>NW_026844020.1:1227318-1542318 GCF_029531705.1 Pantherophis guttatus
AGATAGATAGATAGATAGATAGATAGATAGATAGATAGATAGATAGATAAATAGATAGATAGATAGATAGATAGATAGATAGATAGATAGATAGATAGATAGGATTATAATTAATTAAATATATAGACAGACAGACAGACAAACAGACGAGAGGAGAGATGTATAGAGCATTTATTTCTGAAGTTTGCATGCAAAGGAGGTGCCTATGAAGATTTTCCAAACATGTATATTGGAAGTAGATTTTAAAGAGCTGGGGAAATTGGATTTCTAAAAAAGATTGCATCAAAAAATATATTGGAACAGAAGGATATGATAGATATTTGCATTTAGAGGATATGTTGGAGATTTGTTTTGAAGAATAGTTACTTTATGGACAATTGCATACCAAGGCTCCATATTTAAGGCTAGATGAAGACAAAGAAAAAAACCCCGAACATTTATGAAAGTTTAACATTTTTCTCCTTGCAGACTGGATATCCCCAGTAAAAAATTATTTATTTATTTTTATTTTTCTCACCAACAATCACATTAACCTTCACCTTCTTCTTCTTCTTTTTCGATGCCATAATCATCAGGAAAGACATTATCTGTTTCTTGACCTCAGAAATCTTAATCTAGTATGAAACCTCCTTAAAGGGTATTAATGATTTCAGCACGCTTGACATCCCAGTTCAGACATGCAAATCTTAATTTTCCAGAAACCCGTCTGTTGCCTCCAGTTAGGATCATCAATCCTGTAAGTCTTTGCAAAAGCTGTCCATTAGTAAAGCTGTGCTAGGACCATTTACTAACATAATTAAAACACCTTCCTTTGGCACCAACCGAGCGGCAGAATATAAGATCGGAATTATGGGTGGCCAATGGAGAGAGGGTCACACTTGGACTATGGCATCCAGTTTTGGTCGCCACAATATGAATGTTGTGACTCCGACCCCTGAGCCCGTCTTATCGGAGGGAGAAGGCTCCGAAAGTGAAGGAGAGGAGTTGGCCAGGCTTCCCTCTCCAGGACCCTCCTCTCTGGCAATGCCTCAGGTGTCTCCTGAAGGAGAAGAGATTGGCCAGGAGCCAGGTATCGCCGAGCAGTCGCAGTCGGACAGTGACGGAGATAAGTCTTGGCTGGATCCCCGACAGCGTCGGAAAGACAAGTGCGTGCAGCAGAGAAGGAGGTGTGCCAGAGATTAAGCTGAGTCACTGGACCACACCCCACAGGGGATAAAAGGGGGTGTGGTGGCCATTCAGGCTCTGTGATGGACAAAACTAAACAACTAGCGAGTCGCATTGTATCTCTGAAACTACGTTATCTGCCTGCCTTGGATTTAATACGGACTGGACTTGACAATTCTGTGACTTTGTGTATTTGTTTTGGTTTATCTGACAGAGGAGGAACACTTCCCTCTGTGAGTAAAGTTCTTGGCAAGCAGCTACTGGGTTGCTGCCAATCCTGTTATCGAAGGAATTTATTGTCTGCAAGTTTTATTTAACCCCTGGCTCACTGTTTGTGTGCGTGTGTGAGATGGGGACAGAACAATGAAAAAGATGTTGAGACTCTACAAAGAATGCAGAGAAGGAGAACAAAGATGATTAGGGGACTTGTCAGACAGATCTCCAGCATTAGCTTTTCCTTTGATGCATGCTTGCTATCGGCTGCCATAGTAATGGGGAGGGGGGTCAAGGCATTTGGGTTTGGGAAGTGAGCTGGTGTGGTGAAGGCCCATGTGAACAAAAAGGGTAGTTTGCTCTCAAGAACTACTGCGCTATTGAGTGGAGTTGTTTACACCCAGTCAAAACCAACCGTCCTAGAATTTCAGATGGACAAAAATACCTAAAAATGAGCTTCACATGACATTAAGTGGGATGTGGATTGGACATTCAGCCTGGGTCCCTAGGAAGTTTTTGAGAAACTTTCAACCTGTAACTTTTGTGCCTTTTGAATCAGATCTTGCTTTGCTTTTGCTGCTATCATTTCAAACTCAGTAAAAGTACTGTCAGGTTTTCAGGCTGTCTTCAAATAAATTGCATCGCAAACAAAGTCTTTTATAAAACAAACTTTCATTTTATTAAGCACAGCACTTTTTACATCGACTCGTTGCAGCCAGCACTGACGTGCTGCCCTAAAACCCCTCCTCTTCCTTCCCCCACTCCTCTGCATTCATTGGCCATCTTCCCAATCATTCACCCCTAATCTACTGCTCCAATTCAAAGAATTCCCCCCTCCCATCCATCTCCTAGGGGACATTATCTCCAGAGGAAATAAGTAGGTGAAAGGCAACTGTCCCATTGCAGATGCCTGAGTTCTCCTTCTTATGTCAGCACTAGGATAAATGCATCTTGACGTGCTGACAAGTACCTCTTCTCGACCTCAATGGAGTCAGGGGCAGAGGTGGTATTCAGCCAGTTTGGACCAGTTTGCCCGAACCGGTAGCGGAAATTGTGGGCCCGCCTACCCGCCCCGGATCTATGCCATCCTATTTAGGCATGTTTTTGAGGCCGGGCACATGCATGGAAGGCACATGCATGAGCAAAGTGCTTGCACGGAAGGCCGACACGCACGAATTGTGCGCATGCATGCACGAAGCAAGCGTGCGCATGCACGGCAAACCAGCAGTAACATACTGTGAATCCCACTGCTAGTCGGGGGTTTCTTTCTTGAGTTTTGAATGGAGGCAGGCCTGACAGAACTGAGACTAAACCATATGAAGAACAGTTGCAGGAATTGAATATGTCTAGTCTGGTGAGAAGAAGGACTAGGAGAGACATGATAGCAGTCTTCCAATATTTGAGGGGCTGCCCCAAAGAAGGAAGGGTGAACCTATTCTCCAAGTCCCCTGAAGGCAGAACAAGAAGCAATGGATAGAAATTAGAACAATTAATCTATGGAATGAAGTTTCTGGGTACTCCAACCCTGGAGGCTTTTAAGAAGAGATTGGACAACCATTTGTCTGAAATGCTATAGGGCAGTGATAGTTAACCTTTTCAGCACCGAGTGCCAAAACTGGAGCACACCGGAGTGCCGAAACCTGGAAGAGAGGAGCTAGCCGGTGCGCATGCGTGCGGCAGCCAGCTGCACTTCTGGGTTCCATTGTGCACATGCGCACCAGCCAGCTGCTCTCTTCCAGATTCCGGTGTGCACATGTTCTGTCCCCATCCCACACAGGCACCCCCACAGACGGCCCGGAGTTAATAAGCCACACGACAAAATCTTTGAAGATAAAGCTGGCAGCAACCCAGTGGCTAGCTGCCAATTCAGACTTTACTCAAACAAAACAAAGATTAGACTGCAAGCATTCCGATAAAGCAGGCAAAGTTTCAACAATACAAGGATTAGTCCAAATGCAGTCCGACAAGGCAGACAGAAGTCCAGTAACGCAGAGATCATGGATTATTTCTAGTTTTTGCTCGTCACAAACTGAACCGGCCACCACACCCACATTTATACCCTGTGGGATGTGGTCCAGTGACTCAGCTAATCTCTGGCACGCCTTCCCCTCTGCTGTGCATGATTCTCCCTGCACCGCTGCCGAGGATCCAGCCAGCACTTATCTCCTTCGTCGCTGTCCACCTGTGGCTGTGGGGACGTGCTTGACTCTGGGCCTATCTCTTGGCCTTCGGTGTCCTCTGGAGGCATTGCCAGAGAGGAGGGTCCTGGAGAGGGAGGCCTTGCCAACTCCTCTCCCTCACTCTCAGAGTCTGCATCTGTCGATAGCCCAGGCTCAGGCAACGGAGCCACAACAGCACATGCACACATGAGAACCCGGAAGAGAGTAGCTGGCTGGAGCACATGCATGCCGGATCAGCTGTCCAGCGTGCGTGCGTGTGATAGAACCTAGAAAAGCAGCTGACGATGCCGCGCGTGCCCACAGGGAGGGTTATGTGTGCCACCATTGGCACGAGTGCCATAGGTTCGCCGTCACGGCTATAGGGTCTTCTGCTTCAGCAGGAGATTGGACTAGAAGAGCTCCAATGTCCCTTCCATCTCTGTTATTCCAAGTACGAGTTGAGACAGAAGCAATGTCTAGCCTAAGACAGTCTGTAGTTTTTGGCATCCTGCATTTTTGCGGTAAACTTAGTTTGTCATCATCAGCTGATACCGATGCTGTTGTATAAAACATTGCCCTACTTTATAACTCCTAAATATCTAGAGAATAAAATTTAAAATTATCATACAGAGCTCATGTCCATGCAGCTTTTGGGATTGTCCTTCCCTCTTGGCAATTCGGACAATAGTCCATCACATCAACGCAGGAAAGGACACATTCATGCAAATCACAATTATTTAGAACAATACTTTATTTATTTATTTTTTTAAAAAAAGAAAGCTCTGCTTGTAGCTATCATTTCCGTTGGCTGGGTCACATGGGAAACCTTTTATCGCCAATTAAAGACAGGGAGGTGTGATCTCCGTCAATAACCCACTTCTGTATTGTCTGATGTTTCCCTATTAGTGATGGAAGGTCCCCGGTGCATAATAGAAATTCATCTAAATCGACCTTAGTTAGATTAGTTTTATGCTAATCATCTCTCTTCATTGAACAGATTTTTGCTGATGTCTGTTTTCATATTGTTTGTGTATCAGCGTGAAATGGCAGAATTAAACAAACCTGCTATTTTTCTCCCAGTCCTTTAATCACTGCGGTAGCTAGAAAGGAGTTGGGATTGAATAGAAGTGACCCTATTTGGGGATAATGAAACAGCTGGCCAGTGACAGGTAATCCTTGAGGTACAACAGGCCATTTAACAAACGTTCGTAGTTGCAACACACACCCCAAAAGCTGAATACCAGGGGTGTCAAACTCAAGGCCCTTGGGGTGGATGGGGCCCGTGGACTGTTTAAATTACAACCGGCTCAGGAAAAAGTGACTTATAACCTGTACTTGACACTTATGACCACTGCACCATCTTCATGGTCACATACTTGCAATTTGGGTGCATGGCAATCAGCTCACATTTACAACCAATTATGGCGTCTCGTGGTGACGTGATCATGATTTGCGATCTTTTTTTGCCAATTTTCAACAAATTGGGGAAGTCGGATTCATTTAACAGTTGCATGACTTGCTTAATGTCCATGGTGGCGCACTTAATGACCATCCTAAAAATGGTCATAACATCATATCCAACTCAGTTTAGGAACTCAGCGACATGATAGAAATTCTGGTCACAATTGTGGTCGTAACGGTCAAGGAATTGTGCAGCAGCTGTCCAGATGAAGTCAGAGACTTCATGACATATACTTGTCTTTTCTATAAATGTAAATATATTTTTAATATTCAAATGTGAAGCAGTCTTTGTCATCATCCAGAAAAGGAAGAACATAGGATAGTCGGGAACACGGAACATCATGAGGTAAATCTCAAAGAAATCTCAAATCTCTACAGAACACACTGAAGAGAAAAAGGCGGGGAAAAGGGGAGAATACAAGAACATCATGAGGTAAATTAACAGTCTACAGAACACACTGAAGAGAAAAAGGTGGGAAAAAAGGGAAACGCCCCCTTTGTACTTATAGCAACCAATCATAGCATAGATTACCTCAGACACGAGTCAACACTGTCTAACTAATTGACTACAGGCGATTCTCGACTTACACTTCATTTAGTGACTGTTTGAAGTTAGAACGGCACTGAAAAAAATGACTTATGACCATTTTTCACATTTACGACCATTGCAGAATCCCCGTGGTCATGTGATCAAAATTCAGATGCTTGTCAACTGACTCATATTTATGATGGTCTCAGTGTCCCGGGGTCTCATGATCACTTTCTGACAAGCAAAGTTAATGGGGAAGCCAGTTTCATTTAACAACCGTATTACTAACTTAACTGCTGCAGGGATTCACTTAACAACTATGGCAAGAAAAGTCATAGAGTGGTGCAAAATTCATTTAACAAATGTCTCAGCAACAGAAATTTTGGGCTGAATTGTCATAAGACGAGGACTACCTGTACAATTGTGTGTTCTGGCCTATTGTACACTTTACTGTTCCCGCTACTAAATTCAACATCCTAATAGTAACTTGGAGACTCCCTGTAGTATTCTCACACCTTTAAATCCTTGGCCTGCCCCAAATGCACCTGCTTTCCCATGATTTTGCTCACATTATAATAACTACTAAAGGATTGTAAACTACTGAAGGATTGTATGGATTTTGAGCATTTGGGGGCACCTTTCTCAGAAATAAACACTGACCATAAGTGAAATACTAAACACTGCAATGAATAGCTTAGCCCTGTCACTTAATTCTTCTTGTAACCACAGCAAAAAGTAGTTAATATTAAGCAATTGCTTTTTGTGTTTAGTCAATTAATCAGAGATTAATGTAGTCCTATCTTAAAGAGTTCAGTCACGTGAAAAATATTCCTTTCCAAGCCGCGTGAAGTCTGATACAGAAAAAAGAACCGAGTGACAAACTCAGGATCTATATTAAAATTATTGGCACTGCACATCATTACCTTTAATGAACTGATTAATAACAATTACAGCTGCTCCCCATTATAATTCTGGAAAGCACTGTATCCCTAATAAACTAAAAAAAAAAAAATGGAATGGTGGTTCTGATAACTGCTTGCTTATCCACTTTTTACATAATGAGTGTCATTTAATTAGCATCCCGGATTAATTAAACATGTCTTGGGGGAAGGGGCCAAGAACTGTTTATTTGGAGTTTGGTTTCCCAAGGGTTTACGCATTGTTGAAGAAGATATTTAGTTTCTATCTATATCTATCACTATCTAGCTCAGGGGTCGCCAACTTTTCGGACCTCAGGGATCAGTAAATTAATAATTTTTAATCCCGCGGACCACCAATATGATTTTTTTAAAAAAGATAAATAGTATTTAGTGCAATATAAAAAATGCAAATAATTTTTCTGCGGACTACCAAAATTTTCTCACGGACCACCGGTTGGTGACCACCAATTCTAGCTAACCATCTCTCTCTCTCTTATATGTGTGCGTGTGTGTGTTTGTAATCTAACTATATCTAACACTATCTAGCTATCTTGCTATCTAGCTATCCATCTCTCTCTCTACACACACACACACATCTGTCTGTCTGTCTGTCTGTCTGTCTCTATCTATCTATCTATCTATCTATCTATCTATCTATCTATCTATCTACTGTGTTTCCCCGAAAATAAGACTCTGTCTTATATTTTTTTGAACTCCGAAATAAGCGCTTGGCCTTATTTTCGGGGAGGCCTTATTATTTTGGGGCGTGTGGAGCAAGACAGGGATCCTCTTGCCGTCTTACCTGATTTCCAGCTCTGTCTCCCTAACCCTAACCCTAACCAGAGGAAATGGCAGGGACCGGCCAAATATTTTTGGGGAGGGCTTATTTTTGGGGGAGGGCTTATTTTCAGGGGATATCTTATTTTCAGGGGACGTCTTATTTTCGGGGAAACACGGTATCTATCTATCTACCTATCATCTATCTATCATCTAACAATCATCTACCTATCATCTATCCATCATCTATCACATCTATCATATCTCTCTACACACACACAAATCTATCTATCTATCTATCTATCTATCTATCTATCTATCTATCTATCATCTATGCATAAGCCCAGTAATTCTCAATGTCAACAACTTTATGAAGTCTGGACTTCAACTCTCAGAATTCTCCATTGCTGGCTGAGGAATTCTGAGAGGCGAAGTCCACTCCTCTTAGATGTTGTTGAGATTGAGTCACACCACAATTAGTCCGTTGTCTGCTTTAGAGAAACTGCATCGTATTTGTACATCTCCTTGATTTGAATGGCTGGTTGCCTAGTTGGGGAAAAAAAAAATTGGAAACGAGGAACAATATCCATTAGCAAGGATAATCAAGATCACCTGCCTTTCTAAAGGCTTTAAACCAAAATCTATAACCTACCCTCTGGAACCAGCTGCCCCCAGAGATGAGGAGAATCCAAGACCTCGGTGCCTTCTGCCGTGCCCTTAAAACTTTCTTTTTTCAGCAAGCCGGGCTGGCCTAACACTTTTTTTAAAATGTTTTTAATTGTTTTGTCATTGCTTTTAATTATGGGGCCAAATATATATATATATATATATATATATATATATATTTAATTGTATTTTAATGTTTGTAGTTAATGTTTTTACTTTGGCTGTACACCGCCCTGAGTCCTCAGGGAGAAGAGCAGTATATAAATTCGATATAAAACAAAATAAATATTGAGATGGGCCCAGCCTTCCTCATTCCATGTTTTTCTTCCTCTGTAACCATCCGTTTCGTTTCTCTTTTCAAAATAAACCAAGCCGTTTCACAATCTATTTCTTTTATGCTCAGTAGAAGAAAATCTTCGAAACAAGGAATATTGCGCGGGATTTATTTACTCATATCATTTTTTTTAAAACATTCAAAGGTCGATAATTTTGCCCAGATAAAATCTGGAACCTCTACCATGATCTGAATATAGGATCCTTGGCTCACGTTCCGAAGCCACTTTCAAAATAAAATGGCAATTAGAAAATTGATTCAAACGGACAACCAGCTCTGAAGTGTAATTTAAAAATGACACAGTAGATTTGATGGGCATTATTCTCATTTTGCAGATGCATCTGGAAAAAGGACCGCAGGTAGACATCACCAGTTTCTTGTTGAGTTGGCTAAAACCAACCGATGATTAGTGGAGAGTCTGCTGAACAAGTGAAGTCTGGAAATTGATTCAAAATAACAGAATAACAGAGTTGGAAGGTATTCTGGAGGTCTTCCAGTCCAATCCCCTGCTCAAACAGGAGACCCTATACCAGTGATGGCTAACCTTTTTGCCGTCGTGTGTCAAAAGCGGGGGGGGAGTGCGGGCAATTGAGCGCGCGCGTGCCCACACTCATAATTCAATGTGCCTCATCCCCTGTGCATGCAAACGTAACCCCCCCCCGCGCTCCCATCGCTTTTGGCCCGCGATGGCCTGGTGGGCCCGGTAGGCCTGTTTTTTGCCCTCCCCAGGCTCCAGGGGCTTTCTAGGAGCCTGGGGAGGGCGAAAACGGCCTTCCCCACCCTCACCCCCGGAGGTGAGAAACGGCCTGTTTTCCGATTTCCAGTGGGCCCGAAAGGCCCGAAAATCAGCTGGCTGGCATACGCATGCACACTGGAGCTGAGCTAGGGCAACGCTCGCATGCCCACAGATATGGCTCCATGTGCCACCTGTGGCACGCGTGCCATAGGTTTGCCATCATGGACCTATACTATTTCAGGCAAACAACTGTCCAATCTCTTCTTGAAAACCTCCAGTGATGGAGTACCCACAACTTTTGGGGGAGAATAGAATTAGATTTAGATTTAGATTTAGATTTAGATTTAGATTTAGATTTAGATTTAGAATTAGAATTAGAATTAGAATTAGAATTAGAATTAGAATTAGAATTAGAATTAGAATTAGAATTAGAATTAGAATTAGAATTAGAATTAGAATTAGAATTAGAATTTAATTCTTTATTGACCACACAAGGAATTTGGACACACAAGGAATTTGTCTTTGGTGCATATGCTCTCAGCGTACATAAAGAAAAAATAAAATATATTTGTCAAGAATCATAAGATATAATACTTAGTGATAGTCAGAGGTGGGATTCAGCCAGTTTGCACCACTTCAGGAGAACCGGTTGTTAACTTTCTGAGCAGTCTGGTGAATTGGTCGTTGGAAGAAATCATTAGGGCAAAGAACCGGTTGTTAAATTATTTGAATCCCACCACTGGTGATAGTCCTAGGATACTGATAAGCAACCAAATCATACTCGGAAACAATAAAAACAATATAAGTTGTAAAGATACGAGCAACATGGATATAACCATAAGTGGGACAGAGACAGGTACTAGTAAGGATGAGAAGAACTACAGTCTTAGTAAATAGTTTGACAGTGTTGTGGGAATTAGTTGTTTAGCAGAGTGATGGCATTCGGGGGGAAACCTGTCCTTGTGTCTAGTTGTTCTGGTGCGCAGTGCTCTATAGCGTCGTTTTGAGGGTAGGAGTTGAAACAGTTTATGTCCAGGATGCGAGGGGTCTGTAAATATTTTTGCAGCCCTCTTTTTGACTCGTGCAGTATACAGGTCTTCAATGGAAGGCAGATTGGTAGCCATTGTTTTTTCTGCAGTTCTAATGATCCTCCGAAGTCTGGGTCTGTCTTGTTGGGTTGCAGAACCAAACCAGACAGTTATGGAGGTGCAGATGACAGACTCAATAATTCCTCCGTAGAACTGGATCAGCAGCTCTTTGGGCAGTTTGAGCTTCCTGAGTTGGTGCAGAAAGAACATTCTTTGTTGTGCTTTTTTGATGATGTTAGTAGGTGTCCATTTTAAATCTTGAGATATGACAGAACCTAGAAATGTGAAGGACTCTACTGTTTATACTCTGTTGTCCAGTATTATAAGAGGTGGTAGCAGTGGTGAAATCCATTTTTTTTACTACCGGTTCTGTGGGTGTGGCTTGGTGGGCGTGGTGTGGCTTGGTGGGTGTGGCTTGGTAGGCGTGACAGGGTAAGGATACTGAAAAATCACCATTCCCACCCCACTCTAGGGGAAGGATACTGCAAAATCCTCATTCCTTCCCCACTCCTGGGGGAAGGATATTGCAAAATCTTCATTCCCACCCAGGGGTGGGTTCTAAATTTTTTTACTACCGGTTCTGTGGGCGTGGCTTATTTTGTGGGTGTGGCTTGGAGGTCATGTGACTAGGTGGGCGTGGGTAGCTAGTCAGAGTCATTTCTGGAAGGTCTTCGCACTTACGACCAGTCCTTGCACTTACGACCCGACTCATTTGTTTGCTTTTAACACTGATCAGCTGTAGGACGGCCCTTTGAAGCCCCCCGGCAAGAGTTTAAACAGTTTTTTTCCCTCTAGTCATCAGCTGGGATTCAGGAGGCAGCAATAGATTGGGGGTGGGACCAAATAAAAGGTAAGAATAACGTGGGAGGGCGGGGGGGAGAACCGGTTCCGTGACGTCATATCATCACCGCTACCGGCTCGGCCGAACCGGACTGAACAGAACCGGGAGGAACCCACCACTGTTCCCACCCCACTCTGGGGCCAGTCAGAGATAGTATTTGCTGGTTCTCCGAACTACTCAAAATTTCCGCTACCGGTTCTCCAGAACCTGTCAGAACTTGCTCGATTTCACCCCTGGGTGGTAGTATAGGAGGATTTCTCCTAAAATCTACCACCATTTCTACAGTTTTGAGTGAGAACTGATTGTTCTCCCTGTCAGCCAATTTCTCCTTAGGTCTAAGTTGGTTCTCTCCTTGATTAGTTTCCATCCGTTGCTTCTCGTTCTGCCTTCAGGTGCTTTGGAGAATAGGGTTGACTAACAGGGTCCACATGAATCTCTGGTCATCAGAAGTTCAAAGCTGATGGAGCCAATTGATTGCTCACTAGCTTTAGCCATTGATCCCCTCGGCCTTCCCCACCACTGTTTGCGGCCTCCGTCCTTGATTAATGCAGCTGAAAAACAACAATAATAAAAAAAAAAAACACTTCTTCCTTGCTTTGGGCAGAAATATTGCTAGTCAAAAATGAAGGATTTGAATTTTATTAGGTTTGAATTATAGTGTCTCCATTTCAGGGAACGCTTGGAGTTCTCCTAACTACGATTCGCATAATACATACATTTGGCTTTTTTTTTTTAAAGAAACTTTATATTGTTTTCTGACCATAATAACTTTGTTAATAAAACAAGGGGAAAGAGGAATGAACGATTCGAGGCCCTGAATGTTGTACAAGGTCTGTCATTTTTCAGTTAGAAGGGAACGTGTTTTAACAACAGCTATACACTGCACATAACTGTGCTGTCCCTCATTATAAATTTATCTCCCTTCCCACACATTCCCAATATTATCTCACGTTTCCTTCCTCTAAATTATTCACATCTGACATGTACGACTGTGAAGGAGGTGCACAGAGGACATCATTTATCCTACAGTTAGGGTGTCCTTGCTGGCTTAATTTTGTTTTCTTCCTGAAACTTTCCGCACAGCGTAATTATTCTGCGCCTATCCCATTTTGAGATTAAATGCTAATCAATGTAGAGTTGCATTGGCATCATTTTGAAAAGAAATTCCACTCCCATTCCCTCCCCTCCCCCCCTCCCCTTATGGCAGTTTGTGGTTGTAGTTTGTTTTGGAAACTTAATAAAGATATTTGAAGGAAAGGGAAGGAAAGGGAAGGGAAGGGAAGGGAAGGGAAGGAAAGGAAAGGAAAGGAAAGGAAAGGAAAGGAAAGGAAAGGAAAGGAAAGGAAAGGAAAGGAAGAAAAGAGGAAAGGAAGGAAGAAAATGGGAAGGAAAGGAAAGGAAGAAAAGAGAAAGAGAGGGAGGGAAAGGAAAGGAAAGGGAAGGGAAGGAAGGAAGAAAATGGGAAGGGAAGGGAAGGAAGAAAAGAGGAAAGGAAGGGAAGGAAGAAAAGGGGAAGGGAAGGGAAGGGAAGGAAAGGAAAGGAAGAAAAGAGGAAAGGAAGGAAGAAAAGGGGAAGGGAAAGAAGAAAATGGAAAGGGAAGGGAAGGGAAGGACGAAAAGGAAGGAAGGCAGAAAAGGGGAAAGGAAGTGAAGTAAGAAAATAGGAAGGGAAGGGAAGAGAAGGGAAGGGAAGGAAAAAAGAGGAAAGGAAGGAAGAAAAGAGGAGGGAAGGGGAAAAGGGGAAGGGAGGGGAGGGGAAGGGAAGGACATAAAATCTCCCATCTAACTACTCACAAAGTCTTTCCCCATTTAGTAGTTTGATTGGTGAAGGACCAAGCTAGAAACCAGGAGAAAGCCAATTGTAGCCTCACCTGAGGCATGAAAGCTGATTGGGTGACTTGGGCCAATCATCAGGAGACCGTGAGATCTAGTGCCACCTTAAGCATGAAAACTGGCTCAGTGACTTCAGGTCGACCTCCAAAAAACTGGGAGTTATAGTCTGACCTGAGGCATGGAAGCTGGCTGGGTGACTTTGGGCCAATCACCAGGAGGAGACAGTGAGTTCTAGTCCTGCCTTAAGCATGAAAGTCAGCTGGGTGACTTTGGGCCAATCACCAGGAGACTGGGAGTTCTAGTCTCACCATTAACCTGAAAGTTGGCTGGAGATTTTGGTTCAGTCTTTCTCTCTCAAACCAATCCACCTCGCAGGGTTGTTGTTGTTGTGGGGAAAATAGAAGAAGGAAGGAACATTAGGTAAGTTTGCCACCTTGAGTTATTTATAAAATAAAGGTGAGACAAAAATCTAATAATAATAAATGGGAGAAAGTTCAAGTAGAGGGTTAAGAAGTAATCAAAAAGGAAACATCAAGAATAACAGAATTTAAGTGGCACAGAAATTAATTGGTGCTTTTTTTTATTGTTGTTGCCTAAAAAAAGCACTATAAACTGCCTCTGCACGGCACACATATTTGTATGGTAGTTTCCATGCCATAAATTTTATGGTACCTTCGGTGAATTATGTTTTCTGCATTTGTTGAAGTCGCCTCTGATGCAGAATTGGCAGCTACTAAATGTGGGAGGCCTTGGAAGGGAACATTTTGTAAATAAGGCGCTGAGTTCTCTCTGGAAGCTTTTAAAAAGTCAGGACTGGGGTGGAAAAATAATTGTTTTGTTTGGAACTGGATCCGCCCTCTTTTTTAAATTATTATTTTGATGTCTTGTTTTGATGGGATCCAATTGCCTCTTCCTCCTCCTGATTTAATCAGGGACATCTCAGCTTCTGATCTGACTCTAGAAATAACCTGAATTATTTCTGTGTTGGGATTGGAAAATCATCTGATTTTCAAAGGTGATTTACAAGGGGGAGGTACCCCATTACTAAATTAACGCAGCTATGATTGGTTTCAAGATACAGTCATTTAAATAAATCTGACTTGATAGGTTGCTGGAAGCTTCCAGCTTGGAGCTATTATCAAATTCATAGAAGCAACTATTTCAATTTACATTTGGAGTTGTATTAATTGGGCTTCACCAACACAACTAGACCTGTCATGGAAGTACAGAATAGAGTAGAGAGAAGAGTAGAGTAGGGTAGAGTAGGGTAGGGTAGGGTAGGGTAGGGTAGGGTAGGGTAGAATAGAATAGAATAGAATAGAATAGAATAGAATAGAATAGAATAGAATAGAATAGAATAACAGAGTTGGAAGGGACCTTGGAGGTCTTCTAGTCCAACCCCCTGCCCAGGCAGGAAACCCTACACCACTTCAGACAAATGGGTATCCAACATCTTCTTAAAAACTTCCAGCGTTGGAGCATTCACAACTTCTGGAGGCAAGTTGTTCCACTGATTCATTGTTCTCACTGTCAGGAAATTTCTCCTTAGTTCTAAGTTGCTTCTCTCCTCGATTAGTTTCCACCCATTGCTTCTTGTCCTACTCTGAGGTGCTTTGGAGAATAATTTGACTCCCTCTTCTTTGTGGCAGCCCCTGAGATATTGGAAGACTGCTATCATGTCACCCCTAGTCCTTCTTTTCATTATCTTATCATATCACAAAGGTTAACGGAAGCCTTCGACTGCATAGAAAACCACTTCATTTCTTCAGAATGCAGGGCATTCTGTATGATAACTCTTACCTATACTACAGATAGTCCTTAACTTATGACCATTCATTTCGTGGTGGTTCCTTTTTTGTGGAACATCATTTCCCCTGAGGTATGGTTGGCACCCACTCTGCTGCTTTTCTGAAAGGCCCTAAAAACATTGCTTTGTCAACAAGTTTGGGGCTGATTAGATTGTGTTGTTGCTGCCATGGATGATGCAGTAGGGTTTTTAGAAAACAGTTTTATTATACGATGGATTCTTCTTCTTCTTTTTTTAATGTTGTAAGCCATCCAGAGTCACCCATGTGTGAGTTGGGTGACTATTTTTTATTTGTTTTTATTTATTATTGAATTTGTGTGCCACCCATCTCATCTAGAAATTACTCTATAAGTTTGTTAAATAATGCATAGCAATAGCACTTAGATTTATATGCCACTTTACAGTGCTTTACAGCCCTCTCTAAGTGGTTTCCAGAGTCAGCCTCTTGCCCCCAACAATCTGGGTCCTCATTTTACCCACCTCGGAAGGATGGAAGGCTGAGTCAACCTTGAGCCTGCTGAGATTTGAACTGCCAAATTGCAGGCAGCCGGCAGTCAGCAGAGGTAGCCTGCAGTACTGCACTCCAACCACTGCGCCACTATGGGAAGGGAGAGAGGGAGGGAAGTAGGAAAGGAGAGAGAGAGAGAGAGAGAGAGGAAGGAAGGAAGGAAGGAAGGAAGGAAGGAAGGAAGGAAGGAAGGAAGGAAGGAAAGAAAAAGAAAGAAAGGAAAGGAAAGGAAAGGAAAGGAAAGAAAGAAAGAAAGAAAGAAAGAAAGAAAGAAAGAAAGAAAGAAAGAGCAATAGTGCTTAGACTTATATCCTGCTTCACAGTGCTTTCCAGCCCTCTCTAAGCAGTTCACAGAGTCAGCCTATTGCCCCCCAACAATCTGGGTCCTCATTTTATTCACCTCAGAAGGACGGAAGGCTGAGTCAACCTTCAGCCTGGTGAGATTCAAACTGCCAAATTGCAGGCAGCCAGCAGTCAGCAGAAGTAGCCTGCAGTACTACATTCTAACCACTGCGCCACTGGAAGGAAGGAAGGAAGGAAGGAAGGAAGGAAGGAAGGAAGGAAGGAAGGAAGGAGGGAAGGAAGGAAGGAAGGAAAAAAGGAACTCCTGAAGGGATTTATGGACAGGCGTGATAGAAGTACAGATAAGTAATCCTTGACCTACAACAGTTCATTTAGTGACTGTTCGAAGTTACAATGGCTCTGAAAAAAGTGACCTACGACCATTAATTCACATTTACAACCATTGCAGTATCACATGTTCAAAATTCAGACCCTTGGCAACTGGCTTGAATTTGTGACGGTTGCAGTGTCTCGAGGTTATGTAATCCCATTTTGCGACCTTTTTGACAAGCAAAGTCAATGGGGGAGCCAGATTCACTTAACAACCAAGCTCCTAATTTAACAACTGCAGTAATTCACTGCGCCTGTCCGGCCTGGAAGCCATTTTTTTGCATTGGGCCTTCAGGCCTGTCACATTTACTGCTGTGGGAAACTGGGAGGGGGGATTGTATGGAGCCAGGGTGAGCTGTAGTCATAATAACATTCCTTTCTCAGAGAGTCAAGGCCATCTTGCCCTGCACCTGGCGGGCTGGAACTGGGAGGCATCTCCAGTTGGGACGGTGTCTTGATTGGATCATGTGATGGACATGTGGGTGCTGGGCAGGGACTTGGACTTTCTTTTGAGTGGAGAAAACCTGGAAGGTTTCAGATTCGGGTTTTCCCAGATGTGCCAATATGACATCTCTAATAAAATGGAACTGAAGTCTCGGAGTTTTCTTTCATTGGGGGTGTTACTTGGAACCCTGACAGTGGCAAGAAAAGTCCTAAAATGGGGCAAAATTCATTTAACAAATGTTTCACTTAGCAACAGAAAAATGTTGGGCTCAGCTGCGGTCGTAAGTCGAGGACTACCTATATATCAATAAGAGTGATAGATGCTGAAGTAGTTTGCAAGGCGAGAAGGATATCATGAATGAGGTTGATGTAAACTAGAATGTGTTCAGCTTTGTCTGATAATAATGACTTAGTTTTGGCTTTTAATGTCTTTGTCTTACTGTTTCTGATTCTTTTTCTGCCCTATGATTCCCCCCTAAAAAAATATGTAATGGAGTTACACATAAATGCTCCGGCTAAAAAAATTAATTTTAGCTGTCCCCAGTTTTCCATTGGCCTTCCTTCCTGCTTCATGCTTTTATTTCTGTCAAGTTTTGGGGTTTTTTTCCCACTGTGTTTTGATGTTCTATTAGTGGTAAACAAATTACTACAGGTGTTCTAATTGAAAGGAAATAAATCCCTAATAAACTCGGTGAACCTTGTTTTTCGCTCCTTCGTGTCAATTTGAGAGAATGACAGGAACCAAAAAGACAAAAAAATGAAGTCTAAAAGATTTCAAATATCTGGTAATTTAATTACCAGTCAATTCCTCAACAGGGGGTGCTGTAAATATTGCTTGTGCCATTTGCCAGTTAAACTGGTTTTAATACTATGCTTGGCTCATGTTTTCTTTTGGGGGAGGGAAGAATGATGTGATATTTGCTAATTTAACGACACCGTAAAGTTCTTGTTTTGCAGATGGTAGCATTCCTCCCCTCTTAGTGGGGATTTTTTTTTAACCAAAATGGGCATCCATTTTGAGTATTTGCAACCACAACAGAGTGAGTCCATCACCAGCTCAATTCTCTCTCACATAACAAGGAAGGAAGGAAGGAAGGAAGGAAGGAAGGAAGGAAGGAAGGAAGGGAAAGGAGAGGAGAGGAGAGGAGAGGAGAGGAGAGGAAAGGAAAGGAAAGGAAAGGAAAGGAAAGGAAAGGGGGAAGGAAGGAAAGGAAAGGAAAGGAAAGGAAAGGAAAGGAAAGGAAAGGGAGGAAGGAAGAAAAGAGGAGGGAAGGGAAGGAAGAAAAGAGAAAGAGAGGGAAGGTAAGGAAAGGAAAGGAGGGAGGGAAAAAGGAAAGGAAAGGAGGGAGGAAGAAAGGAAAGGAAAGGAAAGGAAAGGAAAGGAAGGAGGGAAAGGAAAGGGAAAGGAAAGGAAAGGAAAGAAGGGAGGGAGGAAGGAAAGGAAAGGAAAGGAGGGAGGGAGGGAAGGGAAGGGAAGGGAAGGAGGAAGGAAGAAGGAAGGGAAGGAGGGAGGAAGGGAGGAAGGAAGGAAGGAAAGGAGAGAGGGAAGAGGAGGAAGAGGAAGAGAAAGAAAGAGAAGAGGGAGGGAAGGAAGGAAGGAGAGCTCAGGGTGGAACTGTAGTATCGTTGCTCTCCGAGCTTAATTGTTTTCTTGAAGATGTTTTATTACCCTACTAGGTAACATCATCAGTGCACTGATGATGTTACCTGCTTGAGTAATGAAACATCTGCAAGTAAATAACCAAGCCCAGAAAGCGCCAAGGGCTTCACAAAATAAAATGTTAACATTATGCAAATCCTCCAGCTGAAATACTTTGTCAGTCCCAAAATGAAATTTCTGCGCTGAAGGCAAATGTATTGATAGATAATAGATAGAGTCGGCATCCATTTTTCCCCCCTATTAATTGCTCCCAACAGTGTGAATGCCGTATAAAACAACCGGGTCTGATTTGAAGCCTTACTAGAGCTTCGGCTCCCTCGGGGCTGCTGGTATAGAAAGTTTTTGACCTTGGATTATCTGATTTAAAGTCTCCTGAAATAACCAGCTATTGACATCCATAGAAAGTCCCAAGCTCTGTGCTGTATGTTCCCCAGAGATCCTGGAACCTACATATGCATCTGTAGATCTGAAAAGGCTTGGATTGGTCATGGGGTCAACCTAGTTATGGAGGAATAAACCTCTGGGATTGCTGGAGGTTTTACATCTAAGCCACAAGCTTTAACTGCCGGCGTTACTCCAAGAATTGTTGTGTTCACATAACATATCTGGTTGAGTCAATTGCTACCCTGGGGAAATTGGTAGGTGTGCAGCAGTGGTGGGTTGCCCCAAGGGGTGAAATATAAAATGTGTTACTACCAGTTCTGTGGGTGTGGCTTGGTGGGGAGGGGGGTAATGTGACTGGGTGGACGTGGCCAACTTTTTTTAAAAAAAAAAAAAACTTTTCAAAGCATTTTTTCTAATGCTTTGAAAAGCCTCTGGCGATCAGGCAACTCAGCGGGGATCGTCAGAGAGGCATTTTTTAAAAAAATGCTTTGAAAAGCCTCTCTGCCGATCAGACAACTCAGCTGGGATCGTCAGAGACTTTTCAAAGCATTTTTTTAAACCACCTCTTCGGCCAAGAGGTTGCAGAAAAAAAATGCTTTGAAAAGCCTCTGAGGATCCCAGCTGAGCCGTGCGATCATCAGAGGCTTTTTTTTTTAAAAACTTTTAAAAGCATTTTTTCGTCAGAAGAGGTTGTAGAAAAAATGCTTTTAAAAGGAAAAAAAAGCCTCTGATGATCATGTGACTCAGCTGGGCATGGTGGGGGGGGGCACAGGGATTTTTGCTACTGGTTCTCCGAACCACCCGCCACCATCGCTACCGGATCGGGCGATCTGGTCCGAACCGGGAGCATTTCACCCCTGGTTGCCTCCGGTTTCTACCAGTTCTATAGAACCGGTAGTAAAACCGGTGGGAGGCCCCGCCCACCGACCCTGACGTCATCAAAATGCTTCTGCGCACGGCCCCGTTGCGAACTGGTAGTAAAGGTAAGTAGAACTCACCCCTGGTGTGCAGGTGGCTGTGATGCAATGCCTAGCAGAGCTTGGGGCAGTTATTCTCTCTCTCTCTTTTAATAGTTTTTATTATTATTATTATTATTATTATTATTATTATTATTATTATTATTATTACTATTATTATTACTATTATTATTATTATTTATTAAATTTGTATACTGCTCTACTCCCGAAGGACTCAGGGCGGTGAACAGCCAAATAAAATACATATACTACAAATGTTAAAAAACCATTAAAATACAATTAAATAATTGGCCCGAAAAACGAAATTTAAAACACCCCAATTCATAAGTCCGGTGGACTTCCGGGTGCACTTCAAGGTGTTGGTGATCACCTTTAAAGCGCTCCATGGCTTAGGGCCGGGGTACTTACGGGACCGCCTTCTGCCACCAATAGCCTCCCACCGGCCAGTTCGCTCCCACAGAGAGGGCCTCCTCAGGGTGCCGTCGGCTAGACAATGCCGGCTGGCGACCCCCAGGGGGAGAGCCTTCTCTGTGGTGGCACCTGCCCTCTGGAACAACCTACCCCCAGAGATACGAGTGATCTCCGACCTCCGGACTTTTCGTCGGGCCCTAAAAACTCATCTCTTTCAGTTAGCCGGTCTCTCTTGATTTTATGATTTTATGGTTGGTTTTAAATTTTGATATGGATTTTAAATTGATAAATTTTAAACTATGGGCCAAATTTAATTATTTTAAATCTATTTTTAATCGTACTTTATGTATAAATGTTTTTATTTTGGCTGTTCACCGCCCTGAGTCCGAAAGGAGAAGGGCGGTATAGAAATTCGAATAATAAATAAATAAATAAATAAATAAGACAAATTTAAAATTTAAAAATTTAAAAAAGTTTAAAAGAGAGGTTAGGCCAGACCGGCCTGCTGGAAAAAAAAATGTTTTGATGGCACGGCGGAAAGTGCGCAGGTCCTGGTTCTTCCATATCTCTGGGGGGAGCTCGTTCCAGATGGCGGGTGCCCCCACAGAGAAGGCTCTCCCCCTGGGGGCCACCAGTCGACATTGTTTGGCCAACGGCACCCTGAGGAGCCCCTCTCTATGGGAGCGTACTGGTCGCTGAGAGGCCACTGGTGGCAGAAGGCAGTCTCATAGATACTCCGGTCGTAAGCCATGGAGCGCTCTAAAGGTGGTAACCAAAACCTTGAAGCGCACCCGGAAGACCATTGGGAGCCAGTGCAGCTCATGCAGGAGGGGGGTCACATGGGAGCACCCCGTCGCACCCATAACCACCCGCACGGCCGCATTCTGGACCAGCTGGAGCCTCCGGGTGCTCCTCAAAGGGAGCCCCATGTAGAGAGCATTGCAGTAGCAGAGCAGAGCATTTTGTATGAAATACAAAAACAAATTGTAGGAAAAATAGGGGAGGGAAAGGGGAGAGTATAGAAAAGAAGGGGAAAAGAAAGCAAAGGCATTGACTTCCAACTCCCTTTGGTACAGTTCAGTAGTGGGTTTCAATTTAGTTTGCTACCAGTTTGCTCATGCGCACATGTGCGCACACAACACTTCTGCGCATGTGCAGAAGCGTCCGGGTGAGTGGGTGGAGCCTCCTGCCACCGCCGCTACCAGTTTGCCTGCTCCGGGGTGAACCAGTACTGTACCCACCACTGGTACAGTTAGAATAAGATAATAGCATCAAACCGCAACTTTTTACTTTTACATACGAATATAAACTAGCCATTTCTGTAACAACAAACCCATCTAATCGGTAAAACCCAAAATCAAAGTTTCATTTTTTTTCCCCCACCTCAAGCACAAAGTCCAGAAATGGTTTCCAAGTAGAGACAAAACTAATCGTGTGTTCTTTTCTTTTATCAGAGCAGTCAATTTAGCCGTCTCTGCTAACTACCTCAGCTTTTGAAGCCATTTATCCACTCCAGGGGTGAAGTTCCTCAACCTTGAAAGCTTTCAGATATGTGGTTTCCAATTCTGCTGGGTGGGGAATTCTGGGAGTTGGAGTCCAAACATCTGAACGCTGCCGAGGTTTGAAAAACAAACAAACCGAGGGTCGAAAAACTTTTGAGGGCACAAAAAGGGAGAGAAAAACACTTAAGCAGGCAACAGGGGTGATATAGGTTTACAAAATTCTATTACGTTACCTTATTAGCAATAAGAAGATTAGCAATAATCAGATAGCATCCCAGAAATGCTAGTGGCTGTTGTTTCCCTAGCTTGCCAGTCTTTTGAGCTTGCCAATTATCTTGAAAAACACTCAAAGCAGTGTTGCATATCTGGTGCAAAATAGCTCTTCCCTACCATGCCTAAAACAGAGAGAAATCTAGTTCTCGTTGTGTATTAGCACAGAATGGCTTGCTGAGTTGGTGGTGCATTATATTCAGAGTTGGAAGGGACCTTGGAGGTCTTCTAGTCCAACCCCCTGCTCAAGCAGAAGATCCTCTACCATTTCAAACAAATGAAATCTCTTCTTAAAAATTCCCAGTATTGGATCCCCCACAACTTCTGGAGACAAATCATTCCACTGTTCTCACTGTCAGGAAATTTCTCCTTAGTTCTAGGTTGCTTCTTGATTAGTTTCGATCTGTTGGTTTTTTTTTAATTTGATTTATATGCTGCCCTTCTCTGGAGACTCAGGGCGGCTTACTATGTGTTAAGCAATAGCCTTCATACTTTTGTATATTTTTATACAAAGTCAGCTTATTGCCCCCACAAACTGGGTCCTCAATTTACCTACCTTAGAAAGGATGGAAAGCTGAGTCAACCTTGAGCCTGGCGAGATTCGAACTTACTTTAATTGCAGACAGCTGTTGTTAAATTACAGAGCTCTGTCTGTTGAGCTATCCAGGCTTCCTATCTGTTGCTTCTTCTCCTGCCTTTGGGTGCTTTGGAGAATAGGAGGACACCAGGGGTGAAATCCAGGAGGTTCTGGAGAACCGGTAGCGGAAATTTTGAGCAGTTCAGAGAACTGGCAAATACCACCTCTGACTGGCCCCAGAGTGGGGTGGGAATGGAGATTTTGCAATATCCTTCCCCTGGAGTGGGGTGGGAATGGAGATTTTGCAGTATCTTTCCCCTGCCATGCCCACCAAGCCACACCCACCAAGCCACACCACGTCCACCAAGCCACGCCCACAGAACCAGTAGTTAAAAAAAAATTGGATTTCACCACTGGACGACACCTCCCCCCTTCTTTGTGGCAGCCTCTCAAATATTGGAAGATGGCTATCATGTCACCCCTAGTCCTTCTTTTCATTAAACTAAACATACCCAGTTCCTGCAACCGTTCTTCAGATGTTTTATACTCCAGTCCCCTAATCATCTTTGTTGGTTTTCTCTGTGCTCTTTCTAGTGCCGTGATGGAGAACCTATGGCACGCGTGCCACAGGTGGCACACAGAGTCATATCAGTGGGCACGCAAGCTCAGCTCCTGGCCAGCTGATTTTTGGACCTTCTGGGCCCACTGGAAGTAGGGAAACAGGCCGTTTCCGGCCTCCAGAGGGCCTCCGGGTGGGTGGGAAAGGCCGTTTTCCCTAGAAAGGCTCTTGTCAGGTTACGATGTCTCAAATAAATTGCATTTCCAAACAAATAGTCTTTGATGAAATCTTTCATTTATTTACCACAACAATCTGTCCCTGACTCCATCGTAGTCAGCGCTGACCTTCTGACCCCAAACCCTCCCTTTCCGTTCCCCAATTCTCTGCGTCTCATTGGCCATCTTCCAAGTCACTCTCCCCATATCTACTACTTCAGCTCACAGGAATGTCCCCCCTCCCATCTCATCTCCTAGGGGATAATATCTTCAGGGAAAATAAGTAGGTGAAGAGTCAAGCGTCCTCTTCTCTTCCTTATGTCAGCACTGGAGTGAATGTAGTTTGGAGTGCTGACAGCTCTGGAGCCTGGGGAGAGAGAAAAACGGGCCTACCGTGCCCACCTTGCCATCACGTGCCAGGAGCGGGGGGGGTCACACACGCATGCGCAGGGTACATAGAATTATGTGTGGGCACATGTGCTCGTGACCCCCCTTCCCCCCTGCTCCTGGCACGCAATGGCAAAAAGGTTAGCCATCACTGTTCTAGTGTCTCAACATCTGTTTTATATCATGGTGATACTAGATTACTATTAGGTTAAATATCTGTATTTAAGTAGTATTACTACTAGCCTAAATATCTGGAATGTTTCTTGTTCTTTAGATGAAAGGGAAGATGAATAAGAGGAATTTAATGTCTCTGCAAAGCTTAGGTGTATATACCAAACACCTCTGTTCCCCTGGAGATTTCTAAGGCTGCAGCCTATTTTCTGGAGATGTCTCCTAGGCATCACTTAAGAGACAGGTACTAAAGCCCTAGAGATCCCCAGCTACGCTTTCTTTCTGATTTAAAAAACCAAAAAGAAGCAGAACTTCATACTTTGTGTCCTGAGCTGTCAACCAGATGCAGAGGAAACACAAGACTCCCCCCCCCAAAAAATAATAATAATTTGGTTTCTACTCCGCACTCCTTCCTTTGTGAAAGCACAAGCAGGTTGCTACAGGGGCACGTTGGAGAGGTCCAAAAAAAAAATTAACGTAATAACCCCAACCATTCGTTCCCTGAACCCCAATTTGAATAATGCAGTTTTGACCATTATCTTGACATTTTAAAACCTATTTATTCTTGAAGACATGAAAGGTAAAGAATATTTCCAATCCGAATATTGGAATGCAAAGAAAGTAGAAAAGGGGTGAGAAGTAAAATGATTTTAAAAAAAAAATATTGTAAGCTGCCCAGAATTGCTTGGCAGAGTAAGAGGGCCAGCATATAAGTGTAATAAATAAATAGATACGCCCCCAAATCCCTAATATATTTCAGTTTTTAAAAAAAGAAAAACAAGGTTAAAAAAGGTAAAATGCATCCTTCCCTTCCTATTCATATATATCTACATCCACAGACCATAGTTTATATATTTAGTTTAGTTTAGCTATCAATGGTGAAAAAAAAAGTAAGTTTCTACATTTAGGCAAAAAGAACAAAATGCATAAGTACAATATTGGTGGTACCTTGCTCAATAGTAGTAACTGTGAGAGGGATCATGGAGTACTACTGGACAACCATTTAAATATGAGTCAGCCGTGCGCGGCAGCTGCCAAAAAAGCCAACACAGTTCTAGGCTGCATAAACAGAGGGATAAAATCAAGATCATGTGAAGTGTTAATGCCACTTTATAAGGCCTTGGTAAAACCACACTTGGAATATTGCATCCAGTTTTGGTCGCCACAATGTAAAAAAAGATGTGGAGACTCTAGAAAGAGTGCAGAGAAGAGCAACAAAGAGGATTAGGGGACTGGAGGCTAAAACATATGAAGAACGGTTGCAGAAACTGGGTAGGTCTAGTTTAATGAAAAGAAGGACTAGGGGAGACATGATAGCAGTGTTCCAATATCTCAGGGGCTGCCCCAAAGAAGAGGGAGTCAAGCTATTCTCCAAAGCACCTGAGGGCAGGACAAGAAGCAATGGGTGGAAACGAATCAAGGAGAGAAGCAACCTAGAACTAAGGAGAAATTTCCTGACAGAACAATAAATCAGTGGAACAACTTGCCTCCAGAAGTTGTGAATGCTCCAACACTGGAAGTTTTTAAGAAGATGTTGGATAACCATTTGTCTGAAGTGGTGTAGGGTTTCCTGCCTAAGCAGGGGGTTGGACTAGAAGACCTCCAAGATCCCTTCCAACTCTGTTATTTTATTCTATCAGTCTCACCCAAGCCTTCTCTTTCCAATGTTCATATAATAATAACTGGTGTTACTTTCTATTTAAATTCTAAAAATTGTATTCCGGATATCTAAACAAGGGATCTGAAGACTAAATCATGTGACGAACAGTTAAGGGAACTTGGTATGTTTAGCCTAAGGAAGAGAAGGCTTATTTGTGATATGATAGTTGTCTTCTAATACTTGAGGGGCTGTGACAGAGAAGAGTGGAGGGGTCAACCTATTCTCCAAAGCACCTGAGGGCAGGACAAGACGTTCCTCAGAGGGAGACCCAACCTGGAAATTAGGATAAATTCCCTGATAGTGAGAACAATTAATCAGTGGAATGATTTGTCTCCAGAAGTTGTGGATGCTCCATCACTGGAGGTTTTAAGAAGAGATTGGACAGCCGTTTGTGCAGAATGGTATAGATCCGTGATGGCGAACCTATAGCACGCGTGCCAGAAGTGGCACGCAGAGCCATCTCTCCGGGCACGTCCGCTGTCACCCGTTGCTCTTCTGGATTCCAATGTCATGTGGCCAGCTGGCCTTTGCACGCCCATGCATGCCAGAAACCGGAAGACCCGATGACCAGCGCACATGCACTCGCCGGAAACTGGAAGCTCAGCTGCAGGCTACTTCTGCTGACTGCCGGCTGCCTGCAATTTGGCAGTTCAAATCTCACCAGGCTCAAGGTTGACTCAGCCTTCCATCCTTCCGAGGTCAGTATTGTTGTGGCTCCGTCCTCCGAGCCTATCTTATCGGAGGAAGAAGGTTCCGAACATGAAGGAGAGGAGCCGGCCAGGCCTCCCTCTCCAGGCCCCTTCTCTCTGGCAATGCCTCAGGTGTCTGTTGAGGGAGAGGAGATTGACCAGGAGCCAGGTGTCTTTGATGAAAGCGATGAGGATGATAAGTCGTTCCTGGATCCACGCCAACGAAGGCGAGATAAACATTTGCAGCAGATGAGGAGGCGTGCCAGGGATTAAGCTGAGTCACTGGACCACACCCCACAGGCTATATAAGAGAGTGTGGTGGCCATTCAGACTCTGTGACGGACAAAGCTAACTTCTGGCTAGTCACTTTGTACAATGCCTAAATCTGCTGAAGGTTTCATGTTTGAGCTGGACTGTTTTGAAAACTGTGTGTATTCGTTGGTGTTATCTGGTGGAGGAACACTCCCTCTTCTTGTAGTAAAGCTCTTGGCAGACGGTTATCGTATTGCTGCCAAGTTCCTGATAACGAACCTTGTGTGTGCCGAGTACTTCTTTAACCCCCGGCTGGCTGTTTGTGTGTGTGTGGGGATGGGGACAGAACAAGTATATAGGCTGACTCTAAACCGCTTAGAGAGGGCTGTAAAACACTGTAGAGCGGTATATATGCCTATGTGCTATTGCTATTGTTGATAAGGTCTCTTCTGAAATCTGTGATTTTTTAAAAACAATAATCTTAGGTTGATTAAAATCATGAATTAAGCCAGGAGTAAGCAACCTGAGGCTCTGGAGCCGCATGTGGCTCTTTCACCCCTCTGCTGCGGCTCCCTGTCACTCAAAATATGTGTCACAACCGCCAATGTGCGACGCCCGCCGGCACGCGATCTATTGAGCTTTTCAACCCCCGGTAGGCCAACCATGGATAAATCCAAGAAAAGAAAAGTTTCAGAAGAAAACGTAATGTTTAATTCAACTACATATGCTAGTTTTGTGGCCACTCAAGAAAGTCAGGCACGGGAAGGGTTTTGTGGCTCCCGGTGTTTTCTTTTCTGTGGGAAACGGGTCCAAGTGGCTCTTTGAGTGTTTAAGGTTGCCGACCCCTGAGTTAAGCTAAGAAAGTGCAGTTAAGGGATTTCTTGGGGGGTCTTTTTCAACCCACACCCAGATTAAGAAGGCTTTAAAAATAAAAAGTCAATTGCCCAAATATTGTTAACACTTTCCTCCTTTTTTCTTTCATCTTTTCTTTCATCTCAACATTTTCTTTCTCCAATGGGGGCTAGCCCCATTCCAGGTTGACCCAGCTTTTCAAGCTTAAGCGCGTTGTGGGATATTAAAACTTTGTTGCTCTCCAAAGAAGCTGTGGATGCTACTGTAAATTTCAGTCGCTTTGTGATGAATGTGAAGACTTTGTAGCGTATGTTAGCAGCAGCTGTGAAAACCCACAACTCTGACATCGGTTTAAACAAATTAATTCTGCCTCTACCAACACATGTTAATCACAAAGCCAATGAATTGTATGCTTCCATTATAGGCAGACTGGACCGCACAGTTTCAAACCCCACATTGAAATGCATAGAGCCATGATGGTATGTGTGCATAGAGCATAGAGCCTATGGCATGTGTGCCCAAAGCAGGGGTGAAATCCAGCAGGTTCTGACAGGTTCTGGAAAACCGGTAGCAGAAATTTTGAGCTGTTCGGAGAACCGGCAAATACCACCTCTGGCTGGTCCCAGAGTGGGGAGGGAATGGGGATTTTGCAGTATCCTTCCCCCAGGAGTGTGGGAATGGAGATTTTGCAATATCCTTCCCCCAGGAGTGGAGAGGGAATGGAGATTTTGCAATATCCTTCCCCCAGGAGTGGGGAGGGAATGGGGATTTTGCAGTATCCTTCCCCAGGAGTGGGGTGGGAATGGAGATTTTGCAATATCCTTCCCCCAGGAGTGGGGAAGGAATGGGGATTTTGCAGTATCCTTCCCGCAGGAGTGGGGAGGGAATGGAGATTTTCCAGTATCCTTCTCCTGGAGTGGGGTGGGAATGGAGATTTTGCAATATCCTTCCCCTGGAGTGGGTGGGAATGGGGATTTTGCAGTATCCTTCCCCTGGAGTGGGGAGGGAATGGAGATTTTCCAGTATCCTTCTCCTGGAGTGGGGAAGGAATGGGGATTTTGCAGTATCCTTCCCCGGAGTGGGGTGGGAATGGAGATTTTGCAATATCCTTCCCCTGGAGTGGGGAAGGAATGGGGATTTTGCAGTATCCTTCCGCAGGAGTGGGGAGGGAATGGAGATTTTCCAGTATCCTTCTCCTGGAGTGGGTGGGAATGGAGATTTTGCAATATCCTTCCCCCAGGAGTGGGGAGGGAATGGGCATTTTGCAGTATCCTTCCCCTGCCATGCCCACCAAGCCATACCACGCCCACCAAGCCACGCCCACAGAACTGGTAGTAAAAAAATTTGGATTTCCCCACTGGCCCAAAGTGGCATGTGAAGCCATGTCGCCCAGCTCGTGCGACCTTGCCTGTTTGTCTTTCATGTTTCTGGCGCGCATGACATGTGACAATTAGCTGTCCTTTCTGCTTGGCACTGCCAAAAACTGGTGTGCACATGCACTCTGGCCAGCTGGTTGTCGGGTGCGCATACATGCCAGAATCTGGAGGTTCGGCTTTTTCAGAGTGCAATCCCTTCGCACATGCAGCAGTGCCGAAAATTGGTGCGTGCATGTGCACTGGCCAGCTGATCATCGGGCGTGCATACGCGCTAGAACCCGGAAGTTCAGCTTTTTCAGAGCGCGGCTCTGATGAGCACATGCGCACGCGTGATGTTTCTGCATGACCTTTTCGACACTCAGTGCTGAAAAGGTTCACCATCACTGGCATAGAGCTTATTGAGCACGTGCACACACCAGGGGTGGGTCCTACTTACCTTTACTACCGGTTTGCAATGGGGCCACGCATGCGCACAAGCGAAGCGAACTTGCACACACGCTCTTCTGCGCAAGCACAGATAACGTCGGGGTCGGTGGGCGGAGTCTCCCACCGGTTTTACTACTGGTTCTATAGAACTGGTGCGAACCGGGGGCAACTCACCACTGGCGCGCACACACGTACACACACACACACACATTTTTGTTAAAAATAAAATAAAATAAAATAAATAAAAGGAGAGGAGAGAATTAAAATAATCAAATCCAATCAAATCAAATCAAATCAATAAAAGGAAAGGAGAGGAGAGGAGAGGAGAGGAGAGGAGAGGAGAGGAGAGGAGAGGAGAGGAGAGGAGAGGAGAGGAGAGAATTAAAATAATGAAATTAAATTAAATTAAATTAAATTAAATTAAATTAAATTAAATTAAATTAAATTAAATTAAATTAAATTAAATTAAATAATTAAATTAAATTAATTTATTTATTAGTTCGATTTATATGCCGCCCTTCTCTGGAGACTCTGGGCGGCTTACAATGCATTAAGCAATAGCCTTCATACTTTTGTATATACCTGCTTAGTAGGGCTTTTGGCCCCCCTAAGCGGTGTTCTATTTTATACAAAGTCAGCTTATTGCCCCCACAGACTGGGTCCTCATTTTACCTACCTCGGAAGGATGGAAGGCTGAGTCAACCTCATTGCCAGCTATAGGGGATGGTGCTCATCTCTGTTTCAAGGCTGTTGAGCCAGCACCATCTGATGACACCTCCGTAGCCAGCATGACGTTACGGAGTGCTGTTACCTTCTCACCGAAGTGGTACCTATTTATCTACTTGCATTTGCATGCTTTCAAACTGCTAGGTTGGCAGAAGCTGAGGCAAGTAACAGGAGCTCACCCCATCACGTGGTGCTCAGGTCTCAAACCTAGGCTGCCGGCTTTCCAGCTGACGAGCCAAGCATCTTAACCACTGAGACACCGTGCTACATATATGTAATATATATCCCAAAATGATAATTTGGTCTGCCTCTACAGGTTTATGGAATAATGAGTTAATTATTATAATTAATTATATATTATTTAATCAAATTAACCTCATAAAATTAATGTAAGGGAACCATGTGAAATAATTATATATTTTTGTCTATCATTAATAAAATATAATTAACGAGAATTGTGTATTTTACCACAATATAATTATAGTTATTACCTTATTATAATCGCGAGGCTTTGTTCTTGGTATGTTATACAGGTACTTTGCCAAAAGAGCTTCCCAGCTCAAGGATATTACAGTCTAAAAGGATTAAATGAGATTAAAAGGAGCAGCATTAATTGCAGTAATAAAGAGTTATGTGCACTATTATATTTTTCTGGTCTGCTTAGTATATTTAACAATAACCAAACGGGCAAGGTTCAGGGAACACAGTTACCACAGAAAATATCTGTTCAAGGCTAACTCTAAGCCACTTATGTATGGAGATTCTCAATCATCCAGGTCGTGGTTGCCCCAAACAGTGGTGGGTTCCTCCCGGTTCGGCCTGGTTCGGCCGAACCGGTAGCGGTAACGATAAGACATCACTGAACCGGTTCTCTTTGTTCGGGAGCTGGGCCCTCCTGCCCCCCCCCACGTTATTCTTACCTTTTACTTGACCCGCCCCCAATCTATTGGTTGCTCCCTGAGTCCCAGCTGATCGAAGGAAAAAAACTGTTTAATCTCTTGCCGCGGGGCTTCAAAAGGCCGCCCTACAGCTGATCAGTGTTAAAAGGCAGTGTGGTGGTAGACCAGTGTGCTCGAAAAACAAATGGGTAGACCGGTGCCTCCAAAAATAAATGAGTAGACCGGTGCCTCCAAAAACAAATGGGTAGACCAGTACAGCTCTGCAAGCAGTTAAAAGCCTGGTAGACCAGTACCTCTGCTAAATCCTAAAGAATTGTCACATGACCATCAAACCACGCCCACAAAATAAGCCACGCCCACAGAATAAGGTAGTAAAAAAATTTAGAACCCACCCTGGCCCCAAAAGTGCTTTTTTCAAAAGACAATTGGTGTTTCTCTTTGAAAACATTTCGCTCCTCACCTGAGAAGCAATCCAAGTGCTAACAATCAAATATCATTGCAAAGATTATAAATCCTTCTTATTCTCCATCAGTCAGTTGGAACCGATGAAGCTTCTTGGATGAGAAGCGAAATGTTTTCAAAGAAAACAAAAAAAAAAGTCCAGTTGCCTTTTGGAAAAAGCACCTTTGAGATAACTCTAAGCCACCTTAATATGTTATGCTAGCAGGCCAAGTTTGGATCAAACTCTCATCTTGACCTGTATGGAAATCGCTAAATAGACTGTATGCCAGGATAGGAAAATCAAAGGATAATCTAAGAAAATAGGGATTCCCTATAGAACAGTGTTTCTCAACCTTGGAAGCTTGAAGATGGGTGGACTTCAACTCCCAGCATCCCCCAGCTGGCTGGGGGATTCTGGGAGTTGAAGTCCACCCATCTTCAAGCTTCCAAGGTTGAGAAACACTGCTATAAAAGATACTTTGTGTGAATGTGGAGAACAATCCATCTCATATACGAAGATACTTAATTATTATAACCCAAGGGTTTTTTTTTATCAATTTCGGATCATGGAAACCCAGGGTTTATGGTTCCATCCAGCTGAACATCACAGAAACTGTGGATAAACACATTTCAAGGAGACCAAATTAGAGAAATGGAGGTTTTGGAGATTCTCAGTCATCCAGTCATGTTTGTCCCAAAGGTGCTTTGAAAACTGGACTTTCTTTGTTTTTAACAGAATAACAGAAAAATAAGGTTGGAAGAGACCTTCTACTTTCTGTTCTGTCCCCGTCTCACACACACACACAAACAGACAGCCGGGGGTTAAATAAACTGGCAGACAACCAATTCTTCTGATAAGAAGCTTGGCAGCAACCCAGTAGCTGCTTGCCAAGAACTTTACTCATAAACAAAATACACACAGTTCAATAATTGTCCAGTTCGTAAAATAAATCCAAGGCTGATAATGTTTAATTTAATTTAATTTAATTTCCAATTTATATACCGCCCTTCTCCCTGAGGACTCAGGGCGGTGTACAGCCAAGATAAGAACATAGAATACAAATATTAAAAACAGTTAAAAATATATATAAATTTGGCCCGAAAGTTAAGAAATCACAAACAATGTTGTTTCCAAAGATGCAATGTGACTCGATAGTAGTTAGTTTTGTCCGTCACAGAGTCTGAATGGCCACCTCACCCCCTTTTATACCCTGTGGGGTGTGGTCCAGTGACTCAGCTTAATCTCTGGCACGCCTTTTCTTCTGTTGCGCGCGCTTATCTCTGCGATGCTGCCGAGGATCCAGCCAAGACTCATTTCCCTCATCACTGTCCACCTGTGGCTGCGTGGATGTACTTGGCCCCGGCCCTATCTCTTGCCCTTCGGTGGACACTGAAGGCATTGCCAGAGAGGAGGGTCCTGGAGAGGGAGGCCTTGCCAACTCCCCTCCTTCACTCTCGGAGTCCTCTCCTGCCGATGACACAGGCTCAGGTAACGGAGCCACAACACTTCCTTGCTCAAGCAGGAAACCCTCTACCATTTCAGAGAAATGGTTGTCCAATCTCTTCTTAAAAACTTCCAGTATTGGAGCTCCCACAACATCTGGAGGCAAGTTGTTCCACTGATTAATCCTCACCGTCAAGAAATTTCTTAGTTCTAGGTTGGTTCTCTCCCTGATTTGTTTCCATCTATTGCTTCATGTTCTGCCTTCAGGTACTTTGGAGAATAGATTGACTCAGTGGTGAAATCCAATTTTTTTTTACTACCGGTTCTGTGGGCGTGGTTTGGTGGGTGTGGTGTGGTGTGGCTTGGTGGGCATGGCTTGGTGGGCGTGGCAGGGGAAGGATATTGCAAAATCTTCATTCCCACCCCACTCTGGGGCCAGCCAGAAGTGGTATTTACCAGTTCTCCAAACTACTCAAAATTTCCGCCACCGGTTCTCCGAACTGTTCAAAATTTCCGTTACCGGTTCTCCAGAACCTGTCAGAACCTGCTGGATTTCACCCCTGGATTGACTCCCTCTTCTTTCTGGCAGCCCCTTAGATATTAGAACAGTGCTATCTTCTCACCCCTAGTCCTTCTTTTCATTAAACTAGACACACCCAGTTCCTACACCCGTTCTTCATATGTTTTCGTCTCCTGTCCAGTGGTGGGTTTCAAAATTTTTTACTACCGGTTCTGTGGGTGTGGCTTGGTGGGCGTGGCAAGGGAAAGATACTGCAAAATCTCCATTCCCACCCCACTCCAGGGAAAGGATGCTGAAAAATCCCCATTTCCTCCCGATCAACTGGGATTTAGGAGGCAGAGAATAGATGGGGGCGGGGCCAGTCAGAATTTTTACTACCGGTTCTCCGAACTACTCAACATTTCCGCTACCGGTTCTCCAGAACTGGTCAGAACCCGCTGAAACCCATCTCTGCTCCAGTCCCCTAACCATCTTTGTTGCTCTTCTCTGCGCTCTTTCTAGAGTCTCCACATCTTAAGAAGCTTCTTAGAGGAGAAGCGAAAAATATCTTCAAGGAAAAGCAAAAGAAAGTTCAGTTGCCTTACTCCAGTAAGTAAAAGAGCTAAACCATCTTCTCTTACAGTGCTTCTCAAAAGTCAGTTTGACGCTCAACCTAACTGGTTGTCAACATGCCAGTGCACAATCAATGTGTTTATTTTAAGGCCTTTAACAGCCAAGAGCATCTGTAGAGTGTGTAATGTGTTGTTGTTGTTGTTTTAAATCAAAATGGCAGCTGTCAATCTGTAAAATGGGATTGGCACTTTAATCATAAAATCCTAGCCACTAACTTGGCTTTTCTGATTCCCTTCTCAGCAGATCTACCTGTTAACCATTCTGTTTACAAGGGTTACACTGGGGTAACACTAATCTCATGAATGCACATGTCTTTTTTTACAGCTGTAACTCAGTGAGTTATTCCTTTTAACCACATTCAACGTGTCAGTTTATCTACACATCCGGTTTCCAGCTGCCACTTAATCTCTTCTGCCTCCCCAAATGAAATGCTTCCCTCAGGACGCTTCTCTATCTTCTCTCTTTCATTCTGCATTTTTTTTTTCTGAGTTTGCATTTTTCATTGGCTGTAATAAATATCTCTTGATGTACTTCGACGCTAATCTCACACAGCTGCCCCGTACTTAGCAATCGTGGTGATATTTCAACAAAATATCGCCCAGCCATTTGAAATTCCATCACTGTAGATTGAATCAGTTTATACGGTATATTTGGGGAATTTATTAGTGGCTGACAATGCAGATCTTCCAATAATTTTCTTGCCCTGACTAATATATTAAAGATTTCGCTGGAGACTTAGTGATTTTCTTTAGAGTAATTTCTTTTCGGTTTCACATAGCCGCAGCATAATTTTGAGTTAAATGTTACAGGTATTTATATATTTTTAAAAATATTTCATTTAGGCAAACTTAAAATATATTTAAACAGCCCTTCCTTATGGACTTTTTTTTTTTTTGGTGGTGGTGGTGGGGAAGTGAATTCATGATTTATGGATTTGATGATTAGACAATATAGATTATGTAAAGAAGGAAAGTTGGATGTAACCTTACAGAACAATATAAATATATTTATAACTTGTGTTAAGATTGGAATCCACTTCTTTATATTTCTTTTTCCTTCTTTTTCTTTATTTCTTTTCTACCTTTCTAATACTTTATCATTCTTATTTTTAACTTAAAATGTGCATTACTCTGTGGGAAAAACTTCTTTAATGAAAATGAGAAAGAGAGGAAATTTAAAGGAAGCTTAAACACAGGAAGAACAGATAGCTAACCTTTACTTAGCCTGGTTCAATCAGACAATAAATTGGAAAGTAAATGTATTTACAATTAGTCCTGATTTTGCAGTTCTCCCACACTGGGACTTTAGTAGAAACCTGAATTCAAGGAGTTTATCATTTCTCCAAGCTTCCAGGTGTTTTACTTAATAGCAAGAACACTTGTACTATCTAAGTCTTTAGTCTCTTAAGTACCTACACATAAGACAAAGGGGGCTTCTAAATCAATCAGATGGTTCATAAAATGTCCTTGGTACTCTCCGAGCTTGCTTGTTTTCAGACATTTCATTACCCAACTAGGTAACATCATCAGTGCTAGCAGGGAGTGGGGTTTGTTCTCATTTTATATCCTAGTGGCTAGCCCAGTCCATATTCTTGGTGATTCCTTGACTTAGCTTGTTCGTTAATTGAGGTATTGTTTGCTTCTTAATTGCTCGTCTAATGTTAAGCTTGGTGTTAATTTATATACTTTATAGTCTTATTTTCTTATCTTGCTCTTCAAAAGCCAAGATTAAGGGATCCTGGCCAGGGGTGGATTCTACTTGCCTTTACTACCGGTTCACAACGGGATCCCTGTGGTAACAGATACACTCAAAAAATAATAATAATAATCCATATCTGGATTTTATCAATCCTCTCCTCCATCAGGTCCATATACCGTACTTTTCAGAGTATAAGACACACTCCCCCCCCCTAAAAGAGGGTGAAAATTTGGGTGTGTCTTATACACTGAATGTAGCCCCACCCACCCGCAGGCCCCCATCCTTCAGCCGTTTTTGGCCTCCACGCATCGCATTTTCGGCCTCCACATGCTGTTTTAGACCTGTCCCAGGCTGCAGGGATTGCCACAGCACATCGCCGCCTCCGTGCCTCGTGTTTTTGGCCTTCACATGCCCCATTTTTGGCCTCCGCGTGTCACGTTTTCGGACAGTTCCAGGCGGCAGGGATCAGTGGCAGCGATGGTCTGTGGGAATCCCTGCAGCCTGGAACAGCTGATTGGGGGTATTCCAGGAGGCTGATCCATCCGCCAATCAGCTGCTTGTGCTGAATCAGGCTGCGATAATGTGCTGAAGCTGACCAGCCTGTTTGCTATTTGCTGCAAGGACGCTAGCCAGATGAATACCGATGGATGCTGGTAGGCAGAGGCAGAATTTTTTTTTTCTTGTTTTTCTCCCCAAAGGCTAATGTGCGTCTTATACACTGGAGCGTCTTATATTCTGAAAAATACGGTAATTATGGACCTTTAGAGTTTCTGACCCATCCATAGAAGGCGAGAAGTAATTAAATAAGTGATTGGGTCTAAGTTTCAACTCTTGTGTTTTATAGTGGTGTGTGTACTGTCTTTCGGAGACCTTTTTGTTAGGAGTTAATTAAAAGTCTGAATTAAGATCTAGAAGATGCCACGGGTGTGAAGAAATGAGGCACACTTGCAAAATAATGATTCACTGGTTAGGTTGAGGTGAGTCATCTCTTTGCTCCTTTCTTTTAAAAAAGCTGCAGAGATCTAATTCTTTTTTGTGTGTGTGCTTTGTTGCTTATTTTAATGTTTTCGGTACTTAGAGATTTGAAAAGTAGTCAGACTCCTTTTAAACATTCTGACTTTTGCAACGTTATAGCCAGTGGTGAAATCCAATTTTTTTTCCTACCGGCTCTGTGGGCATGGCTTGGTGGGCGTGGCAGGGGAAGGATACTGCAAAATCTCCATTCCCACCACACTCTGGGACCAGCCAGAGGTGGTATTTGCCGGTTCTCCAAACTACTCAAAATTTCTGCTACCAGTTCTCCGAACTGCTCAAAATTTCCACTACTGGTTCTCCAAAACCTATCAGAACCTGATGGATTTCATCCCTGGTTATAGTCCTCCAGTGGATTATTCTTCTTAAACCAGCAAAAGGAACTGAATGTTTGTTTGTTTGTGTGTGTTCCCACTTTTATTATTTACGTAAGTAACTCAAAGTGATGAAGAATATTCTTTCCTCCTCCTACTTACTCCACAACAACCCTGTAAGGTGGATTGGGCTAAAGGTGAGTGATTGGCCCAAAGTGACCCAGCTGGTTTTCATCTCGAAGGCAGGACTAGAACTCCCAGTCTCCTAGGGAACAGAGCAAAGTCACCCAGCTGGCTTTCATCTCTAAGGCAGGACTAGAACTCCCAGTCTCCTGGGAAACAGCCCAAAATCACCCAGCTGGCTTTCATGCCTAAGAAAAGACTAGAATTCACAAGCTCTTGGTGTTTTGCCCAAAGTCACCCAGCCAGCTTTCATGGTTAAGGTGGGACTAGAACTCTTCTGGTATTTTGCCCAAAATCATTTATCTGGCTTTCATGCCTAAAATAGGAGTACAACTAACCAACTCCTGGAATTGGACAAAGTCACCCAGCTGGCTTTCATGCCTAAGGCAAGACTAGAATTCACCGTCTCCTGGTTTCTAGCCTGATCCTTAACCACTAGACCAAACTATGTACTAAAGTTTTGTGAATTCCAGTCTCGCCTGAGTCACTCAAAGTCACCCAACTGGCTTTCATATCTAAGGCTGGACTAGAACTCACACACTCCTGGTTTCTAGCCTGGTCCTTAACCACTAGACCAGGGGTCAGCAACTGCGGCTCTGGAGCCGCATGTGGCTCTTTCACTCCTCTGCTGCGGCTCCCTATCACTCAAAATATGCGTCACAACCACCAGTTTGCGACACCTGCCAGCACGTGATTTATTGAGCTTTTCAACCTCCAGTAGGCCAACCATGGATAAATCCAAGAAAAGAAAAGTTTCAGAAGAAAACGGAATGTTTAATTCGACTACATATGCTAGTTTTGTGGCCGCTCAAGAAATAGTCAGGCACAGGAAGGGTTTTGTGGCTCCCGGTGTTTTCTTTTCTGTGGGAAACGGCTCCAAATGGCTCTTTGAGTGTTTAAGGTTGTAGATTTCTGCACTAGACCAAACTGTCTCTCTATGTACTGAATTTTTGTATAAACAACAGGTTGGAAAAGTATTGCCCAACCGCATCCCAATTCTGCTAAGCTGGGGACAAGAGAGGTATTCCTGGGAAGGCCGAGTAAAGAATGCTGGGATTATATCATAACAACCTCACAAGATCATTTCCTGTAAGCCTGCACATCTTGTCAAAATTGAAATTGATTTATAATAGTGCATCTTTGTTTTGGAATGCTGACCTCCGCTAAACCTGTTTTTTTCCCTCTTTTTTTCCCTTCCAATATTTCGCATATGAGACTGTTTTGTTTTTTTCATTGTTAGGAATTGCCTGAAAAAGATGCATAACCATGTAACAAAGGTGCTGTTAACTGCTAAGATTTTGCAATTAAAAATCACAACAATTAGAAGCCCCCAGAATGCAGAATCTCCGGAGAGATTCTGCTCTGCAGATCAGCAAGCTGTTAACAGGTGGCTACTTTTAAATGCAGGTGCTAAATAGCATCACTACAGATGGCTGTTCAACAAAAATATTCCACACACATACAAATTCACACACACACACACACACACGTATTCAGATCCATGTTCCATAAACATATCTTAATTAAAAATTGTGAATAGCCCCTTTGCTTTACTTTTCTAGCACTTGTTGCTTGAATGGCAAAAACGATGGATGCTTAAGAGGGAAGTTGCAATCAGCAGGGTGCTTTAAGACTTATAGTTTTAATCAGAATAATGAAAACAGCAATGGGACACGCTGATGCGAGCTCCGAACCTTTGGTGTGTCTGTGATGTCACATTCTACAACTCTTGTCATCACCTTTAACTGGGCAAAAAACGGTGCATTATAGACCAAGAGTTTTGGAACCAAAATACCTCAAATAGGCTAACTTACAGAATGTGTCCAAAAGACAGGATCCTTGACCTCCAAGGGGATTAAATTTGGGAATCCCAAAGGTGATTTTTTCAAGAGGCAACTGAATTGTCTTGTTATTCTTTGAAGACATTTTGCCCCTCATCCGAAAAGCTTCTCCAGCTCTGACTGGATGGTGGGGGAATGGAAGGATTTATACCCCTTGCAGACATTTTCATTCCCCCACCATCCAGGCAGAACTGAAGAAGCTCCTCGGATGAGAAGGGAAACGTCTTCAAAGAAAAACCAGAAAGTCCAGTTGCCTCTTGAAAAAAAATCTCCTTTGGGACAACCATAACCTGGATGACTGAGACTCTCTATAGACGTTTAAATTTGGGGATGTTGTAGCAGCTTCTCCGTTGCTACTGACTGCTGTGTTGCTGCTATGGTCATGTGATCTTCATTTTCAATGTTCTGTGACAGTTTCCCAGGCAGTCTTGCAATCCCTGGCTCCCTCTCCATCCAGAAGTGGCCACTTACCTGTAGGATGGGATGGGATCAGTGGTGGAATTCAGATTTTTTTTACTACCAGTTCTGTAGACATGGCTTGGTGGGCGTGGTGTGGCTTGGTGAGCATGGCTTGGTGAGCATGGCAGGGGAAGGATACTGCAAAATCTCCATTCCCACCCCACTCCAGGGGAAGGATACAGCAAAATCCCTATTTCCTCCCCACTTCTGGGGGAAGGATATTGCCAAATCTCCATTCCCACCCCATTCTGGGGTCAGCCAGAGGTGGTATTTGCCATTTCTCCGAACTCTCAAAATTTCTGCTACCAGTTCTCCAGAACCTGTCAGAACCTGTTGAACAGCACCCCTGGATGGGATAGGAAGGGAAGGGAAAGGAAGGGAGATTTTAATGCTCCCAGCCAGATTCCCAAAAAAGAGACTCAATAGGGAAACTGGGAGGAAGTCAGAGATCACTTCTGTTCCAACTGCTTTTTGCTCATCCTACTTAGCCAAGGAAATATCTCAGAAACAATGATCCAACAGGGCACAGGTTGTCTAAAGGTAAAGGTTCCCCCGTACATGTGTGCTAGGGGCAGTGCTCATCTCCGCTTCTGCGCCAAAGAGCCAGCGCTGTCCGAAGAGGTCTCCGTGGTCATGTGGCCAGCATGACTCAATGCCAAAGGCGCATGGAACACTGTTACCTTCCCACCAAAGGTGGTCCCTATTTTTTCTACTTGCATTTTTTATGGGGTTTTGAACTGCTAGGTTAGCAGAAGCTGGGACAAGTCACGGGAGCTCACCCCGTTACGCGGCACTAGGGATTCGAACCGCTGAACTCCCGATCTTCCGATTGACAAGCTCAGCGTCTTAGTCACTGAGCCACCGCTTAACCCTGAGCCACAGGTTGTCTAGTGTGCCCCAAAAAGAGGCAAAGGCTTCTTTTTTGCAATAACCCAAAGCCACTTTCCATCACTCTGACCTCCTCCGGCCTTCCTCTGTGGATGTCACTGGTTCCAATCCAAATGTTTTCGAGACTGGAAAAAAAACATCACCATTACCATACAATGGAGTTCAGTGGAGCAGGTGACAGGTAACACCAGCAATACTTGATCGCTTCATTTAAGGAAGGATTCAGGGTGTCCCAGAATGAGCTAGAATTTTCTCCTTCTAAAACATAGAGGGGTGGGGGAAATCATCCCATCTCCTTGCCAGATTCCAAAATTGCGTCTATTTCAAAACAAGGAAAGTCCAATATAGGTAGTCCCGCGACTTACGACCACAACGGAGCCCATAATTTCAGTTCACTTAGCGAGACACTTGTTAAGTGAACTTTGCCCCATTTTACGACCTTTCTCGCCGGAGTTGTAAAGTGGATCCCCACAGTTGTTAAAATAGTAGCATGGTTCTGGAGTGAATCCGGCTTTTCCCCGTTGACTTTGCTCATCAGAAAGTCTCAAAAGATGATCATATGACCCTGGGACTCTGCAAGCGTCATAACTTTTTTTTTTTTTTTGAAAAGGTTTTTCAGTTTTATTTTTTCTACACATACTATAAAATGTACATTTTCTTATACATAAATAATGATACATATATGTATTTTCCTTAAAGAAAGCATTAAAATAAGACATTTTTAATTACATTCGGAGTTGCTCTTCTATCCACTTTTTCCTCTTTTCACAACAAACCTTCTTCTTCTCCTCCTTTCCTTCCCTTCCCAACCTCCTCTCCTCTCCTACTTTCTCCTCCTCCTCTCCTACCTCATCCTACTTCCCTTTCCTTTCCCCCACTCCTCTCTTCTTTCCCCCTTCTCCCCTTCTCTCCTACTCCTGTCCCCTGCCCGTCTTGCCTCTCCTTTTCCCTTTCTTCCTTTCCTCTCACTCCCTCTCCTCTTCCTACCCTCTACTCCCCTCTCCTTTCTATCTCCTTTGCTATATAATATTGTTGTGGCTCCGTTGCCTGAGCCTGGGCTATCGATAGATGCAGACTCTGAGAGTGAGGGGGAGGAGTTGGCAAAGCCTCCCTCTCCAGGACCCTCCTCTCTGGCAATGCCTCCGGAGGACACTGAAGGCCAAGAGATAGGCTCAGAGCCAAGCATGTCCCCGCCGCCACAGGTGGACAGCGACGAGGAAAATAAGTGCTGGCTGAACCCTCGCCAGAGGCGCAGGGAGAAGCGTGCGCAGCAGAGGGGAAGGCGTGCCCGAGATTAGCTGAGTCACTGGACCACACCCCACAGGCTATAAAAGGGAGTGTGGTGGCCATTCGGACTCTGTGACGGACAAAGCTAATCTCTGGCGATGCACTTTGCACCTTCGGACACAACACCTATTTGCTGTGGATTTAATTACAAACTGGACTATTCAAACTGTGTGTATTTTTGTCTGTGTTATCGCAGTAAAAGTTTTTGGCGGGCAGACACGGAGTTGCTGACAAGTTCCTTATCACTGACGTTGAGTGTTTGAAGAGTTTATTTAACCCTTGGCTGGCTGGTTGGGTGTGTGCGTGGTACGGGGACAGAACAAATATTCTTCTTGTTTGGTATCCGAGCATCTCCTATATTCTACTCATCTATACTTTCTTTCAATTTCTTTTCAGATTTATTCTGTCTATCAATATTATCATCATAATTGTACATTATTCTTATACGCTTCTTTCTTTGCAACCGTCATAACTATGAGTCAGTTGTCAAGCGTCCGAATTTTGGTCCCCTGACCATGGGGATGCTGCAACGGTCATAAGTGTGAAGAACAGTCATAAGTCAAGTTTTTTTCAGTGCTATTGTAAGTTTGAACCAGGGGTGGGATGCTACCGATTCGGACCGGTTCGGGCGAACCGATAGGTCCGACAATCAGCTGAGAGCGAACCGGTTCACTCCGACAATTAGGTCGGCCCGCCCCCCCCCTCGCCTCTGTGCTTTATTTACCTTTATCTTCTCAGCTGATTGGCGCAGCAGAGCAGATTGCCGCCCTCAGTTGTGTTACTCCCAAGTGGTAACACAGAAGATTAGTATTTGTAAAACTGCACGCGCAGCGCGCGAGCACCGAACCAGTTGTTAAATCCGCAGCATCCCACCACTGGTTCGAACGGTCACTACATGAATTGCTGTAAGTCAAGGACTACCTGAATTCAAAAGTTTCAGAACAGGGTTAGTCTGAGAGACTCAACTCAGACCTACATCTTCAAACGTGGGTTCAAACATTTAGAACTACTTTCACATTTTCCTGAATACATTCCTTGCCGGTAAATTGTAGGACATGAACATTTTTCAAGAAACTTGCCAAAAAAGGAGACAGCAAAAAAAAAAAAAAATTAAGCGTTCTTGCTTTCACCTTGCCAATCTGCTGCCAGGAAAAATCCCTTCTAACAGACAGAAACATGACGAATGTCACTGGGATCATGCATTGCTACTTGAGGCTGTGACAGTTTAGTATTTCTCTATCTTTCTCATTTTCTGACTTTGCCACCAAATGGGAGAGAGTAGGAGGTTTGAAGGAAGGCTAGTAAAAAATATACCGTCGGATTTGTAGTAGGAGTGTTGGAGAGAACGAAGGAAACCGTGATACCTCTAAAGAATCATTCAGTTCTTCTGTTTTCTTGGTATTCTTAGCTCTTCTGTTCCTATGTTTTTCCCCCTTGTTGCCGAGAGACTGATCAAAATGTCACTTAAACGGCTCCTGATTTGAAATTTTCTTACTTATCATTCCTCCATTGCATTTCAAGCTTAAATGCCACTGGGCATAATCTTTATGTCGGCATATTCCAAGTGAAGACAACTCTGACCCCATGTAATTTACGGCCCAGACTTGACCCCGTTTCCCTGCTCCCCCCAGGGTGTGTCATCAGTCACACATTTGCCAACGGAGCAATTTTGTGGGTTGAAGAGATCACTTCCCTCCGGCCGCTGTGGGTAACCTGAAAGACAGCCTTGAGAGAGATATGTCTGGAATGTGGTTTTTTTTTTTTTTGGCTGCCGTGCTGCTTTGCCATTTTCCCATCCCCCTTGCCTATGGCAACTCGAGAGCAGGCCAGGGATGCTTTGCGAGTTGACACTTTATGTGTGAAGAGTATCTCCATGCTTAGGGATTCAATTTCACCAACAGATTGCCTCTTGTGATGTCCTTGAGGCCTTTTGTTCAGCATGCTGGAGAGATGAGAGTCTTAGTATCAAGTGCTGGGACTTTGATAGGACTTCTGAAGTTCTCTGAAGTTCAACCTCACCCTGGAATAAGTGAGAAGCATAGGGTAAAACTATGTCCTTCAAATGTGGACAGAGACAAAAACACTTATTCTCTTTCTAATTGTATAAATAGCCAGGTGCCTTGTAGATCCTGTTGGGAAAATCAATTCTCATTTCATAGATTTGCAATGAGTAATGGTTTTTGGGGGTTTAGTTTAGTTTAGTTTTATTGAATTTCTATACCGCCCTACTCCCGGAGGACTCAGGGCGGTGAACAGCCACGAAATAAAACACATACATATAAAAAATTTAAAATCGAATAAAATGAATTAAATAAATTTGGCTGAATTAATACCCATAATTTAAAATACCCATATTTTAAAACACATTAAAATTTAAAATTTGCATTTAAAAGGGAGAAGATTTAGGCGAGGCCAGCTTGATGAAATAAAAGAGTCTTCAGCTCGCGGCGGAAGGTGCGCAGATCCGGGATCCTCCGTATCTCTGGGGGGAGCTCGTTCCAGATCGTTGGTGCCCCCACAGAGAAGGCTCTCCCCCTAGGGGCCGACAGCCAACATTGTTTGGCCGACGGCACCTGGAGGAGCCCCTCTCTGTGGGAGCGTACTGGTCGGTGGGAGGCTATTGATGGTAGTAGGCGGTCCCGTAAATAACCAGGTCCTAAGCCACTGGGGGTACTGGCCTTCCTAAATTGCCCCTCTCTCTTGATTTATGAGAGAGGTTTCCCTAGTCTTCCAATATCTAAGAGGCTGCCGCGAAGAAGGGGGGGTGTTCAACCTATTCTCCAAAGCACCTGAAGGCAGGATAAGAAGCAATGGATGGAAACTAATCAAGGAGAGAACCAACCTAGAACTAAGGAGAAATTTCCTGACAATTAGAACAATTAATTGGTGGACCAACCTGCCTCCAGAAGTTGTGGATGCTCCATCACTGGAGGTCTTTAAGAACAATTTTTCAGGCTCCGGCTCACTTCAGTAAAGAAAACAATTCAAACAGGCTTGCTGTGATGAGTCTTTATATAGCGCTCCGGCACGCTCCGACAAACACCCGTGAAGATGAAAACATTGTCAGCTCTGTTTCCTCTGTGCTCCCCACCATCTTTTAAAGGTTCCCGCTTCCCTTCTCGGCTCCACCCCATGGCCCCGCCCTCCAGCCACCCGCTGCTTGCTGCCTCCTCGTGTCAGCCAGCAATGGTGGTTTGCTATCTCCAACTTCCTGTGGCCTTGTCAGCAATGTCGTTTGCATATTGCACCGAACGTTAGCCGGTCTCCTTCCCGACAATGAATCGGCAGAAGAAATGGCTGCGTTCTGTTTCGTCATGGGTCTGTGGCATTTCACAGCCCAGCCAGATGGTATTGGGCAGGGGTGGGTTCTAAAATTTTTTACTACTGGTTCTGTGGGCGTGGCTTATTTTGTGGGCATGGCTTGATGGTCATGTGACAATTCTTTAGGATTTAGCAGAGGTACTGGTCTACCAGGCTTTTAACTGCTTGCAGAGCTGTACCGGTCTACCCATTTATTTTTGCAGGCACCGGTCTACCCATTTATTTTTGCAGGCACTGGTCTACTAATGTATTTTTGCAGGCACTGGTCTACCCATTTATTTTTGCAGGCACTGGTCTACTAATGTATTTTTGCAGGCACTGGTCTACCCATTTATTTTTGCAGGCACTGGTCTACCCATTTATTTTTGCAGGCACCGGTCTACTCATTTGTTTTTGGAGGCACCGGTCTACCACCAAACTGCCTTTTACCACTGATCAGCTGTAGGGTGGCCCTTTGAAGCCCTGCAGCAAGAGTTTTTGTTTTTTTTTTTAATTTGATTTATATGCTGCCCTTCTCCGGAGACTCAGGGCGGCTTACAATGCGCTAAGCAATAGCCTTCATCCTTTTGTATATTTATACAAAGTCAGCTTATTGCCCCCACAAACTGGGTCCTCAATTTACCTACCTTAGAAAGGATGGAAGGCTGAGTCAACCTTGAGCCTGGCGAGATTCGAACCTGCAGTAATTGCAGGCAGCTGGTCTTAATAACAGGGTGCATTAGACCACTGTACTACCAAGGCTCTTTAAACAGTTTTTCCTTATAGCCCATCAGCTGGGACTCAGGAGGCAGCAATAGATTGGGGGTGGGGCCAAATAAAAGGTAAGAATAATGCGGGGGCGCCGGGGGCGGGGGGTAGAACCGGTTCGGTGATGTCATATCGTCACCGCTACCAGCTTGGAGGAACCGGGCAGAACCGGGAGAATCCACCACTGGTATTGGGGTTTCAGGGATGATTCCGGTCTCATCTGTGGCTGGAATGCAGCAACTACATTGGCATCGGCCTCTGGGTGGCTTTTCCTGTGGCTGGTTCTCTCCCCCCCGCTCCCCCGCCGAATGGCAGCCCAGCAGGATGGAGCTGACACAATCATTTGTCTGAAATGGGATAGAGTCTCTTGCTTGAGCAGGTGGCTGAACTAGACCTCCAAGGTCTCTTCCAACTTGTTATTCTGCTAAACTGCTCCCTTCTCCACTTCTTTTTATGAGACAAGTTTACCTTCCTGTTTTAGTGTTTTAATGCTTGATTGCCTTTTGGATGTCTGAAGGAAACCAAACACACTGAAATAACTTGAATCTGAATAATTCCTATCCTTCCATAGACCACTTCTAAACCCTCAGAGAAATACCATTTACCTCTGCCTACATATCAACTAGCCATTTCATTCCAGCTATGGAGTTAATAATCTAGTTATGGAGCTATGGAGTGCAGTGGCTCACTATTAGAAATTCTGTTTATATATAGCACCACAGAGCAAACAAAGAGTACAGTCACCATGTGCTTTACTGCTCAGCTGTTCAACTGTAACAGGAAACTGGAAACTCTACTTAGAACAAAAGAGCATAGAGTATATACCATAGAGCCGTGGTGGCACAGTGGTTAGAGTGCAGTACTGCAGGCTACTTCTGCTGATCACCGGCTGCCAGCTGTTTGGCAGATCAAATCTCACCGGGCTCAAGGTTGACTCAGCCTTCCATCCTTCTGAGGTCAGTAAAATGAGGACCCAAATTGTTGGGGGCAATATGCTGACTTTGTAAACCACTTAGAGGTGGTTGTAAAGCACTATGAAGCGGTATATAAGTCTAAGTGCTATTGCTATAGATCCAGACTTATAAACACTGCCATCTACTGGCTGAATACTACTGTAGTTATTGCCTAGAAATATTGCCTAGAAATCCAATATTCACATGGTTAGGACGCTGGGTTGATTGATCAGCAAGCCTACGTTTGAGACCCGAGTGCTGCTGTGTGACAGGGTGAGCTCCCATCAATTGCTCCAGCTCCTGCCGATCTAGCAGTTCAAAAGTGAGTAGATAGACAGGTATCATTTCAGTGGGCACATTAATAGGGACGTGAAAGGAATCCCCAATCAGGCATTCCCCAGGCAACAGTAATGTCATCAGCTATCCTTTCAACCTGGAAGCGCCTTAGTTGCTTCCAATACAAACACAATTTATTTATTTATTTATTTTATTTATTTGTTTCCATTTCTATACCACCCTTCTCCAAATAGGACTCAGGGCGGTGAACAGCCAAAGTAAAAAAAACAACATACAAAATTTAAAAACAGTTTAAAATAATTAAATATTTTGGCCGTAAATTAAAACAACCCAATTTAAAATCAATTTAAAATTTAACTCAAGCCAGCCCAGCTAGTTGAAATAAATAGGTTTTCAGGGCCCGACGAAAAATCCGGAGGTCTGTTATTGTACGTATCTCTGGGGGGAGGTTGTTCCAGAGGGTGGGCGCCGCCACAGAGAAGGCCCTCCCCCTGGGGGTCACCAGCCGACATTGTCTGGCGGACGGCACCCTGAGGAGGCCCACTCTGTGCGAGCGTACTGGCCGGTGGGAGGCTATTGGTGGCAGAAGGCGGTCTCATAAGTACCCCAGCCCTAAGCCATGGAGCGCTTTAAAGGTGGTCACCAACACCTTGAAGCGCACCCGGAAGACCACCGGGAGCCAGTGCAGCTCGCGCAGGAGAGGTGTCACATGGGAGCGCCTCGTCGCCCCCATAATCCCCCGCGATTGCAAACTACAGCTAACTGTAGATTCAGCCAGACATGCTGGATTCTATCCAAATGCAAATATGATTTTTGATAGTTTCACATCCACTCCTCCCAGGAGGCAGCAGAACTGGAATCCTCACCTACAGTTACAAGTAGACACTTGGGGACGTTGTGATGTAGTGTGATGATTCCTGGGAATTCCTCCCAAGATTTTTTACTCTAATAAGACGTCAGGTGGTACCAAGATTTTCCAACGAAGCAGAGATATATCACATATTCCGTGGCAAAAAGATATCAGAAGAGTTAGTCCCTTACCAGCTGTAACATATGGCTGTAAAAACGGAATCGTTAGAAAGCTGAATGAAGAATAATTTTTTATTGAAAGTGTGTCGGGTAGCAAGAACAAGATAAAGCAAATCTAGACTCATTGGGGGAAGCATTAATAATGGAGCTAAAGCTAACATATTTTAACACAGAGGCAAGAGTCATTGGAGTAGATCCTGGTGAGAAGAAAGAAGGAAGAAGAAAGTATAAGAAAGTAGAAAAAGGAAGGAAACTAGAAAGAAAAGGGAAGGAAGGAAGGAAGGGAGGGAGGGAGGGAGGAAGGAAAGGAGGGAGGGAGGAAGGAAGGAAGGAAAGGAGGGAGGGAGGAAGGAAGGAAGGAAGGAAGGAAGGAAGGAAGGAAGGAAGGAAGGAAGGAAAAGAGGAAGAGGAAGAGGAAGAAGAAGAAGAAGAAGAAGAAGAAGAAGAAGAAGAAGAAGAAGAAGAAGAAGAAGAAGAAGAAGAAGAAGGAGGTTAGATATTATCATTAATGATATAAAGATGAACTTAGAAGAATTCAAAGAAGTTGTTACTGACAACCGGTCTTGGCAAAATATGTCTAGTTTGTACTGGAAGGACAGAAACAGATATAAGAGGAGCCCCAAGAACAAAATAAGGTTTTACTCTAGATTTCCTTAAAGAACTGACAAAATGTTCCCAAGAAGCTTAATTGAATGTGGTTTTGAACACTGACAACAAGCTGAGAATTATAAGAATCACTTAGGGAGGTTTATGGAAAAATCCGTCATCCCTGATATGTACGTAAGACAAAAATAAATGAATAAATAGCCTGAAGAGCAATATTCGGGAAACACTGTGGCAGGCTCAAATCCTTTTTTTCTCTAAACTAAAAGGTAAAGGTAAAGGTTCCCCTCGCACATATGTGCTAGTCGTTCCCGACTCTAGGGGGCGGTGCTCATCTCTGTTTCAAAGCCGAAGAGCCAGCGCTGTCCGAAGACATCTCCGTGGTCATGTGGTTGGCATGACTCAACGCCAAAGGCGCACGGAACCTGTTACCTTCCCACCAAAGGTGGTCCCTATTTTTCTACTTGCATTTTTTACCTGCTTTCGAACTGCTAGGTTGGCAGAAGCTGGGACAAGTCACGGGAGCTCACCCCGTTACGCGGCACTAGGGATTCGAACCGCTGAACTGCCGACCTTTCGATCGACAAGCTCAGCGTCCTAGCCACTGAGCCACCACGTCCCTCTAGACTAACCATACCCAATTCCTGCAACCATTCTTCATACGTTCTTTTCTCCAGGCCCTGTAATCATCTTAGTTGCTCTTCTTTGAGGATTATATTGAGGATATATTGAGGACTACCTGTATATATTGAGGAATATCGGTATGTTTCTTCTCCCTTTTCCATTGTTCAATCTTTCTGGCAAGATTCCACTCCTTGCCAAAAAGCAAAATCTTTTACTGTCCCAAAGGTGCTTTTTCAGGAGGCAACTGGACTTTCTTGTTTTTTCTTTGAAGATGGTTCGCTTCTCATCCAAGAAGCTTCCTCAGCTCTGACTGGATGGTGGGGGATGGAAAGTTTCTATGCTTTTAATTATTTCAGATTTATTTACAACTTTTAGCTAGACAATAGAACACCCACTCCTGACCGGAGCAATCCAGGATCTGTCCTGGTATAAATGTCAAATGCAAAGGAATATATTTTCAGCACAAAGAAAGCAAATTATTATTTTTTAAAATAAAAAATACAGATCAACTTACAGAATAAACTCAACAAAACACAGACTGTTCCTGAGAAAGGAAACAAAGAAGCAGCTGGAACCAAATGGCATCACATCTAAAATTCAAGCACGATTAGGGACATAATCGTAACGCCTGTACTAAGTTAGATCAGATCGAAGATTATCCTAACAAATAATTTAATATTCTGAATCTAATGGAAAGCTTCCTAAATGAAGTAAATTCGGGTTTTTTTCCCTAATTGTTGGGGGTGAGTTGCCTTTGGGTTCAGCATTGATTTAGCCACATTTAGCTATCAATCATGAATAATTGAGGGAAGTGGGTATGTCTAGTCTAGCAAAGAGAAAGACTAGGGGTGATACCACAGCAGTCTTCCAGAAATTGAGGGTCTATTTAACAGATTAACAGAGTTGGAAGGGACCTTAGAGGTCATCTAGTCCTACCCCCCGCTCAAACAGGAGACCCTATACCATTTCTGACAAATGGCAGTCCAATCTTTTCTTGAAGGTTGTCAAGTTTCCGAAAGATGCCCTAATTAATTCATGAGCCAAACTTCAAAGGAAATATAGTCATTTATTAGGAGCAACATTCCGGCAACACTGGGATGCAGTTAGGACTGATCCTCTGTAGATTTACGTTCCCCTATGACCCTGTCTCTCCCCTCCTCTCTGGCCATGTCATAAATCACATTCTCCAATTAACCACTTTGGCTGGCTGTGAAACCTAACACCCTCCTTCTGATTGCGGTCAGAAAGAATGTATGGAATTCACTTCAGTTCTCCCTCCCTCCTGCTCATGGCAACTTGAAAGCTTTGCAAGTTGACAAAGGTATCAAGTGATGAAGCTCCCACAATTTCCGAAGGCAACTTCTGTTCCATGGGTTGATTGTTCTCACTGTCAGAAAGTTCCTCCTCATTTCTAGGTTGAATCTCTCCTTGGTCAGTTTCCATCCATTATTCCTTGTCTGGCCTTCAGGTGCTTTGGAAAAAAAGCTTGACCCCCCCCCTCCTCTCTGCGGCAACCCCTCAAATATTGAAACACTGCTTTCATGTCTCCCCTGGTCCTTCTTTTCACTAGACTAGCCATGCCCAGTTCCTGTCTGTTCCTGTCTGTCACAGAGAAGTGGGGGGGGGAACCTATTCTCCAAAGCACCTGAGGGCAGGACAAGAATTGTTGAATGGAAAATCACTAAAGAGAGATCCATCCTAAAATTAAGGATAATTTTTTTCTGAGAAGAGAAACGATTAATCAGTGGAACTGATTGCCTTCAGAAGTTGTGGGTGCTCCATCACTGGAGATCTTCAAGAAGGACCTGGACGGTCCTTTGTATAGGATCTTCTGCTTGAGCAGGGGGTTGGACTAGAAGACCTCCAAGGTGCCTTCCATCCCTATTTTTCTATGTTTTATCTATTGGCATTATTTTTGGCTGCTCAACTCTAGACATGACAAGATAATAGATCGAAGGCTAGGAGGGAATAAATATTCTTTTTGGTCTAGTTCAGGGGCCTGCAACCTTAAATACTCAAAGAGCCATTTGGACCCGTTTCCCACAGAAAAGAAAACACCGGGAGCCACAAAACCTGGGTGGGCATGGCCAACTCAATGTCACTCACTTCCACCAGTCACAGCCTACCCAGCCGGTCATTAGGGCAAAGAACCAGTTGTTAAAAAACACCAGAACCACAAAATCCTTTTGACATCTCTCTCTCTCCCCTCCCTTCCTTCCTCCCTCTCTCCCACTCTCTATGTATCTCTCTATGTCTCTCTCTCTGCCCCTCTCTCTGTATCTCTCTGTCTCTGCCCTGGCCACTTCTCCCATCGCCTGCTGTCGCTCTTACCTTCTCAGGTCAGGCAAGGAGTGACTGGGGGGGATGGGCGGGGGGCAGCCAGTGGTGACCCCTGGTTTAGTTTCTTCTGATATTATTAAGATCCGCTTTGGAACTGGTTTAACGTGGAATTATGACACGATCAGCGATATGAAAAGCATACAATATCAGGTCTTTCAATCTACGGTGGTTGCTTTCTAGTCTGGAAGATGTTCTGTATGAGACACTTCCAGTTAGCTAAAAGATAGTCTGCCAAAAACTTTGAGACGACCTTGAGATGCCTAGAGATTCATGGTTGAGAAGAATAAAAGGATCTTTTGGTGTTCCTGGAACATAGTTTGGGTCATAGCTAGAAAGAGTTATAAGGATATTTATGGAAGGAGATGAGAGCCAAAGAAAAAAAATAGTATAATGGCTAGATAAAATTATGCAGCTCTCAACAGCCTGCAACAGGAACTGTGGACTCCAAAAAAAAAAGAGTAGACAGACAAAGGAAATTTACTTTTTAGAGCTTGGCCAGGAAAAATATTGATCTTGTGATTCCACAGCTTAATAGCTATCACAAAGTCAGGCGGATGTAGGTTAGATAGAACAGTATTTTTTCTAGCTCATTTCAGACTAACTATTGCTTGTAATTCTATACATTCACCTGAGGGCAGGAGAAGAAGCCATGGGTGGAAATTAATCAAGGAGAGAAGCAACTAAGAACTAAGGAGAAATTTCCTGACAGTTAGAACAATTAATCAGTGGAACAACTGGCCTCCAGAAGTTGTGAATGCTCCAACACTGAAAGTTTTAAAGAAGAGATTGGATAACCATTTGTCTGGAGTGGTGTAGGGTTTCCTGCCTAAGCAGGGGGTTGGACTAGAAGACCTCCAAGGTCCCTTCCAACTCTGTTATTCTATTCTATTCTATTCTATTCTATTCTATTCTATTCTATTCTATTCTATTCTATTCTATTCTATTCTGCTCTACCCTATCCTATCCTATCCTATCAAACTTCCACAATAAACATCTGCTTTGATTCCCTCATCCCATCTTCATTTAATCATTTCAGATTTTTTTAATGACCTTTGGTCTTGCTAGAATTCTTAAACAGATGGCATTTATCTAATAAATGCGGTAGATTTCATTTTAAAGGAAGAAACATATGTCTGCATTCTCTTTTTTTTTTTCCTGCACAAAGTCACATCTAAATATGTGGACTGCCTTGGAGTTATGAAAGTTCTTTAGATCTCTCATATAGCCACCATCTGTTAAACCGTGATAAACCATTTTATTTCCTGCATTGTACTGATCAAAACTTCGACCTCACAAAAAAATTTCCTCAATGTACTAAAGTGATTGAAAATATCTTTTGATATGTGCTGTAATAGACACCGAGATTTGCATCCTTTTTGAAGGAGTCAAGAGAAAGCTATGTTATCCTGGTTTCTGAGGCCCACATTACGAAAAATGAATCAAAAGGTATTTCATTGATAATATATTCCAAACTGCCCATGGAATATTCTGTGGCTAATGAAATAGATTCCATCTTTGCAAACAATGAAGGTCTCAAATTGGTCTTTCTTAGGGAGACAGTAGGAAAAGCTTCATCTTTGGGTTGAAGAATCCTGCAATTTATCTGTGCCAATGAGACACCAAAATCCACGCATTTTTGTTAAACCATTATAAAGAATGTACACTACGGGTAGTCCTTCAATTACTCTTTTGCGAGCTGCACTGGTTGCTGATCTGCTTCCTGGTCAAATTCAAGGTGTTATCTGGTCAAATTCAAGGTCATAACCTTGAAAGCTCTTTGTGGCATAGAGCTAGGACAGATGTCTGCAACCTTAAACACTCAAAGAGCCATTTGGACCCGTTTCCCACAAAAAAGAAAACACCGGGAGCCACAAAACCTGGGTGGGTGTGGCCAACTCGACGTCACTCACTTCCACCAGTCACATGACCCCCCCTAGCCATGCCTACCCAGCCAGTCATTAGGGCAGAGAACCACTTGTTAAAAAATACTCGAGAACCACAAAACCCTTTTGACATCTCCCCTCCCTCCCTCCCCCTTTCTCTCCCCCCCTCTCTCTGTATCTCTGTATCTCTCTCTCTCTCTCCCTCTCTCTGTATCTCTCTATCTCTCTCTCTCTCTCTCCCTCTCTCTGTCTCTCTCTCTCTCTCCCTCTCTCTGTATCTCTCTGTCTCTGCCCTGGCTGCTTCTCCATCCCCTGCCTTAGCCCTTACCTTCTCAGGCCAGGTGAGGAGTGACTGGGAGGGGAGGGCGTGGGGTGGGGCCAGCAAGTGGTGGGATCACCCGACAGGAAGCCACAGCAGAGGGCCCAAAGAGCCACATGTGGCTCCAGAGCCACAGGTTGCTGACACCTGAGCTAGAATATCTGAGGAATTTTCTGGCCCCAAGATTACCTGCTCCACATATTCTGGCAGAAGAGGAAGACCGTGGAAGACCATCAGCCAAGGAATTATTGGGCTGGAAGGATTTAGAGAAAATCCTTTTCAGCCATGGCCTCTGATCTTTGGAACATCCTGCTCCAGAAATGAGATCTGTCTCAACTTTTTTTTTTGCATTCAGTTTTGGTTGCCCGGATATAAAAAAGACTCTAGAAAGAGTGCAGAAAAGAGCCACAAAGAGGATTAGGGGACTGGAGGTTAAAACATATGAAGAATGGTTGCAGGAACTGGGTATGTCTAGTCTAATGAAAAGAAGGACCAGGGGCAGTGGTGAAATCCAATTTTTTTTGCTACTGGTTCTGTGGGCATGGCTTGGTGGGTGTGGTATGGCTTGGTGGGTGTGGCAGGGGAAGAATACTGCAAAATCTCCATTCCCTGCTCACTCCACAGGAAGAATACTGCAAAATCCCCAATCCCTCCCCACTCCAGGGGGAAGGATATTGCAAAATCTCCATTCCCTCCCCACTCCAGGGGGAAGGATATTGCAAAATCTCCATTCCCACCCCACTCCAGGGGGAAGGATATTGTAGGTTCTGACAGGTTCTGGAGAACCGGCAGCGGAAATTTTGAGTAGTTCGGAGAACCAGCAAATGACACCTCTGACTGGCCCCAGAGTGGGGTAGGAATGGAGATTTTGCAATATCCTTCCCCCAGGAGTGGGGAAGGAATGGGGATTTTGCAGTATCACTCCCCTGCCACGGCCACCAAGCCACACCCACCAAGCCACACCACGCCCACCAAGCCACGCCCACAGAACCGGTAGTCAAAAAATTTGGATTTCACCACTGTATCGGATTACCTGTACTTCTATTTTTATTGCACAGTAAACCACACAGAGTCATTCTGGATAGTGAAGTGGGCAGCGTATAAATTACAAAGCAATAAACGCAAATCGATAAATACAAATCCGTAAATAAATATGGCAGGAACTGGTATTAATCTCCGTAGCATTGCTGCTGCTTCTTTGCATCACTCCCACCTCCAAATTTGGATAAATTGGGAGTCTGCTTTATAGTAGACGCCCATTCACCCGTACAATCAGAACTATTTTTATTTACTTATTTATTTACAGGACATAAATGAAAAATAATAGCCCGCCAATTCATCATGATAAAGCACTGAAGATAAAAATCCCAGTGGGAAGGGGGGGAAAAAAACATAAAAGGTGACCGAAAGGAATTAACGTTGTCATGTAACTCCAACAATAAAACGGAAGCATATAAAATATAATCCGTTCAATATGACATTTGGAGAAGATGAATGGGATCTGGCGGGAGAGGGATCGTTAATATTTAAAAGGGGACGCGACATAGTACAGAGTGGGAGTTGGGGAAACCTATAACTTTCCAGACATTGATGGACTACATCTGCCACCATCTCAATTGGCATGCCCAATGTTGCTGGAGGGGAAAAAATGCAGCAATGTCTTGTAGAAATATCTACAGCTTGGAAGATTTCTAAGTTTAATTTAACCTCTAGGAGAGATAAAAGTATGTCAGTTCAAAAAAGCTTTATGTTGACTACGCCGTCTCCAGAATTGTAACCTTCAGATGTTGGCAAGGAATTATTCCTAGAGCTACCTTTGAAAAGAGGTTGCTTGTTAGTTATTGTTCTGTCCCCGTCTCACACACGCACACAAACAGATAGCCAGGGGTTAAATAAAACTGGCAGACAACAAATTCTTTCGATAAGAGGATTGGCAGCAACCCAGTAGCTGCTTGCCAAGAACTTTACTCATAGAGGGAGGGGTTGTTCCTCCGACAGATAAACCCAAACAAGATACACACAGTTCAAGAATTGTCAAGTCCAGTCCGTATTAAATCCAAGGCAGATAACGTTGTTTCAAAGATACAATGTGACTCGCTAGTAGTTTGTTTTGTCCGTCACAGAGTCTGAATGGCCACCTCACCCCCTTTTATCCCCTGTGGGGTGTGGTCCAGTGACTCAGCCTAATCTCTGGCACGCCTCCTCTTCTGCTGCATGCACCTGTCTCTCCGACACTGGCGTGGATCCAGCCAAGACTTATCTCCATCACTGTCTGACTGCGAGAAGATACTTGGCTCCTGGCCAATCTCTTCTCCTTCAGGAGACATCTGTGGTATTGCCAGAGAGGAGGGTCCTGAAGAGGGAGGCCTGGCCAACTCTTCTCCTTCATGTTCGGAGCCTTCTCCCTCCGATAACACAGGCTCAGGTAACAGAGCCACAACAGTTATGCCTATTCAATGTGACACGTAGCTTCAAGTCTGTTTTTTATCAATAGGATCCTTGCTGCTGTAGGAAGAAATATCCTTCTGGGTTCTGCTCCAAGTGGGGAAAAAGACACTGGAAACATGGAGACTGCTTAGAAAGATGGTTTAATGGTGGACAGGATCACATGGCTTGAGTTCCTGATCAGAAAAATGGGGACGAGATACAGCGAGTCCTCGGGTTTTATGCCCTCTCTGGCTTTGAACTTCCTGGGGCCCCGAAAGAGTATCCTGATTGGTTGTCAGACTCCCAAGGGGTGGGGGTCTTAGCTAGCCTTACTGATGTAATCTTCCCAGATGCCATGTGGTGAGTTTCTGTCCTAGATGGGTCCCATTGTTTTAGTTTCTGTTGCTATTGTGTTGCAGATTATGGCCCATTAACAAAGGTGTGGGGGGGAGGCAGGAAGCTGCTTTGTCTTTAAAACATGTTTCTCCATTTCTCATCCAGGGAAACATAATATTCTGCCTTTTTAATATTTCCTAAAATATTTCATTCTTCCAGGAATGGGGTGGGTGTTAACTTCCTACACTGCTCTCTGAGATTGGTTGGTTTTTTTACAGGCATTAATGACCCAAGTACTTAACAACTTCAGTGGTAGAAGGGTTAGGGTTAGAGAGGAGGAGGAGGAGGAGGAGGAGGAGGAGGAGGAGGAGGAGGAGGAGGAGGAGGAGGAGGAGGAGGAGGAGGAGAGGATGACTGTTAGGCCCTTGGTGCTCCCTGAACATGGTGGTTTTCTTGCAAACATTTCATGACCCAACTATTCTGTTTCCCCGAAAATAAGACCCAACTGGAAAATAAGTCCTAGCATGATTTTTTCAGGATGCTCGTAATATAAGCCCTACCCCCCCACAAAAAAAATAAGCCCTAGTTAAGATTTTCAGCCAGATGGGTGCATTTAGTACCGTATTCCCCCCTCAAATAAGACCTAACCAGAAAATAAGCCCTAATGCGTCTTTTGGAGCAAAAATTAATATTAAGACCCGGCCTTATTTTTGGGGAAATGCGGTAGGTAACATCATCAGTGCTAGAAGGGAGTGGGGTTTGCTCTCTGTTTCCGTACAAGTGGCTTACCCATCAGTGTTGATGGGTTCCTTGATTAGACTGGTGTTTATTGTTAGATTGTGTGTCTGAGATGGCAATTCCTTGTTTGAAGTACTGTCTACTTCTTGATTGTTGATCTAATATTAATTTGGTTTTAATCTCTGCTGATCTGGGTGTTGATTGCTGGTGAGGAAGTGTGCGGGTATTTTTTCCTTTTTGTTTCCTTTTTGGCTTTTTGATTACCTCTTTTGAATGGTATGTAGATACTGTTTATCTCTATGTGCCTGTTGATAGCTGATTTACAGGCTCTAAAGCACTGTGAAGCGGTATATAAGTCCAAGTGCTTTTGTATTAATGCTAACAAGATAGATGGTTATAACTCAGCAGATTCTTGGGCATCGGTTTTCAGGTATGGATGGATATCTTATTTATAGGCAAAAGCAGATATATTTTCTCCAGCTAAAGGGTAAATTGTGGATAGAAATTTAGGCCATTCTTCATTCTTGACTTCTGCAGAGTCATCATCATTCAATTGTCTTTGTCCCCCAGAAAAAGATACATAATCATAGTTTGTATGGAGGATGAATTTGGTCAAATCAAAATGATCAATTTTTGATTAATAAACGAGCAACTTGTTAATTTTGGAATGCATATTGGAACCTACTTTTACACAAAACATAAATCTGCCTGACACTTTAATTGGTTCTCACTTCATTGCTTTCCAATTTATCTTCCTCTTCTGCCACTGGACTTAATTATATCTGGGAAACAGAAACCCCAACTTTCTATGTCACGCATGTCAACATGAAACACCATGATAGCCCTCAACAAACTCCATCTCTTATGTCCCCAAGAATAAGAGAATGCCATCTCTTTATGCTGGCATTCTAGACTGCAAAGAATATTTACTTGGTTCATATCTCATTCCAATAATAATCTCATAAGGTAAGGTGGAATCACTGGCTGAAGGAGAGTAATTCCAGCTTAGAATCTGTTCTCGGGAAGAAACATCTGATGTCAAACCCTTAGGTCTCTATCCAGGGCTGGGCTTCAAAACTTTTAGCAAGGGGTTCTCTGCCCGGTTGCTGGGTGGGCGTGGCCATGGTGGGTATGGCCTAGTCAGCCTCCTGCACCACAGAGGAGGGTGTTTTTGCCCTCCCCAGGCTCTGGAGGTTTTTCTTGAGCCTTCGGGAAAGTGAAAATGGCCTCCCCAGGCTCCGGAGGCCAGAAAAGGGCCCGTTTCTAGCCTTTCCAAGGTTCTGGTAGGCCCGTTTTTTGCTCTCCTTGAGCCATCGCGTGTGCCTTGCGCTTACCTGTATCCAAAACAGGCCGCGTGGGGACTCCTGGGAGGGAAGGGGCAAGCGGGGCAGAGCGGGGCCAACCAGGAGTGGGATTTGGGGGTCCTCCGAACTGCACAGAATCTTAACTAGAGGTTCTCCCGAACCCCTGTGGACCCCCAGCAGTCCACCCTTGCCTATACCTGCCATTTCCCAAGGGAAGGCAGACCACCTGGTGAGTTTCTTATAATATAGAGGGGATCAACAAGAAAATATTTACTTGGGCCTATCCATGAGTGGGGTCTAGGACAGGGGTCAGCAACCTGTGGCTCTGGAACCACATGTGGCTCCCTATCACTCAAAATATGCGTCACAACTGCCAATGTGCGACACCTGATCTATTGAGCTTTTCAACCCCCGGTAGGCCAACTGTAGATGAATCCAAGAAAAGAAAAGTTTCAGAAGAAAACAGAACATTTAGTTCAACTACATATGCTAGTTTTGTGGCCGCTCAAGAAATAGTCAGGCACGGGACGGGTTTTGTGGCTCCCGGTGTTTTCTTTTCTGTGGGAAACGGGTCCAAATGGCTCTTTGAGTGTTTAAGGTTGCAGACCCCTATGTCTAGGACAACCTGTTGCAGCCAACTTGCCATGGCCAACTCACCCCCCGAGACAGATCACAGCAGAACAATTTGCCGTTGGACAATTTAATGCCGTATTCATCATTTCATTCAGTTATTTTTATTACTGGTCACCACGTTTTTGTCAAAATTATTGTAACTCTTGCATTTCTGGATTGGATTGTTTTATTATTATTGACCATGGTTCCATCAAAATTAATTTAACTGTTGTATTTGTTGAATTGTCACACAGCGAGTTGTCTCATGATGAATTGGCTACAGTGAGTTGCCCATGGTGAATTGGCCCATTCCACCATGAGTGGTCCTGGTTGTTTGTGCCTGACATTAGGACAACCTTTCCCAGACTGATGGGTTACAGAACATCTACCATCTACAGGCACATAGAGATAAACAACATCTATCTATCATTCAAAAGAGATAATTATAAACTGTCAGAATGATAGAAGAGAAGAAACTGTACCTGTGTCTAGCTGTCTTAGCATGCAATGTCCTATAGGGCTATCCTGATGGAAGAAATTGAAACAATTTAGGTCCAGGATATGAGGGGTCTGCAGATATCTTCTCAACCCTCCTTCTGACCTGCACAATATACGAGGGGGGTGGAGAGGGAGAGAGATAAGAGACAGAAAGAGAAAGACAGAGACAGACAGAGAGAGAGAGATGGATAGAGATGATAGAGAAAGAGATACAAAGAGAAAGGGCTGTAGGGCTACAGCTAGGGCTGTAGAAAAAATATTGGTTACGTAGGAAAAATCTGGCTAAAAGAAAAACACACATAAAACCTATGAAAAGTAAGAAAATAGATATTGTACCTTTACAGGGAGGATACATGAGATGTGGGTGTGGCTTACTGATGATGGCTAACGAGCCAGAAATAGATCTATATAAGTCTCTCACCAGGCAGCAAGTTCTTGCTGGCTGCCAGAAGAAAAAAGCCCAGAATCGAGTGGATGTGACTCCACTGAGCTAGGGCTGTAGAAAAATCTTGGTTACGTAGGAAAAACCTGGCTAAAAGAAAAACACACATAAAACCTATGAAAAGATAGATAGATAGATAGATAGATAGATAGATAGATAGATAGATAGATAGATATGTGTGTGTGTGTGTGTGTATGTATGTATATATATATGTATATGTATGTATATATATTAGAGTTATTCTAAGATTAGATAGATAGATAGATAGATAGATAGATAGATAGATAGATAGATAGGAGGGAGGGAGGGGTTGCTGGTAATTCTATTCTTCTAGAAGAACATTAGGCAGGACTAGCAACGTTGATGTTACACGTTTTATGTCTTGGCAAGACAATCTGCAATCTTCTCTAAATCATTAACGACAGAATGGAAATACCTATCTACTCTAATTTTTTTTCCTGTTTTCTTTAAATACATCCACGCTTATAAATAAATTGCATGTTTATAAAGACGATCCACTTGGAAAATTATATGACTTCTGTGAGGATTACATTCTAGTCAAATTTGATAATAGCTAGTTACAGAAAATAAATGAGACCCTTTTGATGGTATTGAGATGTATCAGACGAAGATAAATATGTGGAACAGTTCAAAATAACAATCCTCTTGAAATACACAAATCCCTTGGCTTCCAAATGTCAAGTGAGAAATTAATTCATAAATGAATATTTAATTCAAGCAATCACTGATGTTTTCCCGCTAAACAAAACTGAAGTGCATTACATAGTTTGAACTGTCAATAACGTCAATGATTTTATCGTACAGAAATAAATAATAGAAGATAAGAATAAAATTACTTTCAGGAATGATTATGTCAGGTTGGTATTTTTTTTATATGTCAAAAAATATATATTAGGGACACTAAAAGAGAAACAACAAAGAAATAGCAAGATAAGTGATTGAGAAAATTTCACGTTTACAAGTACCTTTTTACAATTCTTTTATCTTTTAATTCCTTCTTTCCTTTTCATTCTTTCCTTTGTCTTTTTTTTTCATGTGGGCCCACTTCATTAACTCCTTAGTTAAATATGTTTTTCCTTAGAGACTTTTATTTTAATTACTGCTGATAATTTGACTGGGTATATAGTCTTAATCTTGTAGCTTTCGAGCTATTTTAACCCCCTGAATATTCTTGAGGGAAGAAGAAAGAACACTTCAAAATCTCCAAGACACGTTTAAATAATTGAAAATGCTTTTCTGTGGATAAAACTCTATATTGCATCTGACGCATTTTTTTTTAAAAAAATATTTTTCATCATTGAATCTTGAAGACATCAACTGCTTTTAGGTTACTATCTTTTATTTGCCCCTTCCTTCATGCAAGGCTTGACGGAGAATTATTCCTGAGAGGGGAAATTAACTGGGGGGGGTGGACGATGAATGTAGCACGTTTTGTAGCCAAATCAGACAGGAGGTTACAGGAAATGATTTCAAGGGTAGGAAAAGCCTTGCACTATACTAACTATTTCCTACCAAGAATAACAGAATAACAGAATTGGAAGGTCTTCTAGTCCAAACCCTATACTAGGAAGTCTGCAACCTTAAACACTCAAAGAGCCATTTGGACCTGTTTCCCACAGAAAAGAAAACACCAGGAACCACAAAACCTGGGTGGGCGTGGCCAACTCGGCATCACTCACTTCTACCAGTTACATGACTCTGTGTGTGTCTCTCTCTCTTTCTCACTCACTCTCTCTCCCTTTCTCTCTCTCTCTTTCTGTCTTCTCTGTCTCTTGTCTCTCTCTCTCCCCCCACCCGTCTCTCTCTCTCTCTCTCTCTCTCTCCCTCCCACTCTCCCCCCTCTCTCTCCCTCCAATCTCTCTGTCTCTTTCCCTCCCTCTCTTTCTCTCTCTTTCTGTCATCTCTTTCTCTCTCCCCCTTCCCCCTCTCTCTTTCCCCCCTCTCTCCCTCCCTCCCCTCTCTCTGTCTCTCTCTTTCCCTCCCTCCCCATCTCTCTTTCTCTCTCTCTTTCTGTCTATCTCTCTCTGTCTCCCTCCCTCCCTCCCCATCTCTCTCTCTCTCTCTCTTTCTCTTTCCCTCCCACTCTCTCTCCCCCCCTCTCTCTCTCCTTCCCCTCTCTCTGTCTCTCTTTCCCTCCCTCCCCATCTCTCTTTCTCTCTCTCTTTCTGTCTATCTCTCTCTGTCTCCCTCCTCTCCCCCCATCTCTCTCTCTCTCTCTTTCCCTCCCACTCTCTCACCCCCCTCTCTCCCTCCCTACCCCCCCTCTCTCTGTCTCTCTTTCCCTCCCTCCCCCTCTCTCTTTCTCTCTCTTTCTGTCTATCTCTGTCTCTTGTCTCTCTCTCTCCCCCACCCCGTCTCTCTCTCTCTCTCTCTCTTTCCTCCCACTCTCTCTCCCCCTCTCTCTCTCCTTCCCCCTCTCTCTGTCTCTCTTTCTCCCCTCCCCATCTCTCTTTCTCTCTCTCTCTTCTGTCTATCTCTCTCTGTCTCCCTCCCTCCCTCCCCATCTCTCTCTCTCTCTCTCTCTTTCCCTCCCACTCTCTCTCCCCCCTCTCTCCCTCCCTCCCCCTCTCTCTGTCTCTCTTTCCCTCCCTCCCCATCTCTCTTTCTCTCTCTTTCTGTCTATCTCTGTCCTCTTTGTCTCTCTCTCTCCCCCACCCCGTCTCTCTCTCTCTCTCTTTCCCTCCCTCTCTCTCTCCCCCTCTCTCTCTCCTTCCCACTCTCTCTGTCTCTTTCCCTCCCTCCCTCTCTCTTTCTCTCTCTTTCTGTCATCTCTTTCTCTCTCCCACTCCCCCCTCTCTCTTTCCCCCCTCTCTCCCTCCCTCCCCCTCTCTCTGTCTCTCTTTCCCTCCCTCCCCATCTCTCTTTCTCTCTCTCTTTCTGTCTATCTCTCTCTGTCTCCCTCCCTCCCTCCCCATCTCTCAATCTCTCTTTTTCCCTCCCTCTCTCTCTCTTTCCCCCTCTCTCTTTCTCTCTCTCTTTCTCTCTCTCTCTGTCTATCTCTCTCTGTCTCTGTCTGTCTGTCTCTCTCTGTGTCTCTCTCTCTCTGTCTCTTGTCTTTCTCCGTCCCTCCCTTCCCCTCTCTCTCTCTCTGTCTCTTTCCCTCCCTCTTTCTCTCCTCCCTCTCTCTGTCTCTCTCTCCCTCCCTCCCCCTCTCTTTGTCTCTCTCTCTCCCCCCTCTCTCTCCCTCTCTCTCCCCCCCCCATTTCAGCATCCCCAGTAATTGGGTGTGGCTAGTCGAGAGAAAAGAAGGCCTAGGGGGGTGACCATGATAGCAGTTTTCCAGTAATTGAGGGGCTGCCACAAAGAAGAGGGGGGTCAAATTATTCTCCAAAGCATCAGAAGGCAAGACAAGAAACAATGAATGGAAACTAATCAAGAAGAGAATCAACCTGGAATTAAGGAGAAACTTCCTGACAATGAGGACAATTAACCACTGGAACAGCTTGCCTCCAGAAGTTGTGGGTGCTCCATCACTGGAGCTTTTTAAGAAGAGATTGAACCATGATTTGTCCAAGATGGTATAGGGTCTCCTGCTTGAGGAGGGGGTTGGATTAGAAAATCTCCAAGGTCCCTTCCAACTCTGCTATTCTGCATTCTGTATGCATGCAGTCTATGAATTTCATACTCTAGAGGAGTTTTATATGTTTAAATATCCATTTACTACTTTCACCCCGATGTCCTTCAAACCTTTGTGGGTCTCTTAAATACTTAATATTAGTACTAATACCACTCTATAAAGCCTTAGTAAGACCACACCTAGAGTACTGCATCCAGTTTTGGTCACCACACTATAAAAAAAGATGTTGAGACTCTAGAAAGAGTGCAGAGGAGAGCAACCAGGATGATTAGGGGACTGGAGACTAAAACATATGAAGAACATTTGCAGGAACCAGGCATGGCTGGTCTAGTGAAGAGAAGGACCAGGGGAGACATGATAGCCATCTTCCAATACTTGGGGGGCTGCCACAGAGAGGAGGAGGTCAAGCTGTTTTCCAAAGCACCTGCAGGCCAGACAAGGAATAATGGATAGAAACTGACCAAGGAGAGATTCAACCTAGAATTAAGGAGACATTTTCTGACAGTGAGAACAATCAACCCATGGAACAGAAGTTGACTTCGGAAGTTATGGGAGCTTCATCACTTGAGACCTTCAAGAAGAGATTGGACTGCCATTTGTCAGAAATGGTGTGGGGTCTCCTGCTTGAGCGGGGGGTTGGACTAGATGACCTATAAGGTCCCTTCCAACTCTGTTAATCTGTTATCTGTTACTCGTATCGATTTCTCACTTGGAATGCAGGACTTATTCTTATCCTTTCAATTTATGGTCTTTCTAATGTTTCCACTTCTCCAATCCACATTAATGGAGCCTTTAGATTTAGTGTATTTTCAGGAAGACTCTGTGGACTTAGCTTGGTCCTCTGGTTTATGGAATATCCCTTATTTTATTTTATTTTTTTCTCTGTCTTTGATGCACCCTCAGACCTCATCTACGTTCAGATCAATTCTGGCAGAAAAGAGAACTCTGGAAAAGTTTTCTCCAGACATATTTGTCCTTGAATTACTATATGCATCTTTTTAGAAGCCATATCAGGGCAAAATTGTTTGCCCGTACAACTTGCTCTGAAGGCTGATTTATAGAACCCACACAGGGCCATGCAAAGATACAACGGCACTGAAAAAAGTAACTTAGGACCAGTGATGGGATTCAAATAATTTAACAACCGGTTCTCTGCCCTAATGACCAGCTGAGTGGGCGTGGCCATGGTGGGTGTGGCCAAGGGGGTGTGACAGGCAGCACTTGGCCTCCTGCACCCCCCTGGGAGCAAAAACAGGCCGTGAGGGGGGATGCCTCTCCCTCATGGCCCATTTTGCGCCTAGTAGGCCTCCCTGCAGCCTCCTGGGAGCAAAAACAGGGCATGTGGGGGGGACAGTGGTGGGTTGCTACCGATTCGCCCCGGTAGCAGCAGTTGGCGGGAGGCTCCGCCCACCCGCCCAAACATCATCAAATATGCTCTGTGCATGTGCAGAGAGATCCAACCCAGAATTAGAGAGAAATTAGGGACACAGAGAACAATTAATCTGTGGAATGACTTCAGAGCTAGCAGGTGCTCCATCACTAGCGGTGGGTTTCAAATTTTTTTATTACAGGTTCTGTGGGTGTGGCTTGATGGGCGTGGCATGGCTTGATGGGCGTGGCTTGATGGGCGTGGCAGGGGAAGGATACTGTAAAATCTTGTGAGAGAAAAGTTATTTCTCCATTGCTGTGCCTATTCATGGCTTTTGGAATGGACACATGGGTGAGCCAATCCGAAAGCAGCTAATAGGTTTGAATCTCCCGGGTTTTTATATTCCCTCCCCTAACTGTCACGGTTGACAGTATAAAAGGAGATTCTTGACAGAAAACCGTTGACAGTCCAGAAAGCAGTTCAGAAGGCAGTTGGCAGTTTGGATAGTTCTGTTCACCTCTTCTGTTAGAAAACTGTGGGCAGTTTGGAAGTCAGTTAGAAGGGCAGTTCTGATGGTTTACAAGAATCTTTCTTCTGAGGAAGAATAGCCAAAACTAACATCGCTTAGACCAATTACATATATATTTATTTATTTATTTTATTTTTATTTTATTAAATTTCTATACCGCCCTTCTCCCGAAGGACTCAGGGCGGTGAACAGCCAGAAGATAAAACACAGAGATACAAAATTTAAAATAGATTAAAATGAATTAAATAATTTAGGCTGAATTTTAAAATACCCCATAATTAAACAGATTAAAATTTGTGTTTAAAATTTAAATTTAAAAAAGGAGAAGATTTAGGCCAGGCCAGCTTGATGAAATAAAAATGTTTTAAGCGCGCGACGGAAGGTGCGAAGATCTGGGATCCTCCGTATCTCCGGGGGGAGCTTGTTCCAGATCCTAGGTGCCCCCACAGAGAAGGCTCTCCCCCTGGGGGCCACCAGTCGACATTGTTTGGCTGACGGCACCCGGAGGAGCCCCTCTCTATGGGAGCGTACTGGCCGGTGGGAGGCTATTGGCTATTGGTGGTAGCAGGCGGTCCCGTAGATAACCAGGTCCTAAGCCATGGAGCGCTTTAATATATATAGCTGACAGGATATTTATTTTTATGTAAATAAAATTATTTATTGTTAACTGCTTCAGAGGCTCATTTGTTAAAGTAGATCTTAATAGAGATAAACATTTACAGTACATTGATTTATTTACACCTCGACAAATCTCCATTCCCACCCCACTCCAGGGGAAGGATACTGTAAAAGCCCCATTTCCTCCCGATCAGCTGGGACTCGGGAGGCAGAGAATAGATGGGGGCGGGACCAGTCAGAATTTTTACTACCGGTTCTCTGAACTACTCAAAATGTCCGCTACCGGTTCTCCAGAACTGGTCAGAACCTGCTGAAACCCACCTCTGTCCACCACTAGAGGTTTTCAAAAAGAGAGTGGACATATTTTTGTCCAGAATAGTATAGGGCAGTGATGGCTAACCTTTTTGCCATTGCGTGCCAAAAGTTGAGGGAGTGCGGGGTAGTCACGCGCACGCATGCCCAGACCCATAATTCTAGGCGCCCTGCCCTCTCATGCATGCACGCGCGATCCCCCCATGCTCCCCCCCACTTTTGGCATGTGATAGCATGGTGGGCACGGTAGGCCCGTTTTTTTTGCCCTCCCCAGGCTCCAGAGGCTTTCTAGGAGCCTGGGGAGGGCGAAAACAGCCTTCCCTACCCCACCGGAGGCCATCCAGAAGCCGGAAACAGCCCGTTTGCCAACTTCCAGTGGGCCTAGAATGCCCAAAAATCAGCTGGCCAGCACACACATGCACGCTGGAGCTGAGCTTGGGCAATGCTCGTGTGCCCACCTATATGGCTCCGTGTGCCACCTGTGGCACGCGTGGCATAGGTTTGCCATCACGGGTATAGGGTCTCCTGCCTGAACACGGGGCTGGACTCGAAGACCTCCAGGGTCTCTTCCAACCCTATTATTCCAGGAACTACATTCTATATTTTTTTAAAAAAACAATCAAACTATAAATTGGTGCAGTTATCAGTGGAGTTGTTATAGAAATCCAGTGACTACTTCAGATAAGCCTGGTTTCCTGGCAAACCAACTGTAGGAGTTAATTGTTGCTCGTTCTTGCTCTCTAGCTGCCTCTTTCTTGAAGAATTATAGGATTTATGGAAATCTAACATTGAGGACATCATGCTGAGTTTAGGAACCTGACCTGTAGCTCCTATTATGGATTTCTGATTGAATTTGTTCCCACAAACTGATTTGAAGGGAGGAGAGAGAGAAAGAGAGAAAGTGTAAAATTCTGTTACTTTTTGAAAATCTGATTTACTTTTTCTGACACAATACTCTTTTTCCCAACCTTTTTTTTTTTTCATTCTTACTGTTCTTTAGTGCTTAATTTCTTTTGTCTAATATGTATGACGGTCCTTGTTGGATCTCTCCGTATTTTATCTGCATGCTCTCATCTTCTTTTCACTTTCCTCACAAAATAATACCGTTTTCCCCAAAATAAGACATCTCCCTGATAATAAGGGAGAGAGCCTGGTGGCACAGCAGACTAATAGCCTGTTATTATCATTCAGCTGCCTGCAATTACTGCTAGTTCAAATCTCACCAGGCTCAAGGTTGACTCAGCCTTCCATCCTTTCTAAGGTAGGTAAATTGAGGACCCAGTTTGTGGGGGCAATAAACTGACTTTGTATAAATATACAAAAGTATGAAGGCTATTGCTTAACGCACTGTAAGCCGCCCTGAGTCTCCAGAGAAGGGCGGTATATAAATCAAATTAAAATAAAAAATAAATATAAATAAATAAAAAATAAGCCCCGTCAGGCTTTTGAGCGCATGGCAATAAGGACAAGCGCTTATTTCAGGGTTCAAAAAAATATAAGACAGGGTCTTATTTTCAGGGGAAACACGGTAGATAAAACCTGAACGCTCTATTCCTTTATGTAAGCAGCAAAAAAAAAAAAAATCCACATTGGATCCACTGTATCAATTTTGGAATACCAAAAAAAATAATAATCATAATCATTGCAAATAATGGCTATCTTTATGCAATAAATATTTTGACATGCCAACATTTCAGAAAGAGTCTAGTAGCATCTTTTCAAAGCAACAATTTTATTTAAGTCATAAGCTTTCATTAGCTGCAGCTTTCACCATCGGAATGTATCTATAAAGACTGTTTTTTATATCACAGCGTAGTAAAATCCCAACTGTGGCAGCACACACTGGAGATAAGTGAGAGAAACTGATTTAAGAATGGAACATTCTGGAAAAACATTGCAAGTTCTTTTTTCCAACTGTTCTGATGATTTTGTTTTTGTTTTAATTCTATCAAATGGCTGCTTTTATTCTGATACAAGGGGGCGGGGGGGGGAAACCTGGAGAGTTATTGTAATAGATTGAATTAATCCAAAGTCTGCTGTATTTAAATAAAATGTAATATTTTATCCTGGACCTACGTATTTGAGGGAGTTGTGTCTCCAGTATGTCAGTCAAGACCTAGCATGTCTTAAAATAATATCACACTCCATGTGCTGTTCAGATGGTGAATTATAGCGAATTAGTTACCTTAAGAATGAAGAGCTGTCTCTTTAAGGGATTGCATTGTGGGAGATGTAGTCCATGACATGTGACCACATCTGTGTGTCTGGCCACTGAGGCTCTCTGCCTAGGGTGTAGAACAAAGCCCGGGCATTATGAATTGCCACGGAGGAGAGAAGCATGCTTTCTGAACAGGGGGACAGATCTACCATCATTTTACACTAGGAAATGGGACATATTATGAAATAAGGATGACTCTCACCATGACTCACCATGATTGCAAGTCTCTATTTTGAGGATACCCAAATAAATGATCTGTATGAAAACCTGTTTGCTAGAGTTTAACTGCCTGTTCCCAGTGGAGCCAGATGCCTGGGGAACAGAACACTCCAAGTTCTGCAAAGTTGTCTGAACTAGGACTAAGAATACTTCCTACTTGGCTATGATATATAGTAGCTGGAGAATTTATGTATTTTATTTATTTGCACCCCGCCTTTATTATTTTTACAAATAACTCAAGGTGTTGAACATATTCCACACACCTCCCTCCTTCTATTTTCCCCACAACAGCAACAACCCTGTGAGGTGGGTTGGGCTGAGAGAGAGAGGGACTGGCCCAAGGTTAGCCAGCCAGCTTTCATGGCTAAGGTGGGACTAGAATTCACCATCTCCTGGTGATGCTCACACAGTCATATTCTGTACCAGGAGAAGCTTCTGGTAATTGGCCCCAAAGTCACCCAGCTGGCTATCATGGATTAGGTGGGACTAGAACTCACTGTCTCCTGGTAATTGGCCTCAAAGTCACTCAGTTGGCTCTCATGGCTAAGGTGGGACTAGAACTCACTATCTCCTGGTGATGCTCACACAGTCATATTCTGTACCAGGGGAAGCTTCTGGTAATTGGCCCCAAAGTTACCCAGCTGGCTATCATGGCTAAGGTGGTCTAGAAGTCACTGTCTCCTGGTAATTGGCCCCCAAGTCACCCAGCTGGCTATCATGTCTTAGGTGGAACTAGAACTCACTGTCTCCTGGTAATTGGCCCCAAAGTCACCCAGCTGGCTCTCATGGCTAAGGTGGGGACTAGAACTCACCATCACCTGGTGATGCTCACACAGACACATTTTGTACCAAGTGAAGCTTCTGAATACTCTTCAAGGGTAGCTCTATGTAGAGTGCATTGCAGTAGTCAGAATGGGGAGTATGAGTCAGTTGCTTAAGCCTCTGAATTTTCATTATGTGACCACGGGGGATACTGCAACAGTTGTAAGTATGAAAAACGGTCACAATGTTTTGACCCAGCCTTAGCAGAAGCAAGAAACAGATTCCTTGTCACAAAAAAACCCCTCTTTATTTACCTCTTGTGAATTAATGGCATTCACCCACCGAAAAGTCCAGGCAAGAGTCCTTCAAAGAGTTAACTGCAGTACAGATCTTATCAGTTCCTGTGAGCTCCCAGCCGAAAGGCTGCAAATTAAATTCTGGCAAGCAGTCTCTGTGGTACGAAAAACAATGAGCAAAATCTTCAGAAATACGAACGGTTGTCTCCTACAACAACCACTCCTCTTTCTTTCTATTTATTCCCCAGCCAGGGAGGGGCCATTCAGCGTCCACATGTGTTTTGCTTCCGAGTCGACTCTTTGTCCTCTATTGCTCACCTCTCCTAACTGCTCTGCACATACGTGCATCTGGAACAGGCCCCAGCTGTTCTTCCTCCCTCACTCATATCAGCCTCCAAAGGCAGCTGCCTCTCCGGTGGCTGGGAAAGGTCGGATGGCCCTGGCTCTATCTCTGCGTCCGACGCAGAGCATCTATCAGCGCCTTCCCCAGACTCCGGAACTGGCCCAAGTTCCTCCCCAACCTCCTCATCGTCCGAGTTTGCTGCCAGTGGAGCCACAACACATAAGTCACTTTTTTCAATGCCATTGTAACTTTGAATGGTCACTAAACGAACAGTTGTAAGTCAAGGACTACCTGTACTAGGGAAATACACAACCCCATCAATCATTCAGGATTGTCTTTGGCGCTCCCAAAATAACTCTCTTTTCCATTTTAGTTCTTTTTTCTCAGTTAACCGCAGACAAAGGAGCGCACGGCTGCGTAGCCAAATTTAAAATGGCATTTACCCAAAAGGAAGGCTTAGCCAGCCAGGTGTGAAAGGAAGGATTTATCCAAACAATATTACCTGTGAATATATGGCTGATTAAGTCTCCCTCTCTCCTGGCTCTTGAAATGAATCACCGACGGAGTTTCACACTTCAATAATTGTTTGGTGTGAAGTCGAAGGAAATAAAAAAGCAAAGGGGAAAAAAAAAACCTTCAAAACAGACCCCTATGCCTTGGTTTGACTAAAAAGAATGATTTATCAGGGAAAGGAGAAATTTTGACCGTAGAGGTAGTCCTCAAGTTACGACCACAATCGAGCCCAAAGTATCCGTTGCTAAGCGAGACAGTTGTTACAAAATGGAGATTTGCCCCATTTTGCAACCTTTCTTGCTGCATTTGTTAAGTGAATCACTGCAGCTGTTAAGTTAGTAACCCAGTCGTTAAGTGAATCTGTTTTCCCGTTGACTTTGCTTGTCGGAAGGTCGCAAAAAGGGACCAAAAAGGAAACGGCAACTGTCATAAATATGAGTCAGCCAAGCATCTGAATTTTTGATCATCACGTGACCAGCGGTGGGTTTCACATTATGTTACTATCAATTCGCCACACATGTGTGCGCCCAATTCATGCCTGTGCCTGCCTTCTGTGTATGCAGTGGTGGGATTCAAATAATTTGACAACCGGTTCTCTGCCCTAATGATTTCTTCCAACAACCAGTTCACCAAACTGCTTAGAAAGTTAACAACCGGTTTTTCCGAAGTGGTGCGAACCGGCTGAATCCCATCACTGCGTGTATGCACCCGGCCTTTCATGCATGTGCTTTGCTCACATGCGTGTCTTCCGCACCTCAAAAACTTGCCTAAATAGGAAGGCATAGAGCTGGGGTGGTTGGGCGGGCCCACCTGCAATTTCCGCTACTGGTTCGGGCAAACTGGTCCAAACCGGCTGAATACCACCTCTGCACGTGACCACAGGAATGCTGCAATGGTCGTAAGTGTGAAAAACGATCACAAGTCACTTTTTTCCAGTGCCGTTGTAACTTTGAACAGTCACTAAGCAAACGGTTGTAAATCGAGGAGTAGTACCCTGAGGTCCTATCCGTTGTGGGCATTGGGATGCTTATAATTGCAAAATGAAACCAGCTATGATATTTTCATAATGTCTATGATGAAGTCATATTATACGTGCTGCCCTTCAGAGGCAAAAAATGTTTTTTTTATTTATTATTTATTAAGCAACGGCTGTTTAATAAATTGAGACAAACTGATTTTAAATATGGATTTGGAGTTTTAAAAGGCTTAATCACAAAAGTGATGCGGAAACCGACGTTATGGATCAGCAGATGAGTTTTTAAAATGCCAGGATAGAAGAGTGACATCGAAAAAGATGCCAAAACGGATTTACCACTGAAACCAGCTGACGTCTTAATAATTAAAGGAGACTTACAAATAATAAATCAGAAGAGACTTCTTGGAAAGCCTTCTTATCTAGAATTCACACACGGAATGTGTAAAAACAAAGGAAACTTTTTTTTTTTCTTGACGGGAGAAAATGAGAAGAAATTCAAGTTGTGGGACATGACTTGAGGGGATTAAAGATCAAGCTATTTAAAAATAAACAGAAGGTTTGCAAAGTGAATTTGTTTGATCAGCGTTTAAATGCGTATGTTCTGGTTTTTCGTAGCTGTTTAGTGTTCCTTTTGACCACGATTGAATGACGAGGTGTCAAAGATCAGTTTATAAATGAGAAAATGATCTTTGAAGACGTTTTGCTTCTCATCCAAGAAGCTTCTTCCACTCTGAAGCAGAAAGTCCAGATGCTTCTTGAAAAACACCTTTTGGATAATCATTCTGTCCATGATTTTCTCTTCTCCCTTTCTTAACTGTCTTTGCTTAATCTAAAAGAGTCCAGCAAGTTGTATCCACAACATCCACGGAGAAGAACATCTCTAAACACTTACAAAATTGAGGTGCACAAATTCCAACCCCTATATATATATCTTGTTAGTTGCGAAGTCGTGTCCGACCCATCGTGACCCCATGGACAACGTTCCTCCAGGCCTTCCTGTCCTCTACCATCCTCCGGAGTCCATTTAAGCTCACGCCGACTGCTTCAGTGACTCCATCCAGCCACCTCGTTCTCTGCCGTCCCCTTCTTCTTTTGCCCTCAATCGTTCCCAGCGTTAGGCTCTTCTCCAGGGAGTCCTTCCTTCTCATTAGGCGGCCAAAGGATTTGAGTTTCCTCTTCAGGATCTGGCCTTCTAAAGAGCAGTCAGGGTTGATCTCCTCTAGGACTGACCAGTTGGTTCGCCTTGCAGTCCAAGGGACTCGCAGGAGTCTTCTCCGGCACCAGAGTTCAAAGGTCTCCATTCTTTAATGCTCAGCATGACTTATGGTCCAACTTTCACAGCCGTACATTGCAACTGGGAAAATATATATGCATATATATATATTATACCAAATTTATATTTGCTGATAAGGAAATAAAGGGAGACTAGTATAGATCTATTTCAAGCTATTTAGCTCTCTTCGCTAGCCATACCTTTACTCGGATTCGAGCCTAATGCTGGGAATCCGAGTAAGGGTATGGCTAGCTGATGAAGAGCTAAATAGCTTGAAATAGATCTATACTAGTCTCCCTTTATTTCTTTATCAGCAAATATAAATTTGGTATAAAATGGTTTGTCGTGAAGGCAACTGCTTGAGGACTCCTGGATTGGAGTAGTATGTTCCCTCCCATATTGGGGTAGATCAGGTGCTTCGATAGAAAAACACACATATATATCCATCATGGATAAATTTGAACTAACACGTTGAAGTAACACCCAGGCATGGCTGACTCAGGAATTCTGGGAGTTGAAGTCCACAAGTTGTAAAAGGATCATACTTCTCCACCCCTGCCTTATCTGTCGGAATGTAATGGATGTAGCAAATCTTTGACATGGAAATCAAAGAAAATAATCAGTTTGCAAAGCTTCAGCAAGTAAGGTAGAGTCATTTGCACATTGGGAAGTTGCCCGTTTGCATGGATTTTTAAGACCTCGGAGAAATAAGCTTTGCTAAGCTTTCTGGCATAAGCTGATGCACAAACACACTGGGCAGTTTCACTTTTTAATCCACATCATGTTCTCCTTTCGTGCTTGTCTAATGACACCAGAGAAGTGAAAATGCTTAATAAAGCATGTTTGAGCTGGGATGATTCAATTAGGCTAACTTTTTTTAATCTGTATGAGCTTCGGACAGAAATTTTAGTCACTGCTCATTAAACATATTGGTTAAACAAGGAAAAGCAGAGGTGTGTATATTGTGAAATTTCTCTCCTCTCTCTCCTCGTCATATGTAAGGCACCAAATTAAAGGTCTGAGAAACTCTTATTACTTTCCCTTGAGTTAAGTTTTATAGAAGATGAGATTGGATCCTTGCTGCTCTCTGAGCTTGCTTGTTTTCTTGCAGACGTTTTATCGCCCAACTCGGTAACATCATCAGTGATGGAAGGAAGTAGAGTTTTGCTCTCATTTTATATACTAGCTGCTGGCCTTGCAAGCACTGGTGGGATTCAGCCGGTTCGGGCCAGTTCAGGTGAATTAAATTGCTGGCTAGCCACTTCCCGCCCCTTCCCGCCTCACCCCTTCCAGGAGTCCCCACATGCTCCGTTTTTTGCTCCCAAGAGGGTGCAGGGAGGCCTACTAGGCCCAAAATAGGGCACGGCGGGGGGGGGGTGAGGCGTGGCCTCCCCACGGCCCATTTTTGCTCCTAGGGAGGTGCAGGAGGCTGAGTGCTGCTTGTCACACCTGCTGGCCACACCCACCATGGCCACACCGACCCAGAAAGCCATTAGGGCAGAGAACTTGTTGTTAAATTATTTGAATCCCACCACTGCCTGCAAGTGTTGGTGGGAGTGGTTTTTGTGGTTCCTTGGTTAAGCTGTTGTTTACAGTTTCTTTGTATGAATTGGTAGTTCCCTGTTTGGGTTACTGTTTACTTCTTGATTGTTGGTCTAGTATTAATCTTGGAGTTAATCTTTGCTTATCTGGGTGTCGATTGCTGGTGAGGAAGTGTGGTGTACTTGGTGTTCTCTGAATTTGGTTGTTTTCTTCCAGACATTTTATTACCCAATTAGGTAACATCATCAGTGCTAGAAGGGAGCGGGGTTTGCTCTCTGGTGGCTTATCCTGTCAATGTTGGTGGGAGTATTCTTAGTGAATTAGGTTGTTGTTTATTGATAGGTTGTTTGTCTGAGTCGGTAGATCCCTGATTGGGGTATTGTTTACTTCTCAATTGTACACAACGTATCAGTGGTGCAGGGGTGGGTTCTACTTACCTTTACTGTTGTGGCCCCGCCCTCTGAGCCTATCTCATCGGAGGAAGAAAGCTTCGAACATGAAGAAGAGGAGTCAGCCAGGCCTCCCTCTCCAGGCCCCTCCCCTCTGGCACTATCTCAGGTGCCGGCCAAGGGAGAGGAGATTAGCCAGGAGCCAGGTGTCTCGGATGAGAGTGAAGGAGAGCCGTCATTCCTGGACGCACGCCAATGAAGGCGTGATAAACGGTTGCAGCAGTTAAGGAGGCGTGCTAGGGATTAGAACTGAGTCACTGGACCACACCCCAGAGACTATATAAGAGAGGGTGGTGGCTAGTAAAACTCCGTGACGAACAAAAACGAACTTTGGCTAGTCACTTGAACAATGTCTGAAGCTGCCGAAGGGATATTGTTTTTGCTGGACTATTTGCAATGCGTATGTAATTTTATGTTATCTGTTGCAGTAAAAGCTCTTGGCAGACGGTGATTATATTGCTGCCAAGTTTGAGATAATGACCTGTGTGCGTGCCAAGTACTTTCTTAACCCTCGGCTGGCTGTGTTTGTGTGTGTGTGTGGACGGGGACAGATCACTTTACTACCGGTTCGCATCGCACCTGCGTGTGTTCTTCTGCGCATGCACAAATCACCTATGATGACATCCGGGTCAGTGGGCAGAGCCTCCCACCGGTTTTACTACCGGTTCTTGCGAACCGGTCCAAACCGGGGGCATCCCACCACTGCAGTGGTGTCTCCAAATGTAGATCTGCTGAATGTAAAACCACGACCATCATTATTTCTTTCCAGATATCTGCATTCACAAAACCTAAAGCTAGAAGTAGAATGTAATCTCATCTTGTTTGGTTGCTGCTATAATAAAAAAGCCAGTTCGGTGTTTGCCAGAATGTATTAAAGTTTGAAACTGGGTTATGGGTTCAGTTAAATTTGCAACTCTACATGCCACAAACAGATTAACAACTGTCATTCTTTGCAGCACCTTCCTGTCCTAAGCCAATGCAATCCTCAGCTGCATTAACCAGGGTGGATTTGATTTAAATCGAGTCCATTTAAATCATGATTTAAATCATGATTTAAATCACTAGTAAAAAGACTTGATTTAAATCAACTCGATTTAAATCATAATTTTTAAAGAGCAACTGTCATCTCTGCTACTCCTTTGACCTGCTGTTGACTCACCGATAGTCCCAGTGTTGCAGAATATACAGCCTCGTGCTACATAACTAAGCTCCATTTCATGCTGAAGAAACTAAATTATTTATGTATCTTAAATAGAAAACTATCTTACGATAGATTTTTACCCCAAAAGTTTTTTATTAAAATAAATTCAATAAAAATTAAAAAAAATCTGATTTGATTAAAAGAATCTGATTTAAATAAAAAAAAATCCGATTTAAATTAAAAAAATCTGATTTTTTTGATTTTTCTAAAAAAAAAACATTGATTTTTATCCACCCTGGCATTAACAGAGGGATAGAGTCAAGATCACGTGAAGTGTTAATACCACTCTACAAAACCTCAATTAGACCACACTGGCTTATTCCAAGTGTAATCTTGCATCCAGCTTTCGTTGCCAAGATGTAAAAAAAAATGTTGAGACTCTAGAAAGAGTGCAGAGAAGAGCTCTAAGGGGCGTTTATCATTGCTTCCTTATTTGCCTCTGATGATGATGAAGTTATCCGTTCTGTCGTGTCCGACTGTTGTTGACTCTGTAGGCCAGGTCTCTCCACATCTTCCAATCTTGCACTTTGAGTTTTTCTATGCTGTGACTCATGTCAGTTTTGATGGTGTCCAGTCATCGTGTTCTTTGACAGCCTGGTTTCCTTTATTTCTGTTGTGGCTGTTAGGATATGGTTTGAGCCTAACAAGTTGTCCAGGCAATATATGTGTTCTGTGACTTTAATATGAATATGTATTGTGTGACTTTAAAGTTTTCCTGCTGATTCATTGTAATGCTGAGTCATGCTGTAATTAGTTGTGAACGTATTTAAGAAAGGTACTGTAACGTATTCAGTTGATGATAAGCTACCATTGTGTGTGGAGTTGCTACCATTGTGCTATCATCGGTTGGATGGATCTGCTACCATTGTGGTTTGTGAACCAGAAGTGAGTTTGTTATTCTAACCAACTACTGTTTGTGTGGTAAGAAGATTTTTGTATCACTGGACTGATTTAACTGGCAAAGACTTGGATTGATTTAAAGACTATGAGATTGTTTTTTCACTATAAAGTAGACTTTTGATAAACCAGTTTGCACATCTCTTATTCATTGCTCTCAGCAACGTTTCTCTGTGCTCTACACTCTGCTGGTTGGTAACCCAACAACAATATCCTTAACAGTGGCCTTTTGGCCACCAGCCCCACCAGCAGCCAAATCAGATGAGGAGGAGGTGTGGGATTCAGGATCAGCATCAGGGCAACCTGAGACCTCCGAGGGGGAAGAGGAAGTGGAGCACTGGGAAAGAGAGAGACAGAGGTGGAACCTGGGCTGTCCGTCAGTCCTCAGCTGGAGAGTCAACATCCCCCAGATCTGGAGGTGGCTGATGAAGAAGAGGACATATGAAGAACGGTTGCTGGAATTAGGTATGTCTAGTTTAATGTGTGGGACGTGATGGCTCAGTGGCTAAGATGCTGAGCTTGTCGATCGAAAGGTCGGCAGTTCATCGGATCGAATCCCTAGTGCCGCATAATAGGGTGAGCTCCTGTTACTTTTCCCAGCTTCTGCCAACCTAGCAGTTTGAAAGCACGTAAAAAATGAAAATAGAAAAATAGGGACCACCTTTGATAGGAAGGTAACAGCGTTCCGTGCACCTTTGGCGTTGAGTCATGTCGGCCACATGACCACAGAGACGTCTTCGGACAGCGCTGGCTCTTCGGCTTTGAAACGGAGTTGAGCACCGGCCCCTAGAGTCGGGAACGACTAGCACATATGTGCGAGGGGAACCTTTACCTTTAATTTAATGAAAAGAAGGACTAGGGGTGACATGATAGCAGTCTTCCATATATCAGGGGTTGCCACAAAGAAGAGGGAGTCAACTTCTTCTCCAAAGCACCTGAGGGCAGGACAAGAAGCAATGCATGGAAACTAATCCAGGACAGAAGCAACCTAGAACTAAGGAGAAATTTCCTAGAACAGCTAATAAGTGGAATGACTTCCCTTCAGAAGTTGTGAATGCTCCAACACTGGAAGTTTTTAAGAAGAGATTGGACAACCATTTGTCTGAAATAATATAGGGTTTCCTGCCAGAGCAGGGGGTTGGACTAGAAGACCTCCAAGATCCCTTCCAACTCTGTTATTCTGTTTTCTGTTATTCTGTCCTTGAATCCTTGTGAAGTCTCAAGAAGTAGGAATCTATATTAGCACAGACAACTTTATTTGGTGTTTGGGGTAATAGAAGTGTAGCTTGCTGCAGGCATCTTCGCTCCTTGTGAGGAAGGTAGAGGATGCCAAGGGCAGGATGCTCTGGGCAAGGACAAGCTACGTTGTTTTCTCCTACGCATTGGATTAATCCAAGACTGATCTCTTTCTGGCCCCCTTCACATACCTACATGGGTGTGCTTCTCCCCTGTCCCTGAAGCGTCTGCATGTCGTACAATGGAGGCGTGTGTTTGTGTAAAGCTGCTGTTTCTATCGCAGTCCTTTTACTGCACAGGGAGTCCTCGACTTACGATCACAACTGAGCCCAAAATTTCTGTTGCTAAGTGAAACATTTGTTAGGTGAGCTTTACCCCATTCTAGAGCCTTTCTTGCCACCGTTGTTAAGTGAATCACTGCAATTGATTTAGTTAGTCGCATGGTTGTCTGGCTTCCCCCTTGACTTCGCTTGTCAGAAGGTCGCAAAAGGGGATCGCATGACCCTGGGACACAGCAACCGTCATAAATGTGAACCAGTTGCCAAGTATGCCAGTTTTGATCGTGTGATGCTGCAACGGCCATAAGTGTGAAAAAACTGGTCATAAGTCACAACTTTGAACGGTCGCTAAATGAGCTGTTGTAAGTCAAGGACTACCTGTATGTCAGGATTGATTTTAGTAGGCTTGCTCCTCTCCCACAAGTAAGGTGGGACATTTTGAGTTTCCAAATTCATCTGCAATCCCTTTTCTGCTAGAGATGATTGGGGCGATTTCAGTGGGGTTCAAATCCGTTTGGAATATTAGCCAGCAAGGCAGAAGAATTTTAATGTCAACTCAGAAAGCATCCCTGACCTGCTCTTGACTTGCCATAGGCAAGGGGGATGGGAAAACGAACTCTGCAGCTGCGGCGAGGCAGCACGTCAGGCAAAACAAAAGTACATTCCAGCCATATCTCTCTCAAGGCCATCTCCGGTGGTTACCCACAGTGGCCGGAGGGGAGTGATCTCTACAACCCACAAAATTGCTTCGTTGGAGAATGTGACTGATGACATACCTGGGGGGGAGGGAGGAAACAGGGTCAGAGCTGGAATATAAATTACGTGGAGTCAGAGTTTGATTCACTTGGAAAGTGCCAACATGAAGCTCCTAATAAATAACTGGATTTCTTTTGAAGCTTGGCTCGAGGCTCATGATTTAATTAGGGCATCGGTCAGAACCCTGACACTTATCACTGCAGAAATGAGATTTTTTTTAAAAAAGAGTGAGAACATATTGATAAGAGTCTGTAGAGATTCTCAGTCATCCAGGTCGTGGTTGTCCCAAAGGTGTTTTTTCAGGAGGCAACTGGAATTTCTAGTTTTTTTCTTTTGAAGACGTTTCGCTTCTCATCCAAGAAGCTTCTTCAGCTGCTGACAGGATAGTGGGGAATGGAAGGATTTATATTTCTTGCGGACAGCTTGTCAGTTGCATCCTTTTAGAGGGTCGTTGGACTCCAGAGGAAAAATTGCAGACCATAGAAACCAGAAGCACCACTCAGGTGACCCTGAGGACACAGATAAACCTCCAAGTGCTTCAACAACCCTGGATGAGAAGCAAAATGTCTTCAAAGAAATCAAGATCACGTGAAGTGTTTATACCACTTTATGATGCCTTGGTGAGGCCACACTTGGAATACTGCATTCAGTTTTGGTCGCCACGATGTAAAAAAGATGTGGAGACTCTAGAAAGAGTGCAGAGAAGAGCAACAAAGATGATGAGGGGACTGGAGGCTAAAACATATGAAGAACGGTTGCAGGAACTGGGTATGTCTAGTCTGATGAAAAGAAGGACTAGGGGAGATATGATAGCAGTCTTCCAATATCTCAGAGGCTACCACAAAGAAGAGGGAGTCAAGCTCTTCTCCAAAGCACCTGAAGGCCGGACAAGAAGCAACAGATGGAAACTGATCAAGGAGAGAAGCAACTTAGAACTAAGGAGGAATTTCCTGACAGTGAGAACAATTAATCAGTGGAACAATTTGCCTCCAGAAGTAGTGAATGCTCCAACACTGGAAGTTTTTAAGAAGATGTTGGATAACCATTTCTCTGAAGTGGTGTAGGGTTTCCTGCCTAAGCAGGGGGTTGGACTAGAAGACCTCCAAGGTCCCTTCCAACTCTGTTATTCTATTCAATTCTATTCAATTCTAAAAAAAACAAGTCCAGTTGCCCCCGGAAAAAGCACCTTTGGGACATACTGATAAGAGGCTGAAGATTACTGGGACTAGATAATCCACTGTCAGAGGTGGACTTGATGTTTCTCTGACCTCTTTCTACTCCGAGGAGAGAATGGGATAGATCTACCATCTCTGCCGCCTACAAGCTGTGGTATCTGCCTCTTTGTTTGCCGCTTGCGATATCATGCAGGCATCCTAATGAGTAGGCCCGCCGATGATTCATTGAGACAAACAGAATGTTTGCAAATGTGGGTATTAAGTGCAAATGGTTAGCATTATCTGCAAAGTTCTTAAGCCGTAATTATAGTTTCTAAGATGAGCTCATTTGCTGTTCTGAAGATGACAAGTAGCAAAACAAAGCTAACATGTTTCTCAGAGGTGGGATTCACATACTGTAGCAACAGTGGTGGGTTTCTACCGGTTCGGCCCGGTTCGGCCAAGCCGGTAGCGACAATAGTAGGCTGAGAGCGAACCGGTTCTCTCTGACAGTTATTTTTGGCCCTCCCGCCTGTCCCTACATTATAAATACCTTACATTTGATTGTTGAGCTGAGAGCGGATTGCTGCATCTCAGCTGTTCTGTAATACACTCTGCTTGTGCAGAGCGCAAGTTTGGTGTGCGTGCGATTGAAGCGCGTGCAAAGCACGCACAAAGCATGTACATGATGCGAATGGTGGTAACACCGGTTGAAACCCACCACTGTGTACCAACCGGTTCGCCCAGCACCGGAAATGTGAGTGTGCGCCGTCCGCTCATGTGTGCGGTTAACAAAACACGGCAATTTGCTCTCGTGCGCAACCTGCACATGTGTGCGATGTCAAACAACACAGCAATTCGCTTGCATGCGCTGTCCATGCATGCATGTGGCATCAAAAACACAGCGATATAGGACGGGATTGTGCCCGAGGGGTGGGCAGACCCACCCACAGGTCGCCACTACCGGTTCGCCCAAATCAGTTCGAACCGGCTGAATACCACTTCTGATGTTTCTGCAGAGAGAACAGATCTTTGCTTCAGTGTTAGGAAAGCCAAATATTAATGACTCATTTAGTCCTATATTCGTTGGCCTTTTATCTCTTATGATCCATCCACAGCCAAGGACCGTTAACATTTAAGATAAAGCCAAGCTAAATGTAGAGAAAAGTAAGGTTCTACATTTAGGCAAGAAAAACCAAATGTAGAAATACAGATTAGGTGAAACGTAGTTCAATAGCAGCTCTTGGGAATCTGCTCGCAGTTTGTCCCCCATCTCTTCAGCATTTCAACCATATTCATTTTCCCATTGCAAAATTGTCAACGCCTGAACAGGGAGCCTTCATTTAAATTATTTCAACGCAAATAATGTCATGATCGAAACATTAAAAATACATGAATAAGAACTCAGCAAAATGAGATATGACTTTGTTATTGGAAATGAGTTGAAGCGACTGCACAATGACAAAGAGATAAGAGTTAAATCATCAGGTGGAAAGAAGCGGAACTGCCTTTGCTGGCAGAAGAAAATTAGCAATTTTCCGAAACGCGGATGCAGATTTACCCAAGATTGATAGCTTGTGTGATCTCGAGAGCAATTTGAAAATATTTTGACAGCTAAGGAGACCCTGCATGGTCAAAATTAGTAGACTGCAAAGTACGAAACGTTGGAAGCATTTATTGGATTTTCTTGGTTCTTAGAATTGGGTTACAAATTTTGTAAACATCACGAAGACATTATTAAACTAAGTGGATTATCTGTATCACTTCCGTGTCCTCTTCCCGATCTTTCCAAAAGTTTCAGGTTGATGTTGTTAGAAGAGAATTTTGAACGGCGTAGTGGCCTAGTGGTGAAGACTATCGACTCCCATTCGGAAGGCTGAGAGTTCAATTCTAGGTAACGGCAGATATTTCTCTCCTACGGCACAAAGATAAAAAAATACCTGCTGTGAACTCCTCATGGTGTCAGGAAGGGCATCCGGTCAGTAAATGCACAGCTCCATCCAATCACCCCAACTCTACCCCCCAAATTAAGGGATTACAGGGTTGTAAAAAGGGAGAAGAAAATTCTGGTTCCATCTAGGCCCGGCTCAGAGAAGACAGGGCAACTGCTTGGAGCAGAGGTAGAGTTTCTTTGACAGCAGAACAGGCAGTTTAGCAATAGAAGGTGTCTACAAATGAAAAGACACGAACAGTAATATTTATAGGAAAATCTGTAATTCGTTTAGGCAGCGTGTGAATGTGATCACCATCAAAGATGACATCATTCAAAGAAATAGCGTAAGATCAAAAGACACGGAGACACCTGGTCCATAGGATCGTCAAGAGTTGGACCTCACTGAATCAATAACATCATCATCATCATCATCATCATCATCATCATCATCATCATCCATGAACATGCGTACCAATATATTTGCTTTGTGCCCACACCAAGTCCACTAGGGAGAAAATTGCAGTTTTCCCATCCTGTGATATATGATGATTTTTCTCCTTTCAGTGTCCAGGGAATTCTAGGAGTTTAAGCAGGGGTGAAATCCAGCAGGTTCTGACAGGTTCGGGAGAACCGGTAGCGGAAATTTTGAGTAGTTCGGAGAAGCGGCAAATACCATCTCTGGCTGGCCCAAGAGTAAGGTGGGAATGGGGATTTTGCAATATCCTTCCCCCCAGGAGTGGGGAAGGAATGGGGATTTTGCAGTATCCTTCCCCCAGGAGTGGGGTGGGAATGGAGATTTTGCAGTATCTTTCCCCTACCACGCCCACCAAGTCACACCCCGCCCACCAAACCACGCCGACAGAACCGGTAGTAAAAAAAATTGAATTTCACCACTGAATTGAAGTCCACAGGTCTTAAAATTGCCAAGGTTGGGCACCCTTGCTTTAAAGATTCAGGTGAAAGGTGAATCAGGCCAACCCCTTGGAATCAAAATCAGCATAGCACCAACTCATTTAAATGCATTGTGAATCAAACCACAGGCTTCCAGATTACTTCAGTGTTTGGATGTACGCATGCACTCTTTCAGAAAATTGAATTAAGCCTTTGAATTACAGCAATTCAGTTTGACAAGCTGGGCAGACAAGCTGGGCAGACAATTCAGAAGCGTAAATTGACATGATGATTTCAAGAGGAACTTGACTGATTTACATTGACTCTCCTAGGTACCTGGATGGGATGGGGGAAATATTGATTGGATCTTGATGCAAGTTTGCTTTAAGCAGGCCAGTGTCGGGCACAAAGAATCAGGCAGGGGTGAGATCCAACAGGTTCTAACAGGTTCTGGAGAACCGGTAGTGGAAATTTTGAGTAGTTCAGAAAACCGGTAGCGGAAATTTTGAGTAGTTCGGAAAACTAGTAGTGGAAATTTTGAGTAGTTCGGAAAACCGGTAGCGGAAATTTTGAGTAGTTCGGAGAACCAGTAGCAGGAATTTTGAGTAGTTCAGAGAACCGGCAAATACCACCTCTGGCTGGCCCCAGAGTGGGGTGGGAATGGAGATTTTGCAATATCCTTTTCCCTGGAGTGGGGAGGGAGTGGGGATTTTGCAATATCCTTTCCCTGCCACACCCTCCAAGTCATGAACCGGTAGGGAAAAATTTTGAATTTCACCCCTCGAATGAGGACTACATGTTAAACTTCAGTTAAGCTGATTTATTGCTCATGTCTCTAGGCAAGAATCTAGTCAACTAATGGTCTGCACCAGAGGTGGGTTTCAAGCAAGCTCAGAGAGCACTAAAGACCCTACAGTCCTCCTCCTCCTCCTCCTCTGTTGTGGCCCACCAGCGGCTAGCAGAGCTGGCAGCAGATTCGGACAGTGAGGAGGTTGGGGAGGAACATGGGCCAGTCCCTGGAGCCTGGGGAGGGCTCTGATGAGGGCTCTGCATCGGAGGCAGAGAGAGAGGGCCAGGGCCGTCTGACAGTTATCAGCTGCCTTTGGAGTCAGACTTCAGTGAGGCAGACGAACAGCTGGAGCCTGTTCCCAGTGTGCGCATGCGCAGAGTTGCCAGACGAAGGGAACAGCTCAAGAACAAGGGTCGACTTGGGAGTAAGGCCACAGGTGGACGATGAATGTCCCCTCCCAGAGGGAATAAAAGAGGAGCAAAAGGGGAGGGGTATTCGCAGGAGACAATTAGTTCATTTCTGAATTCTTGACAAGTATTGCAGTGTCTGAAAGATATCGGCCTGGCCACATAGGTTGGTAATTGTGAGCTATCTTGTAAGACTTTTCTGGAGAGGAATTCACTGTAAATTAAATAAAAGAGGTTTATCGGGAGGGGACTCAGCTTCGTGCTGCTCGGGAACATCCTCCTCTCCCACTTACCCCACTCCCTTCTAGCACTGATGATGTTAACTAGCTGGGTAATGAAACATCTGCAAGAAAACCACCAAACTCAAAGAGCACTAAGAACCCCACACTCCTCCTCCTCCTCCTCTTTCTTTTCCTCCACTCCTCAAACCCCACTCCCTTCTAGCACTGATAATGTTACCTATCTGGGTAATGAAATGGCTGCAAGAAAACAAACAAGCTCAGAGAGCCCCAAGGACCTCTCAATCTACTTCATCTCAGTCTGGATTATTATTATTATTTATTGGTTAATCTTTAGTGAGAGTCACAGCCTTTGAGGCTGGTTAATAGCTCAGCAGCTCGAGTCCTAACCAAGGACCTAGGAACTGTTAAGGTATCGTCGGAGGATGTAAGCTGTTCCGAGTAAGATGGTTTTTTGTAGAGTCAAAATGTTCAAGTCCGGCAAATTTAGAATTTCTAAATAGCGGGGTAGCCCTTTGGGTATTGCTCCAAGGGCTCCAATTACAATCAGGACAACACACAATTTCTTTTTCCACAGTCGCTCAACTTCAATTTGCAAGTCCCGGTACTTTGTGATTTTTTCTTGCTGCTTATCTTCAATCCGTGCATCACCAGGTATTGCAATGTCAATGAATCATACTTTTTTCTTTTCAACTATTGTTATGTCAGGTGTGTTGTGGACCACGTGCCTGTCAGTCTGAATCCTAAAGTCCCACAAGATCTTGAGTTTCTCATTCTCTAAAACTTTCTCAACCTGATGTTCCCAGTGGTTTTTGCTGTACTCAAATCCAAACTTCTGGCACAATTTCCAGTGAATGATCTTAGCAACATGGTCATGGCGTTGTAGGTAGTCAGTTTGTGAAATTTTGCTGCACCCACTGATCAGGTGGTCGACTGTCTCATCTTTCTCATTACAGAGGCAGCATTTGCTGTTGGTGGTAACATGTTGAATTTTTGCCCTCATGCAATTTGTGGCTAGGGCTTGTTCTTGAGCTGCCAAAATAAAGCTTTCTGTTTCTTTTTTCAGTACTCCTGATCTTAACCAGTTCCAAGTTAGTTTCTGGTCAGCTTTGCCTTCAATACTTTTCAAGTATTGGCCATGCAGAGCTTTGCTTTATTATTTTTTATTGCATCATCATCATCATCATCATCATCATCATCATCATCATCATTATTATTATTATTATTATTATTATTATTATTTACGAGGAGCTTTCAGAAGTCATGATGATACTTTTGGAACTTCTGTTTTCCTCTTGATCTACTGTAGTTGCTTTGTTTTCTTTGACCTGCACACTGTGCAATGACCTTGCTTGAAAGAATATAAAGGAATGCTTGAACAAAGAAAGAAAAGTGACTAAATGTCAGTGCTTTTTTTTTTTTTTACATTTAAATGCCATTAAAGCAAGATTTCCTAATGGCTGATTCACCCCTCTAGATTGTCCCGCATCTAAAAGCCGAGCATTTTGATCCACTCATGTAGAGAATACGCTCAGTTGGAAATACGGAGTTATCCTGGGACATCAATGTATTTTCTAATAAGGTCTCCAGGTATGCATCTCTTTGTATCCATATTGCCATGGCAAGAAAAATCTTTATATTCTCAAAAGGTTGCTTGTTTAATTTGTGACTTGCTCTTATCCACAATAGCTTTGTATTCCTACTACTTTATCGATCGTTTAAAATGTTTTGTCTGTCACCCGGTGTTCTTTAATAGAAAGAAGATCATTTTTGTAAATGATGTAGGAACAAGGAAAGCTTCAACGCCTCTTAAAAAAAGGCTAGGGCAAAATCACACAATAGGAACCTTTCGTCCTTAGGAACCCACAGAAACAGGGAGCCATCTTAATAGAAACCCATTGCGTCCATGGAGTAGGAGTCTCTTAAGTAGCATGAAAGCCGCAAAATAGATGAAATTCTGGAGTTGGAACTTCTTAACAGCACTCATTGACGATAAATAATCAGAATGGAAGGCAAAATATTACACGACTAACCAGAGCATACAAAACCTTAGCTAGACCAATTCTCGAATACAGCTCATCTGTCTGGAACCCGCACTGCATATCGGACATTAATACAATACGAGACCGCCTTCTGCCACCGACAGCCTCCCACCGGCCAATACGCTCCCACAGAGAGGGGCTGGTCAGGGTGCCGTCGGCCAAACAATGCCGACTGGTGACACCCAGGAGGAGACCCTTCTCTGTGGGGGCACCAGCCCTCTGGAAGGAGCTGCCCCTGGAGGTTCGTATGATCCCTGACCTGCGTACCTTTCGTCGCGCCCTGAAGACCCTTTTGTTCCAACAAGCCGGGCTGGCCTAATATGAATTTTATAATGGGTGTATGTTAGTTTTTAATCTGTGGGCCAAATTTTTATACATTCGATTTTAAATTGTTTTTAAATTTTGTAAATCTATATGTGTTTTAATATGGCTATACACCGCCCTGAGTCCTTCGGGAGAAGGGCGGTATAGAAGTCCAATAAACATAACAAACATAACATAACATGTCCAGAAATATTTCACAAGAAGAGCCCTCCACTCCTCCGCTCGCAACCAAATACCTTATGCCACCAGACTTGAAATTTTGGGCTTAGAAAATTTAGAACTATGCCGCCTTCGATATGACTTAAGCGTAGCTCATAAAATCATCTGCTACAACGTCCTTACATGTCAATGACTACTTCAGCTTCAACCACAACAATATACGAGCACACAATAGATACAAACTTAAAGTGAACCGCTCCAAACTCGATTGCAGAAAATACGACTTCAGCAACAGAGTGGTCAATGCCTGGAATGCACTACCTGACTCTGTGGTTTCATCCCCAAACCCCCCAAAATTTTAACCTTAGACTGTCTACTGTTGACCTCACCCCATTCCTAAGAGGTCTGTAAGGGAGATGGTGAATTCTAGTTCTGCTTTAGGCATAAAAGCTGGCTAGGCAACCTTGGGCTAATAACTGGGAGAGGTGAATTCTAGTCCTGCCTTAGTCATGAAAGCCTGCTGAGTGACTTTGGGCTAATCACTAGGAGACTGTGAGTTCTAGCCCTGCCTTAGACATGAAAGCCAGCTAGCGACCTTGGGCCAATCAGTTTCTCTTAGCCCAGCTCACCTCACAGGGTTGTTGTTATGGGGAAAATAGGAGGAGGAAGAAATATTAGGCATGTTCACTGCCTTGAGTTACTTATAAAGCATGGGATAAAAACCTAAAAATAAAAACGAAATGAAATAAATTTTAATAAGCAACTCTTAAAAGAGAGGAATTGTGCTTTGGAGTATCAATTAGATGCAAACTCCAAAATACTATTCAACGGACAAATCACTTGCTTAAGCCAATGAAAAATCCCCATAATTTAACCATTACAATAGAGCACATTCATTAGCAAAATGCAATACTTTACAGTCTAAAATCCCATATACAACATGTACGCACCTTCCATATGGGGAGATAACTGTCCTTATAGTTTCGCTGCTGTTGACTCAACGGAATATCCCTTCCTAAGCTGTGGAGGAGATATTGACTAGCCCAAATGTAAATCTGATAAAATATCTCCTTTTCAGACAGCAAAAAAAGCTTATCGAACAAGAGATACCTTAACGGAAGATATGGTGTTATATAAGGCAAATAAATCTCTGGCGTGCTTTCCCAAAGTAAATTAGGCCATTAGTTCAACTGTAAAACATTTGGAGACAAGGAATGTTAGGTAGGACGCTCGGAGACTGTAATGCTGCCGAGGTAACAAAGACCACAAAGAAGACAAAACTTTTCTCTGGAAATCCATTCCTACTCCCACACCGTCTACAAAGAAAAAAAAAACAAGGAAGTCCAGTTGCCTCCTGAAAAAAAGCATCTTTGGGACAACCATGACCTGGATGACCTTCGGGATAAGGCTGATAATCACCCACCTTTATCTCCCTTGACACGCTGCCAAAGACCTAATTGGCAAAGCCACACGGAGTTCAGAATCAAACAGAGCTTCAGGCTTTAAACCGCACAGAATTAACAACGTTGCTTCCTGCAAAGGCCCACATGGCTTTTGTTGTGGCCCGCCAGCGGCCTGCGCGGATCGTGGCTGATCCCGATGAAGAGGAGGCCGGTGTGGTGTCATCCTAGCTGACTTGCTTGATCGGCAGAGGCTTTTCTTTTCTTTTATAAGCCTCTGACGATCCCAGCTGACTTGCCTGATTGGCAGAGGCTTTGTTTCTACTTTTAAAAGCATTTTTTCCAGCCGAAGAGGTTGTAGAAAAAATACTTTTAAAAATAAAATAAAAAGCCTCTGATGATTGCGCGGCTCAGCTGGGCATGGGGGTGGGGGAGGGATTTTTGCTGCCGGTTCTCCGAACCACCCACCATCATCGCTACCGGATCGCGCGATTCGGTCTGAACCGGGAGCATTTCACCCCTGATATGAGTCAATTGGCAAGCATCTGAATTTTGATCGCGTGACTATGCAGTGGTCGTAAGCGTGAAAAACTGATATAAATCACTTTTCCCAGTGCCTTTGTAACTTCAAACGGTCACTAAATGAACTGTTGTAAGTCGAGGACTAACCAACTACCAACTATTGCTGATGATGTTCCCTAGTTGGGTCATGAAACGTCTTGCAAGAAAACAATTAAGCTCAGAGAACACCAAGGACCTCAGAATTCAATGCTGAGCGACATATATTTTCTTCTATTGAGATGGTCTTTGTCAAAATATTAATCATGATATGATTAGTGGGTTAATGAGATCCATTTATATAAACATTTGAATCCCCCCCCTCCAATTCATTGCAATACTAAAGAGCATACACTAAAAAGAAGTATGTAGACGAGGCATTATACAAATAAATTTGCTATCAAACTCGGTATCTCTGGTTGACAACCAATGTGGTTTTTCCAAGCTAATTCTGCATTGTGGATTTTTAGCATTCTTCCTCTTTTTTTCAGGCATGTAGCTGCATACTTAGTGGATAAATAGATGTTGCCTTTCTTTGTGAAGGTTATTTGCGATGCAAATAGAATATGCAGTGGTTGACTGAATGAATAAATGCGGAATGCAGTAGCTATTGTGTAAGACAATTTGAGTCTGGAAGTATTTTTAAACTCTGTGTAAGCTTGATGAGCAGAATTGGACAGTTCATGACACAGAAGTTCTCTCTCTCTCTCTTTCTCCCTTCTCTCTCTCTCTCTCATTTCTTTTTCTTCCTTTTTTCTCTCTCTCATTGTCTCCCTCCAATACTTTCATTTCTCTTTCTCTCCCCCTTCTCTCTCTCTCTCATTTCTCTCTCTCTTCTTCTCTCCCTCTCTTTCTCTTTCTCTCCCTCTCATTTCTGTTTTTCTGTTTTTCTTCTCTCTCCCTCTTTCTCTCCCCCTTCTCTCTCTCATTTCTGTTTCTCTCTCTTTCCTCTCTCTCATTCTCTTCCTTCCTCCATCTTTCTCATTTTTCTCTCTCTCTCATTCTCTCTTTCTCTTCATCTCCTCTTTTCTCTCTCTCATTTCTTTCCCTATCTTTTCCTTCTCTCTCATTCTTTCCCTCCAGCTCTTTCTCATTTCTCTCCCTCACTCTCTTTCTCTCCTCCTTCTCTCTCATTTCTGTTTCTCTCTCTTTCCTCTCTCTCATTCTCTTCCTCCCTCCATCTTTCTCATTTCTCTCTCTCTCTCATTCTCTTTCTCTTCATCTCCTCTTTTCTCTCTCTCATTTCTTTCCCTAGCTTTTCCTTCTCTCTCATTTTTCCCTCCAGCTCTTTCTCATTTCTCTCCTTCTCTCTCTTTCTCTCCCCCTTCTCTCTCTCATTTCTGTTTCTCTCTCTTTCCTCTCACTGTCTCTCCCTCCATTTCTTTTTTATTTCTCCTTCTTTCTCTCTTTCTCTCCCCTTTTCTCTCTCTCATTTCTTTCCCTAGCTTTTCCTTCTCTCTCATTCTTTCCCTCAAGCTCTTTCTCATTTTCTCTCCTTCTCTCTCTTTCTCTCCCCCTTCTCTCTCTCATTTCTGTTTCTCTCTCTTTCCTCTCACTGTCTCTCCCTCCATTACTTTTTTGTTTCTCCTTCTTTCTCTCTTTCTCTCCCCTTTTCTCTCTCTCATTTCTTTCCCTATCTTTTCCTTCTCTCTCATTCTTTCCCTCCAGCTCTCTCTCATTTCTCTCCCTCTCTCTTTTCTCTCCCCCTTCTCTCTCTCATTTCTGTTTTTCTCTCTTTTTCCTCTCTCTCATTCTCTCCCTCCCTTTCCCCCCTCCTCCCTTCTCTCTCTCTCTCATTTCTCCTTCTCTCTCTTTTTCTTCTCTCTTAATCCTTAATATCCTTGGGAAGATTCCTATTAGGACATCAATCCTCCACTTTAGTCCTTTGTATTGACAGTGGCCGATTTAATATTCCCTAGCCATGTTAATACTCAGCTGTGCCTAAAGCCAAGATTTAAGGACACGGTGAGGCATAATTTGTTCTATTAATTTGGGAAGCCTTGGTGCTCTGTCCCCATTTTTATTTTGTAAAGTGGCATTTAGCCATTCTCCATGACGCTAAGCTCTTGGTTATTATTTCCGATTAGTTGGACACCCTCATAAATTACTCGCCAATTTATGATATCATTTCCATCCTTCCTTCTTACTTCCTCCTCCTCCTCTTCCTCCTCCTCCTCCTCCTCCTCCTCATCCATCAGGTAGGAAATTATCTTTCTTGCAGGAGACCGAGATGGCAATTATGCTTGCTTCTTGGATATTTTTCATGAACCAGGGACTGAACTGGAAGTTCAACAACATGCAGCTGCTAAGCTTAATTTGAGCCAGAGTTCAAACATGCAACTATAAATATATGCCAAGGTTATTCTAAGAAATGTTCCTCTTGGCACATGGAGATAATATTTTCTAAACTACTGTCTATTCAATGCTGTCCTTGCATGTATAAGGTAAACCTTTGCTGTTATTTAGCGGTTAAAGATGGAAAGATCCTAGAAAGAGTGTAGAAAAGAGCAACAAAGACGATTAGCATGCACTAAGCTTCCAAAGCCCTCCTTCATCCATGAAGCACCCCAGGAGTGGGTTCTACTTACCTTTACTACCAATTTGCAGCGGGGCTGTGCGTGCGCTCGGGAGCGAAGCAACAGGTCGCCAAAATGAGGCAAAACTCCCTTGACAAACGTCTCACTTAGCGACATAAATTTTGGGCTCGGTTGTGGTTACAAGTCAAGCATTACCTGTTCGCTAAGTATTTATGTCTTTCCAACTGGTGTGGAAGTTTTAGATCACTGCTTTTCTCCAAGATGTCTTTATTTTTGACTTCCAATATTACTTTATAGCCAAAGTATTTTTCCTTAGCCTCGCAACTAAATAATATTTAGATCTGGTGCTTTTTAGCTTCCCAAGAACAGTGAAAAGTAGCTACGCTAAACTTTTTCATGTGTGGATTGAAGTTCCCAGAATTCCCTAGCTCAGGGGTCAGCAACCTGCAGCTCCGGAGCCGCATGTGGCTCTTTGGGCCCTCTGCTGTGGCTCTCTGTCAGGTGATCCCACCACTGGCTGGCCCCGCCCCTCGCCCTCCCCTCCCAGTCACTCCTTGCCTGGCCTGAGAAGGTAAGGGCAACCATGGGGGATGGAGAAGTGACCAGGGCAGAGACAAGGAGATACAGAGAGAGGGGGAGAGAGAGAGAGACAGAGAGAGAGGGAGAGAGGGAGGAAGGAAGGGAGGGGAGAGAGAGAGATGTCAGAAGGATTTTGTGGTTCCCGGTGTTTTTTAACAACGGGTTCTATGCCCTAATGACCGGCTGGGTAGGCGTGGCTAGGGGGGTGTCATGTGACTGGTGGAAGTGAGTGACATTGAGTTGGCCACGCCCACCCAGGTTTTGTGGCTCCCGGTGTTTTCTTTTCTGTGGGAAACGGGTCCAAATGGCTCTTTGTGTCGAGTAGCAAATCTCCTCGACACACACGTCACCAACGTGATGAAGCTGATGGCAAGAACCTTACCCATGCAGGGAAGGGGTGTTCAAGAATACACCCGGATTCAGCAACGGAGCACGGTGGAGGGGGGTGCGCGTATAGGAAACACATTGATGGTGATAGGTGATGGACGGTATAGGAAAGAGGAAACCAAGTGGGGGGGAAACCCAGGCAATCTGAAGCAAAAGCGGCGACGACAGCTGATGACATCATCCACCGGCATTCTCAGCCTTCGAATGGGAGGGGCGGGAGCTGGCGGTATATTCAAAGATGCTACAGCTGTAACTCATTTACAACGCCTATAAAAACGCAGCAACTGAGCAGCCAGCTAACTCCGTCTTTGAGCTGAAGTCACGGCGCCAGCGTTTTCTGTAAGAACGTCGGGTTAACCGAGATTAAACCCTGGGTTGTATTAGCCAATCCGTGTGTGTGTGTGTTGTGCTTTACCCAGCTTCGGACAGACGGTTCCTGGAGCGCTGAGACTTTGAGTATTTAAGGTTGCAGACCCCTGCCCTAGCTGAACTCAGTCATTCTGGGAGCTGAAGCTCACAAATTTGGAAGTTGCCAAAGTTGGAAACTGTTGTCTTTTTGGCAGCCCTGGCAGTGCCCAAAAATTAAAACCTGGATCCATTCATTGTTTTCTTTTCAGCACAGAAAGCATTAGCATTTGGTCTAATTAAATCCCAATTATCAGAGGAAAACATGCTCTTTTTTGCCCCATCAACTAACGCATACATAACAGGATACTATTTTAAATATTATAACAGGTTGACTAAGTCTGAGAGGGAGTTAATTATTCATAAAATAATGGTGCCATTTTCTCTCAAATAAAAGGAGAGGGGAGTATATATATATATTTTTTCAGGGTTTGTGTGGTGTTCAGAAATTCAGCAAATACCAGCACAGTCTCTATAGTTACTGGGGTGCAAACTCATGTAACGGTGAACTGAGTTTCCACTCATTCTCCCACACAAGCCTCGTGTACAAATTTTAACTAGCAAATTAGAGCGATGACATCCAATGCCTCCCACAGGAGAGCAAAAATTCCCAGATCAGATCATCCTTTTTTTCCCCAATTGTCTTGAAGAAACGTTCAGCTAAGGCTGGTTGGAGTGATCTTTTCACCTCTTCCTTGTAAGTTGTGGCTAAGGAGGCTCCGTCCCCCAAAGCCGAACATTAATTATGGAACGAATGCAAATCTTGAGGAGCTGCGAATTTCTGGATCAAAGGTATATTTCTCCTTGCTTCTGACAGGGAGTGAAGGAGGAAAGGACTAGGTCCAAGACTAGAGGTGGGCTGCTACGGGTTCGCTCAAATTCGGGAGAACCCGTAGCTAACATTATGGCCGGTTCGGAGAACCTCCAAATCCCACCCCTGGCTGGCCCCTCCCACCCAGCCCCTCCCCTCCTAGGAGACTTCACGCGGCCTGCTTTGGATGCGAGGTAAGTGCAGGGCCCATGAGGAGGCTCAGGGAGGGGGAAAAATGGCATCGGACCTGGGTATTTGCGGGACCGCCTTCTGCCGCCGATAGCCTCCCACCGACCAGTTCGCTCCCACAGAGAGGGACTCCTCAGGATGCCGTCAGCCAGGCAATGTTGGCTGGCGACCCCCAGGGGGAGGGCCTTCTCTGTGGCAGCTCCTGCCCTCTGGAACGATTTGCCCCCGGAGATACGAAGGATAGCGGATCTCCGGGTCTTTCGCCGTGCCCTGAAAACTTTTCTTTTCCATCAAGCAGGGCTGGCGTGACCCCCCCCTTTTTTTTTTTTAGCTTTTTAAATTGTCAATGGGTTTTAATTCGAATTGTTTTAAATTGGGCCAGTGATATACTTCTTTTAATAATTTTAAATTTTGTATTGGCATGTGTTTTAGTTCTGGCTGTGCACCGCCCTGAGTCCACTAGGAGAAGGGCGGGATACAAATTGAATAAAATAAATAATAAATAAAATAAAATAAATAAGATGGGCCTCCTGAAAGTTGCTATGCGTGCCTTTTACATTATGCTCTTAGCTAATAATACAGCCTCTGGATCCAAAAGAACCAATTGCTCCGGGATCTGATCACTGCCCTGACACTTGACAAAACAGCGGGCTGCGCTACGAGTCGCTCCTAGGATGAATTGTGAGCTTCAGCGGGGCGTTTTTCTGTAAAAGAGGGATGGTGTGGCGTCTTTTCCAAATGAAAAAGGGATTCAAAATTTCAGTTACCTTGGTGGTTTCATTGCACACCGCTAATAAAATTTGCAGCATACGCTGTTTGGCATGCCTCATTGACCTCCCGGTCCTTTTATTAATTCCCCAGATGGGCTAATAATTGTAATTATTACATCACCGGCAAAGCTCACTCCGAAACTTGATCGAGGTGACAGACCTGCTAGAATTAAGCACTACAAATCTTGCCCTTTAAGCACTTAGGTGGGCATAATTAAGAATGGGACACTCTCTCTCCCTCTCTCCCTTCCTCCCTCTCTCCCTCTCTCTCCCACTTTCCCCTCTCTCCCTCTCTCTTCCTCTCTCTCCCTCTCGTTCCTTCTCCTTCTCTTCCCTTTTCTCCCTTTCCCTTGTTCCCTCTCTCCCTGTCTCCTTCTCCCTCCCTCTCCTTCTCTCCATCTCTCTCTCCCTCCCTCCCTCCCTCTCTCCTTCTCTCTTCCTCTCTCCCCCCTCTCTCTCCTCTCTCTTTCTCCCTCCTTCTCCCTCTCCCTCTCCTCCTCTCCCCCTTTCTCCCTTTCTCCTTCTTTTCCTCTCTCCGTCTCTCTCTTCCTCTCCCTATCTCTTCCCCTCTCTACCTCTTTCCCTCCCCCTCTCTCCCTCTCTCACCCTCTCCCTCTATCCCCCCCTCTTTCCACCTTCTCTCTCTCCCTCTCTCCCTCTTTCCCCCTCTCCCTCTTTCTCTCTCTCTCCCTCTTGCCCCCTCTCTCTCACTCTTTCCCTCTCTTTCCCCCTCTCTCTTTCTCCCTCTTGCCCCCCCTCTCCCCACCTCCTCCTCCTTTCTCTCTCAGACTTCTACATTTTGTAACAAACTCCCTGAAATTTCATGAGACTTTACTACATGGGAGTAGACGCGTCACTGTAAATGTCCATGGGCATTCAGCCTGCTGTGTTATGTGCAATTTGTACAAATTGCCCAGGCAAATTCCGTAGGCCTTTCATGCCATTTCCTTCCAATGATGAGAAGCAGAACTTGTATGCATGGGTACTTTTCTGAACCAAGAATTGCTCCACCAGCAGCACCAACGCACAACCGCACCACCAGCTGCCACTGCAGCAGCAGCAACCATGCACAATCCACAATCCTTTGGTATGTGCCTTGTGATGTTGGATGCAAATTCCGCACAAAAGGGTTGGAACACGATGTGTGTCTGGCGTGAAAGACGAGGTCCATAAGTGAAAGTTCCATTTAGCTGATTTATTGCTAAAATGCCAATGGGCAGGAATCTTCTCGGCTAGCAATCACCACTTGGTTAGAGTTAGTGTTGTAGCCCACCAGCAGCCAGTGGAGCTGGTGGAAGACTCAGACTGTGAGGAGGTTGGGGAGGAACATGGGCCAGTCCTGGAGTCTGGGGAGGGCTCTGATGAGAGCTCTGCGTCGGAGGCAGAGAGGGGGCCAGGACCGTCTGACAGTTATCAGCTGCCTTCGGAGTCGGATATCAGTGGGGCAGAAGAACAGCTGGAGCCTGTTCCCGATGTGCACATGTGCAGAGCTGCCAGGAGAAGGGAACATCTAAGGAACAAGGGCCAACTCGGGAGTAAAGGCACAGGTGGACCGTAATGGCCCCTCCCATAGGGAATGAAGAGGAGCGAAGGGGAGTTTGCAGGAGGCAATTAGTTCAATTCAGGAGGGCGAGGATCTGTTCCTGACTTCTTGCCAAGTAATTGCTGCTACAGTGTGGCGTTTGGAAGATATCAGCCTGGCCACTCTCCAAGACTGATAACGGTCTGTAGTTGTGAAATCTCATGAAAGACTGTTTGCCGGGACTTTGCTGGAGAGGAATTCCCTTTAACCTAAATAAAAGAGGTTTCATCGGGACGAGGAGTCTGCTTCATGATCTTGGGAAGCCTGGATCAGAACAGTTAGATAAGGATCGATAGCACTGAAGAGGAGTTTCTTAATTCGTTTGTGGCAACATAGGGATTCTAGGCTGACCCCCCCCCCCTTTTCACTCTAAGCACATGGAGCCAAGCAGGGGTGGATATCTACTTACCTTTACTACTGGTTCGCATCGTGCCCACATGCACAGATCACCTATGATGACATCCGGGTCAGTGGGCGGAGCCTCCCAGCGGTTTTATTACCGGTTCTTGCGAACCAGTCCGAACCAAGGGCAACCCACCACTGGAGCCAAGGGTCGTTTCTATTTAGAGTTGCAACAATTGGCCATTTGGTAGCCTCTTCCTGGAGACCTCCACTACTAGGGAATATTGCCGGGGATGGATGAATTTCGATTCTTGAACAGAACTCAGGATTGGACTTCACACCTCCAAGGACATTTTCCAGCTGGAGAATATTAAGATGCTTTCCCCGTAGCTGGGTAATATCATTGACTCAAAGCTCTCAGGCTATTTTCCCTTTTCACATATGTAACACCGAGAGAGAGAATTATAGCCCATGCACTAAATGCAATATTCATTCCATGCTGCTCGGAAGGGATCTAAATAATGAACAACCTATAAAACATTACAAAGCGGTAAAAATGTTTCCGCATCGGAGGACCCTTTCAACCGAAGGTAGAAGCGATCTCTGCACCGACGCGGAGTTTGCCAAGCAGTGAGATTTCTCTTAAGATACAAGCCGGTGCATAAATATTGTAAGATACCATCTATGGATTTCTAATTTGGTCCCTGGACTTCAGTATATTCAGGGGTGGAATTCACTTACCTTCCCTACTATGCACCCGGCTTTCCCTGCATGTGCTTTGCTGGTGCGCGCACCTTCCTCACGTGCCTCCAGCCTCACAAACGTGACTAAATGGGATAGCATAGCCACCCACAATTTCCGCTACCGGAAATTCCGAACCAGTTGAATATCATCTCTGAGTATATTGTGACTTTGAAAAATGGCACTTGGAGATACTAGGAAGTCCTCAACATACGACCGCAATTGAGCCCCACGTTCCTGTTCTTGAGTGAGACATTTGTCAAAGGGGATGGGGTTGTGTTTGCCCCACTTTGTGACTTTTCTTGCCACTGTTGTTAAGTGAATCACTGCGGTTGATAAGATAGGAACCCAGTCGTTAAGTGAATTGGGCTTCCCTGTGGACTTTTGGTCATCAGAAGGTTGGGACACAGCAACGGTCATTAAACGTGAACCCGTTGCCAAGCATCTGAATTTTTGATCACATGATCGTGAGGATCCTACAGATGTCATAACTGTGAAAAATGGTCGTGGGTCACTTTTTTCAGCGCCGTTGTAACCTTGAACGGTCACTAAATGAAGTCGAAAACTACCTGTACTGTCATCCAGTGTTCTTCTATGATAGTCTCTACTTTATATAGTCAGAGAGGACCGCTGGTTGGAAAGAGGGGTCAAAGAGGTCATCTAGAAGAGTGAACAGCCTTCCCTCAACAGAGGGGTGGGATACGACACCACCGACCTCCTGTCTACAACACAATCCTTTCAGCAGTTCCAAGAAGTTTTCACCACCCATTTGCACTATTCAGATGATCCCGATGGGGACAGATAAACCTCCAAGGGACCTCAACGATTCTCAGAAAGAGGACTAACGACCAGAGGACTTCAAGGAATATAAATCCTTCCATTCTCCACCATTCAGCCAGAACTGAAGAAGCTTCTGGAGTGAGAAGCAAAACATCTTCAACGAAAGTCCAATTGTCTTTTGGAAAAAATACCCTTGGGACAACCATGACATGGATGAATGAGAACCTCCATAGACCAGGGGTGTCAAACTCAAAACCTGGGGGCTGGATCTGGCCCATGGGGTGCTTAGATCTGGCCCATGGGCCCACCCTGGAAACAGGAAAGGACCGGGCTGTGCTGCCTCTGTCAGTGAAAACAGCTTGGGAGGGCCACTCACAGCTCAGCCGAGCTCCGTTTTCGGCTGCAACAGCCTCCTTCAGCCCTCTGCCAGCTAAAACGAAGCCCGGGTGGCCGACACACAGGCTCCTCGAGCTTCGTTTTCACTGGCAGAGGGCTGCAGGAGGCTGTCACGGCCAAAATCGGAGCCCTGATGAGTGACACCCGCCCACGGCTCCCTGAGGTCAAACACAACGCTGATGTGACCCTCAATGAAATCGAGTTTGACACCCTTGCCATAGAGACTACTTTATATAGACTACATCTTCTTCCTTTTTGGTTGTCTAGGCATGAAATTAAGTACTATTATGGGATGCCAGTCACCAGGGTGAAGATTTCCTGCCCCTGTTTTCGATGAGTACCGCGTCCAATTAATTCTAGTTGGTCATGCATAACAGTCTATTTTTATTTTATTTTTTATTTTTTGTTTTTTTTACATGGCTTCACCCACCCTCCTTTCTGATAATATTTAAAACTCTATCCCACCTCTAGTACAAGATGGTTCATTTAATCTGAGAAATAAATCACAATGCACGAATGACAATTGCGTGGATTTCCACTGATGGGCAGGGACAGCCTTGAATCTGAATAACTTGTTCTCTTTTCATAAGAGGCCGTTTCAGTGTGCAGCTGACATTCTCTATTTTTCATTCCCATCAATCTATTCCTCCTAAAGAGACTATGATGTGTTAGAATTAGTTTCTGGGAAAATTCTTGAAATGACCAGCATAGTGATTCAAGTAGTCCCAATGTTCTACTGGCTATCTAAAGATAACAATAGCACTTAGACTTATATACCGCTTCACAGTGCTTTACAGCTCTCTCCAAGCAGTTTACAGAGTCAGCCTCTTGCCCCCAAACAATCTAGGTCCTCATTTTGCCAACCTTGGAAGGATAAGAAGGCCGAGTCAACCTTGAGGTGGTCAGGATCGAACTGCTGGCAGTCGGCAGAATTAGCCTGCAATACTACATTTTAACCACTGGGCCATCAAGATTGGGCAGACCTGCTATTTCCCCCAAGCATTTGGGGTCAAAATGTTAATGGAGTTCTTGCATAGCTTCTTCTCTGGTAATATTATACTGCTAACTAGAGCATACAAAACATTTGCTAGACCAATTCTTGAATACAGCTCATCTGTCAGGAACCCGCACTGCATATTGGACATAAATACAATTGAGAGAGTCCAGAGATATTTTACGAGAAGAGTCCTCCATTCCTCTACCTGCAATAAAATACCTTGTGCCACCAGACTCCAAATTTTGGGGCTTAGACAATTTATAACTACGCCGACTTCAGTCTGACCTAAGCATAGTACATAAAATTATCTGCCACAATGTCCTTCCTGTCAACGACTACTTCAGCTTCAACCACAACAATACATGAGCAAATAATAGATACATGAGCAAACAAATCCAAAGCTAACACTGACAGGGCAAGCCACTTGTGTGAAAACAGGGAGGAAACCCCACTCCCTTCTAGCACTGATGATGTTACCTAGTTGGGTAATGAAAAGTCTGCAAGAAAATAACCAAGCTCAGAGAACACCACAGCTAAAGTTCCCTAATTAGATAGTTCCTTAATTAAGTAGTTCCCTAATCAAGGAATTACCAAGGGAAAAAAACCACAACGCCACTAACATTGGCAGGGCAAGCTTTTGTATACAAATAGGGAGCAAACCCCACTCTCTTCCAGCATTGATGATGTCACCTTGTTGGGGTCATGAAAGGTCATGAACCTTCTGTCAACTTGCAAAGCATTCCTGGCCTGCTCTCGAGTTGCCATAGGCCAGGGGTGATGGGAAACCAGCAAAACGGCATGGCAGCCAAAGACAGATGCACATTCCATGCTTATCTCTCTCAAGGCTGTATCCCAGGGTGACCCACAGCAGCCGGAGGGGAGTGACCTCTACAACCCGCAAAATTGCTCCATTGGTGAATGTGATTGATGACACATCCTGGGGAGAGGGGGGAAAACAGAGTCATAATTGGGGTGTAAATTACGTAGGTTCAGAGCTGGCTTCACTTGGGAACGTGCCGACATGAAGGTCCTAATAAATAACTGGATTTCTTTTGAAGCTTGGCTCGAGGATCATGATTTAATTAGGGCATCTGTCAGAACCCTGACACCTTCTACAAGGTTTCTTGTAGAAGCCACCAACTCAGAGAGCACCAAGGAGTTCACGGGCCAGCCCTGAGTTACAAATATTCCTCTCTATCAAAGCAAGACATAATTCAGAGTAGATAAGGAGATACTCTGGGTAGAGAAACCTACCAAAGAAGATTTTACAGAGATAGTCACAGCTCCCAGAAGGACTAATGAGGCAGATAGGAGTTCTCCCGGAGCTGGTATTAAAAGGTGGAGCTCATGTGGTAGGAACAGCAAAGATTGCTCTCCATCAGCAGATCCAGGAAGGAGAAAGACCTTGCTTCAATTATTCACACTCTAGTGGCATCCTGGCTGAGTTAAAGTTATGAACTCTATCTAGGACTTCCATTAAGGGCAGAAACATTATGTTGATTGGTAGAAACTGTGCCAGCTCCATAAAGAGAATTCAACTCTCTTAATAGTTCGCTTTCGCCTCTATCATCTTGTTCAAAGTTATGGCTCCACCATGAAAGTCTCATCTCCAGTTGAATCAGATCTATCTGAACCTCCATCTAGATCCAGGATGGCGAACCTATGGCATGCATGGCCGAGGTGGCACGCAGAGCAGAGGTGGGTTTCAGCAGGTTCTAACCAGTTCTGGAGAACCGGTAGCGGAAATCTTGAGTAGTTCGGAGAACCTGTAGTAAAAATTCTGACTGGCCCCGCCCCCATCTATTCTCTGCCTCCCAAGTCCCAGCTGATCGGGAGGAAATGGGGATTTTGCAGTAACTTTCCCCTGGAGTGGGGAGGGAATGGAGATTTTACAGTATCCTTCCCCTGCCACACCCGCCAAGCCAAGCCACGCCCACCAAGCCACACCCACAGAACCGGTAATAAAAATTTTTGAAACCCACCACTGACGCAGAGCCATCTTTCCGGGCACGCGAGCTGTCGACTCAGATCTAATTCCTTAAATCTATTTGTCACCTCTACTGTATATTCATCAGGAATATGATTTAGTTCATACCTGAGTGGCCTAGTGCTTTCCCCTACTTTCTTCAATTTAAGTGTAAATTTTGCAACGAGAAGCTCATGGTCTGAGCCACAGTCAGTTCCTCGTCTTGTTTTTACTGACTATATAGAGCTTCTCCATCTTTAACTGCAGAGCACATAGTCAATCCGATTTCTGTGTTGACCGTCTGGTGACGTCCATGTGTAGAGTTGTCTCTTCGGTTGTTGGAAAAGAGTGTTTGCTAGGACCATCGTATTCTCTTGACGGAATTCTATCAGCCTGTGCCCTGCTTCATTTTGTACTCCAAGGCCGGTTATTCCGGTTATCTTTTGGCTTCCTACTTTAGCATTCCAATCCCCCATGATGATAAGGACATCATTTTTCGATGTTAATTCTATAAGGTGCTGTAGGGTTTCATAGAACTGGTTAATTTCATCCTCTTCAGCACCAGTGGTTGGGGCATGGACTTGGATTACTGTGATGTTGAATGCTTTGCCTTGGATTCGAACTGAGATCATTCTGTCATTTGGGGGATTGTATCCCAGAATTGCTTTTCCTACTCCTTTGTTGATTATGAAGGCTACTCCATTTCTTCTGAGGGATTCTTGCCCACAGTAGTATACCTGATGGTTTATTATTATTATTATTATTATTATTATTATTATTATTATTATTTAATCTTTAGTGAGATTCACAGCCTTTGAGGCTGGTTAATAGCTCAGCAGCTCGAGTCCTAATCAAGGACCTAGGAACTGTTAAGGTATCGTCGGAGGATGTAAGCTGTTCCGAGTAAGGTGGTTTTTGTAGAGTCAAAATGTTCAAGTCCGGCAAATTTAGAATTTCTAAATAGCGGGGTAGCCCTTTGGGTATTGTTCCAAGGGCTCCAATTACAATCGGGACAACACACGATTTCTTTTTACACAGTCGCTCAACTTCAATTTGAAAATCTCGGTACTTTGTGATTTTTTCTTGCTGCTTATCTTCAATCCGTGCATCACCAGGTATTGCAATGTCAATGAACCATACCTTTTTTTTTTCAACTATTGTTATGTCAGGTGTGTTGTGGACCAAGTGCCTGTCAGTCTGAATCCTAAAGTCCCACAAGATCTTGAGTTTCTCATTCTCTAAAACTTTCTCAACCTGATGTTCCCAGTGGTTTTTGCTGTACTCAAATCCAAACTTCTGGCACAATTTCCAGTGAATGATCTTAGCAACGCGGTCATGGCGTTGTAGGTAGTCAGTTTGTGAAATTTTGCTGCACCCACTGATCAGGTGGTCGACTGTCTCATCTTTCTCATTGCAGAGGCGGCATTTGCTGTTGGTGGTAACATGTTGAATTTGAATTATTATTATTATTATTATTATTATTATTATTATTATTATTATTATTATTTCAATTTATATCCCGCCCTTCTCCAAGTGGACTCAGGGCGGTGCACAGCCAGAACTAAAACACATACCAATACAAAATTTAAAATTTTTAAAAGAATTATATGACTTTGATTTGAATTAAATTCACCCATTCCTGTCCATTTTAGTTCGCTGATTCCTAAGATGTCGATGTTCAGTCTTGTCATCTCTTGTTTGACCATGTCCAGCTTGCCTTGATTCATGGATCTTACAACAAGGCAGTAATCCATGAAGGGGTTAGTGATATAATTACACAAATTATATTTTGACATCTTCCCCTTCGTTGTCTAGACCTAGTTTGGAAGAAATCACTAACAGGGGGAAAAAACAACCCAAAAACAAACAAATGTTGGAAGAAAACCATGGTCCGGTTCCAATCCGGGAGAAAGGAAAAACCTGGAAATAAAATGGAGGCTGATTGGAAAGAAGGATTCTGTTTACTGATGAAGCAGAACCAACAACAGCATGCGGTTCTGGGACAGCTGACAAAATTTATTTTATTTTATTTTATTTATTTTATTCGGCTTATATGCCACCCTATCTCACAATGGACTCAGGGCGGCTCACAACAATAAAACACAAGCCACAATAAAAATAAAGACTAAAATCTAAAAAATTTAAAATTAATCCATTAAAACCTTTAAAACCCCGTCATCAGACCAGGTCAAGGGATTTGAAAAGCCAAGTTTTTAATTCCCGGCGGAAGATGCGAAGGTCAGGCGCTAGTCGGAGCTCCAAGGGGAGTTGATTCCAGAGGGTGGGCGCCCCAACCGAGAAGGCTCTACCCCTGAGGGCCGCCAGCCGCCACTGTCTAGCCGACGGCACCCTGAGTAGGCCCTCTCTATGGGCGCAAACCGGGCGATGGGATTGTTGCTGCTGGCTGTAGGTGGTCCGCCAAATATCCTGGTCCTAAGCCATGTAGGGCTTTATAGGTCAACACCAGCACCTTGAATCTCACCCGGAAGGCAACCGGTAGCCAATGCAAACCACGCAGGGGTGTAACATGGGAATATCGGGATTCTCCCATCACAACCCGCGCGGCTGCATTTTGCACCAGCTGAAGCCTCCGAGTGGTCCTCAAGGGCAGCCCCATGTAGAGAGCGTTGCAGTAGTCAATCCGTGAGGTGACCAGCGCATGAGTAACTGTGTGTAGGGCATCTCGGTCCAAGTAGGGCTGAATGAAAAATGGCTGAATGAGTGGATGGATCTTTCTAGGTTTCTGTGACTTTGAAGCCTGAATTGTTCTTGGGGATTGTGCAACGAAGGGGCCTTTGTGTCTTTTGCTATTTCAATGGTGGTGAGTGAATCCTATTATGTCCTAAAGGTCATGCCCTGTTCTTAGAATTTGGGTGGGGGATGTATATTTTTAATCCCATAAACTGGAGATGAAGGTGTTTTGTTTGTGAATAGGCTGGCCTGGATTTCTTAATGGGCACAAAATATCCATCTCTAAAGACTTCAGGCATCTGCTGGAAGCTGTTTTACTATGCAGGAAATGGGCTGCTTTCTGCCTTTAAGAGCACGTTTCTCTATTTCTTCTTTTGGGTAAATATAATATTCTGCCTCTCTTAATATAAGAATAAAGAATATTTTAATCTGGGAAGAATGGAGGCTTCCTACACAAACAAAGGGAAAAAAGAAAAACAATGCAAAAATGAATATTAATAAACTGCAAACAAGGGTATAACAAAGTAGGAACAATGATGCATTGGAAGATTTGCAAGAAGTACCATTTGTCTTCAAGGAAGAACTGATGAGCCAAAAGATAGACAAAGGAGTAGAAAATTACTTGTTCTGGGACTTTGGAATTTCAAACAGGCAAGCATCTGCCACACAAAACCCTGGATTTAACAATTGTCAATAAGAAGGAGGAAAAAAAACCTCTGGGTAATGGATGTGGCAGTACTTGGAGACACCAGAAGAGAAGAGAAAGAACCAGAGAAGATAATAAAATATAAAGACCTGGAGCACCATTTGAACACCATGGGCATTGACAAAATCACCAGTCAGTCAATTGCAGAAGGCAGCTTTGCTTGGAAGAGCTTACATCCTGCAACGATACATTTAATGCCACCAAACGACAATGCTTCCCTATCCCAGGTTCTCGTGAAGGACTCGATAGTTGGATGAAAACGCCAAATCGAATCTAAACATCTGGGTGAACTGTACGACCCACCTTAATGATCCAAGCCAAGGTGAATGATTCTGCTGAAACGCTAAATCTATGCAACATCCAAGCAAATGCGTCAGAGGTGGGATTCATTTACCTTCCCTACCAGTTCGCAAATGGGAGCGCGCGCTCCAGAGGTGGGTTTCAGCAGGTTCTGACCAGTTCTGGAGAACCGATAGCGGAAATTTTGAGTAGTTCGGAGAACCGGTAAATACCACCTCTGACTGGCCCCGCCCCCATCTATTCTCTGCCTCCCAAGTATCAGCTGATCGGGAGGAAATTGGGATTTTGCAGTAACCTTCCCCTGGAGTGGGGTGAAAATGGAGATTTTACAATATCCTTCCCCTGCCATGCCCACCAAGCCACACCCACAGAACTGGTAGTAAAAATTTTTGAAACCCATCACTGGCACGCTTGTGCGCTCGCTTTGCTCGCACATGCCTGCTCTGTGCTCTTTGCTCGTGTATTACATCCAGGCAGATGGGTGGAGTCTCCCGCAGTCGCCACTACCAGTTCGCACGAACCAGACAGAACCAGCTGAGTCCCACCTCTGAAATGCATGTTTTCAACGTCATTTCTTCCCTTCAGAGGAAATTCTATCAAGCCCCCGTTGAAAGCTTCTGGTGGCCATTTGCTCCATTGAGCATTATGATTCTCTGGCTTTTTTTTTGTCTTTAATGCTTTTGGTTGGTAAACATTTAAACAGACGCAAAATAGAGGGGAAGAACACACCTTGCATTTTGACAACTCTCGTGTAATAGGAGGGCTTAAGGGTCTAATCAGGCCTGATTGTGCTGCATTTGGAACATGAGTGTCATAATTCAAGCCCTTCTCTGCATGATATTTCATTAACCGAAGGTAGAACAGATCAGGATGTATATTAAAAACTTACATAAACCCTCTTGCAATTCTCTCATGGAGTAAGCAAAATTATGTCCAGGGTACAAGAGGAATAAATAAGACCAAGGCAATGAAATTAAAGTCCTGTGATGATCACTGTTCAAAGTTACAACGGCACTGGAAAAAGTGACTTTATGACCGTTTTTTGATGCTTACAGCAGTTGGACATCCCTGCGGTCAAAATTCAGATGTTTGGCTCGTCTTTGTTATGGTTGCCATCTCCTAGGATCATGTGATCACTTTTTGCAACCTTCTCACCAGATTTACTTAACAGCCATGTTACTAACATAACAACTGCAGGGATTCACTTAGCAACTGTTGCAAGAAAGTCTTAAAATGGGGTGACATTCATTTAACAACTGGCTCGCTTAACAATGGAAATTTAGGGCTCAATTGGGGTCGTAACTCGAGGCCTGTAATTGTTTGTTTGCTCGTGTGTTATTTATCTTTTGACCTAGTGCAGTGATGGCTAACCTTTTCCGTACCCGGTGCAGATACCCGAACCCCCAAAATGCAATGCGTGTGCGGCCCCTCTGCACGAACCCCACCCTCACACATGCACACATATGCCGCGCACATGTGTCCCACCCCCCACACATGCACGTGTGACCCCCTGCAGGCACCCTGCCCCCGAGCATACATGCGCACCCCCACCCCGTGCCCCGCGCATGCGTGGCAGAGGTCCGAAGACCAGCTGGCCGGTGGGAGGCATGTGTGCATGTGCAGTGGAGCTGAACTGGAATGATGGCTCGTGTGCCATCAGAGAGGGCGCTGCGTGCCACCTCTGGCATGCATGCCATGGTTCGCCATCACGGACCTAGCATATTAGCCTAATAGAGCATAATGTAAGAGAAGCCATCTTTGAAAGAAATGGGCTGTTTAGAGACATGAAATCGAAATAAAGTATAAATAGGATTAAAGTTTGAATTTCATATTGTAGCCTGAAACCTTAACCAAGGTCAGTCATGGGATATAAGGAGTTAGACTAGCAAAATTTGATATGTTTTCTTTATGTATCCATATATATCTATAGAAGGTCCTGGAACCAGTGGTAGGTTCCTCCCGGTTCGGCCCAGTTCTCCCGAGCCGGTAGCGGTGATGTATGATGTCACCGAACTGGTTCTGCCCCCCTGCCTCTCCGTGCCCCCCCACCTCCCTCACCCTCTCCCCCACCCCCTGTGTTATTCTTACCTTTTATTTGGCCCCACCCCCAATCTATTGCTGCCTCCTGAGTCCCAGCTGATGGCTAGAGGGAAAAAAACCTGTTTGAACTCTTGCCGCGGGGCTTCAAAGGGCCGCCCTACAGCTGATCAGTGTTAAAAGAAAACAAATGAGTAGACCGGTGCCTGCAAAAATAAATGAGTAGACCAGTGCCTGCAAAAATATATGAGTGGATCAGTGCCTGCCAAAATACATGAGTAGATCAGTGCCGGCAAAAATAAATGGGTAGATCAGTACAGCTCTGCAAGCAGTTAAAAGCCTGGTAGACCAGTACCTCTGCTAAATCCTAAATAATTGTCACATGACCATCAAGCCATGCCCACCAAATAAGCCACGCCCACAGAACCGGTAGTAAAAAAAATTAGAACCCACCCCTGCCTGGAACGTATGCTTTCCAGGACCTTCTATAGATGTGTTTTGTATAAGGAAATATAAGCAAAAGAATACAGTGAATAGCTAAAAAAAAAAAAATCTTGCATAAGGAGCAAATATGAGGTAAATATATTCTGTTCTTATACTCCATTATTAATTTACAGTATTGCAGACATTCCATGCTAAAGTTCTTGTCAAAATATTTCTGTATTAAGCTGTAAAAATATTTGATCAGCTCAACCGAAATCAATCTGAAAGCAAAAAAAATGGCTATAAATAATAAGCAATCCGTTTGGACAAATGTTGTAAATAATGCAGGGATCGTGTGGTAGATTTAAGGATGAAGTTAGAACCCCAATTTACAGTGCAGTACAATTCTTTGTATAAAATTGTCATCCAAATAAGACTGAATTATATATCACATTTACGTTGCGGTTACCTAGAATAGGTAAGCATATTCTCATAATTTACTTAATCATCCTTCCCTAGAAGGGAAAAGATTTTTTTTTTCCTCAATAAAGATTGTATAAAATCCTTGCAGCTATCATCAAATCTAATCCCAGTTCAGTGCATTTTCAAGAAAGAGGGGGTTTAGTGAAGTTTAATAAATACCTCTCCGGTTGAAATGGAATTACAATTTTCAAAATTTGTCCTATGCTATGACGAATTCATTTCCTTTTTGGGTGTTTGTAATAATCCCACTATATATGGAAGAACCATCCAATTTGTTCCTTGCAGTTCCAGCATTTCGTGGGAAAAGAATTACAGTACTCATTTTAACAGAAATTAGTGGAGTTATATACCAGCAATAAAACATCTTATACTAATTCTAAATATAATGTTTAAGATCAGCTTAATATTCTTTTACCATTGAATTACTACTGTTTCGTTTTTATAATTGTACCTCCTCCTCTTCCTCCTTCTCCTCTTCTTTCTCCTCCTCCCCTTCTTCCTCCTCCCCTTCTTCCTCCTCCTCTTCTTCCTCCTCCTCCTCTTCCCCTTCCTCCTTCTTCTCTTCCTCTTCCTCCTCTTCTTCTTCCTCCTCCTCTTCTTCTTCCTCCCCTTCTTCCTCTTCTTCTTCCTCCCCTTCTTCTTCCTCTTCTTCTTCGTCCTCCTCTTCTTCGTCGTCCTCCTCTTCCCCTTCCTCCTCCTTCTTCTCTTCTTCCTCCTCTTCCTCTTCTTCTTCTTCTTTTTCCTCCTCCTCCTCCTCCTCCTCCTCCTCCTCCTCCTCCTCTTCTTCCTCCTCCTCCTCCTCTTCTTCTTTCTCCTCCTCCTCTTTCTCCTCCTCCTCTCCACAAACCCCACTCCCTCCCAACACTGATGATGTTACCTAATTTGATAATGAAACGTCTCCAAGAAAACCACCAAGCTCAGAGAGCACCAAGGACCCCATTTATGAGACTATCGGAGGCAGATTTGGCACCTGAAACCCAAAGGTCCAAAGAATCATAAACCAAAATTAAGCAAAATGTAACTTTAGCCCCCACTCCCCCCAAATGTTAAGTGATGGGAAACATCAGGCATGCATCTGTGAAGAAATTGATCGGAGATTGGTTTTAAACTGGCTTTTTTTTTTTTTTTTGCTTCGGTGCGCCCCTTTACGTATCTGAAAGGAGACATTTCGACCTCTTTCCAGAAGATGTTTCTGCAGGAAGGAGAGAACAAATAAATGGCTTTTATTGTTCAAACAGCAGCTCAAGCCCTCATCTCAGCAGTCACCGAAAGGACAAGCAAGAAGGAGACATCCTTTTCCCCCCTCGCTTATAATTCTCGGCGCTCTCAATTACCGAACAGTACAAACAACACTTCCTTCCTCGTTTCCTGCAGTCCTGCTAAAGAAATAATCTTGTTATTTAGGAGTCACAGAGAGGGCCTTAGCAAGTCAACATTGCGCACGGAGATTTAAACCTTGGGAAATGTTGAACGGTGACGGGAGCCATCTCTTTATCCTCGCCTGGCATTTGATCTGCTGTTTGTTGGCAAATTTTGAGGGCTCGAGGCAACATCCAATCTCCGCGTTTGTATATAGAACAGGATCTCCTGTGCCTCTTCGCCCAAATTCAGGGGCGGGGGAAAAAGAAGCAGCAGAAGACAAATCAGCTAAATGGAGGCATTTAGGCATTTTAAAAATGTGCAAGGATGCTAGTTGCCTAATTTCCAGGCTCCAAAACCCAAGAAGGACACGTTGCAATTTTTATCCAAGCCGATTTCTTTACTGTTCCTCACCTAAAGACAGAATCTTGCCAAACTAAAGCAAGCTATCACAACAGCAAAGCGTATATACACTGGGAATTATTAGGAAGGATCTGTCTTCACCCTCTTTCGCTTACACAAGACTATCGGAACTGAGTAGTCCCTCTGGAATGCAGCCCCTCCCTTCTGGGAATCCAGACTACAGTCCACCACACTGATAAAACTATTTTCTAGGTATTGAATTTATATTTTATATCATGTTCCCTTTACTCTTTTTTCCCCCCTCTAGACTAGCCAAACCCAAATCCTGCAACTGTTCTTCATATGTTTTAGGATAAAATGAGATAAGGTTCAATGGCATTCAAAGGGATTGGACTTCATTCTTTTGGGATTACATACAGACTCTAAACGGACTCCTTGTTTGACTCTTTCCCCTGCCTCTGCCAGTCTCTCTGCTGCAGTAATTCTAGTCTCACATTAGGCGCAAAAGCTGGCCGGGTGACTTTGGGCCAATCACCAGGAGACAGTGAGTTCTAGTCCCATCTTTGACATGAAAGCTGCTGGATGACTTTGGGAAAATCACCAGGAGACGGTGAGTTCTAGTCCCATCTTTGACATGAAAGCCGGATGGATGAGTTTGGGAAAATCACCAGGAGACGGTGAGTTCTAGTCCCATTTTAGATACGAAAGATGGCTGGATGACTTTGGGAAAATCACCAGGAGACGGTGAGTTCTAGTCCCATCTTTGACATGAAAGCCGGATGATGAGTTTGGGAAAATCACCAGGAGACGGTGAGTTCTAGTCCCATTTTAGATACGAAAGATGGCTGGATGAGTTTGGGAAAATCACCAGGAGACGGTGAGTTCTAGTCCCATTTTAGGTACGAAAGATGGTGGGGTGAGTTTGGGCCAATCACCCATTGAGGGTTTCCACAGCATTTGCTCTGGGTGTTTAATCATCTGATTAACTTCTCTGTTTAATTGTTATTTGGCCTAGATAATTAATGCTCACCAGCCAAAATAGACCTTCTATATGTCCCGAAGAAGGTGAAATGAGCGAGAAACTTTTTTGGGTTGTTTGCAATATTCACTAATTATAATTTTTTTAAAAAAACCACCTTATGGAATAAGGAAATTTTGACAATTTACTGTTTTCTCCTTCAAAGGGCTGAGATGGGGGTAGCCCATCCTTCTTAAGGACGACACATTTTGTCATGCAACTGGGAGTAGGTGGGCTGCTGCTCCTATTTTGTTCTTCAAATCTTTGGAGTTGGTTTTTTTTTTTTTTGACCTCTTTGTAGAAAAAAAGTGTCACTGAATCAACAAGAAAAAAGCACTTTATTTCGGAAGGCCCTGGACACTTGCCATCTTCTGCCGTGACATTTTCAAGACAACACTACTAACTCTCTTCCCAAAAACACACCTTAGCTGCTTAATCCATGGGGAGGTCATTAAATTTAATAGGAGGGCTTTATCTTCCAAACAAAAAAAACATCGTTCTTTCTCTCTTTTAAATCCAAGAGGCGAAGATGAAAAAGCAAAGGCAATAACTCCTTACTCCACTGAAGAGGAAGGAGCCAGGTGGTCTCCAAAGCATTCACACATCATATGAAATCCTTTTCGTGCGAGGGTTCATTCGGTGGCCTCAATTTTCAAATTACTTTCAGCAACGCTTGGCAAGTTCACAAAAGGAAGAATGGAGTAGTAAAAACAACAGCATTTGCGTAACAGTCCTTAGTCGTCGCCCCCCAAAATAAGAAAAAGAAAAGAAGGAAAATTAGAACGTAGAACGTAATGAGTGTTGGATTTTCCTCACTTCTTTTTCCTTGCCTGAGCTACTCTTTTTTTTTTATTTTTATTGAAAAAGTTTTACAAATACAAATTTTCCCATTCCCCCACCTTTCCCTCCCTAACCCTCCCTAGCCCTCCCCTCGTCCCATGACTTCCCCAAGGTGAAATCCAAATCCACATCATATTATATCATTACCGCCCTTCTATTCTCCCCCCTGTGTACTATACATTTCTACATAACATTGAACTATTCTACCCCCTATATACTATACATTTCTACACAACATTCAACTAAAAGCTATCTGGTACTTCCTAGTTTGGTATTTATTCTGCACATAATCTATCCATTTCTTCCACTCCCATGCATAAGTCTCTTGAGTCCGGTCTTTTAAGTATGCTGATAGCCTGAGCTACTCTTTATAAACAGGAAGCAAACAGGTGGTAGTAAGCAGCCAGGTCTATCTGGTTCTATCAGCAAACCAGTAGTGCAGGCGGCGGGAGGCTCCGCCCACCCACTCGGACCTAATCGTGTCCCGTTTTTGACGCTGCGCACATTCACATGCGCCAGGGGTGGGTTCCACTTACCTTTACTACCGGTTCGCAATGGGAGCACGTGCACTTCTGCGCATACTCAGATCGTCAGTGATGACGTCAGGGCGGGTGGGCGGAGCCTCCCGCCACCATTACTATGGGAGCAACCCACCACTGGCGTGCGCTCACATTTGCAAACCGGTAGCGAAGGTAAGTGAATACCACCCCTGAAGCAAACCCCTCACTCACCAGCCTGATGATATTACCTAGCTGCCATAGATTCACCATCATGGTTATAGGCATTAAGGTAGACCTCAACTTTTGACAGTTCATTTAGTGACCATTCTAAGTTACAACAGTGACTTGTGACCGTTTTTCACCCTTACGATCGTTGCCGCACCCCCATGGTTACGTGATCCAAATTTGGACATTTGGCAACTGGCACATATTTATGACGGTTGGGATCATGTGATCCCCTTTCGCGAGCTTCTGACAAGCAGTCAATGGGAAAGGCCAGATTCACTTAAAAACCATGTGACTAATTTATCCACGGCAGTGACTCACTTAACAACAGCGGCAAAAAAAAAAGGTCACAAAATGGGGCAAAACTCACCGTCACAGATGTCTCGCTGAGACACAGGAGTCTGGGGCTCAATTGTGGTCGGAAGTCGAGGAGTGCCTGCGTACGGAATATATATTTTTTTTTACCTCAAATGCGACTTCAAAGGAAGCACCAGGTTCAAAGGTTCCTATTTTGTTCCCCCCCTGAAGCTCCTTTAATCCTTCGCTCCTTTCCTTAAATGAAGACCATTTTTCTGGTCCGTGACACTTTTATTTACCTCAGCCATGCCGCTGTTTCAAAAGTGACAGATGAAGGGTTAGGAAGCATCTGTAAAAGAAAAAGGGGGGGAAAAAAGAAAGAGAGGGCGAAGACTGAGATGGATCTCTCGGAGAGAAGAAGGGGAAAAAAAGAAAAAGAAATCTATCGCAGAGGATAATGAATGGAAAATGCAGCGGCAAGAACAGGGTCTCTGCTTACCCCATTAATTTTGTCATCTTGGCAAAGAAAGCCCCTGATGTGTGAACGTCTCATAATTGTTTCCTTTATTGGTGGCTTCCAAGGCCAGGTCCGTGAGGATCGAGAGAGTTATTTCATCAGTTTAATTATTTGGCATGTCATCGAGAGCGAGGAGGGGGTAAAAGGCGGCGGGGGGGAAGGGGGCACCCCCCGCCAGAAAATAAAGGAGTTGCTGAAATTATATCTTGGCCTTCTCTCAAAGCAGCATTGATCAAACTCTGGGGTTTGATGTTGGGAGTAAATGGAAGCAGATTCTGAAAACAACGTTTTGGGACCTTAGCAACGTGGAGGTGGTCGGAGGGATTCTTCTGGAAAAATCTGCCCTTGATATCCGTAATGAACGTAACATTAAACGGGGGGGGGGAAATCCACTCTGATTAAGACTGTTTTTTTTTCCACTTATTTTTAAAGCATTCATTTTCCTTCCTTCCTTCCTTCCTTCCTTCCTTCCTTCCTTCCTTCCTTCTCTCCTTCTCTTCCTTCCCTTCTCTCTCTCATTCCTTCATCTCCCTTTCTCCTTTCCTTCCTTCTTTCCTTCCCTCCTTTCTCTTCCTCCTTTTTCCTCCTCTCCCTTTTCCTTTTCCTTCCTTCCTTCCTCTCCCCTTTCTTCCTCTCCCTTCCTCTCTTGTTCCTTCTGCCCTTCTTTCTCCTCCTTCCTTCCTTCTCTCCCTTTCCTTCCTTCCTTCCTTCCTTCCTTCCTCTCCCTTCCTCTCTTTCCTTCCTTCCCTCTCCTCTCCTTCCTTCCTTCCTCTCCTTTCCTTCTTCCTTCCACTCCCTTCCTCTCTTCCTTCCTCTCCCTCCTCCTCCCTCCTTCCTTCCTTCCTCTCCCTTTCTCCTTCCTTCTTCCTCTCCCTTCCTCTCTTCCTTGCCCTCTCCCTTTCTCCTTTCCTCCTTCCTTCCTTCCTCTCCCTTTCCCCTTTCCTTCCTTCCTCTCCCTTCCTCTCTTGTTCCTTCTCCTCTCCCTCTCCCTCTCCTTCCTCCCTCTTCCTTCCTCTCCCTCCTTCCTTCTTCCTTCCTTCCTCTCCTTCCTCTCTTGTTCCTTCTGCCCTCTCCCTTTCTCCTTTCTCTTCCCTCCCTCCTTCCTTCCTCTCCCCTTTCCCCTTCCTTCCTTCCTTCCTCTCCTTCCTCTCTTGTTCCTTCTGCCCTCTCCCTTTCTATCCTTCCTTCCTCTTCCCCTTCCTTCCTTCCTTCCTCTCCCTTCCTCTCTTGTTCCTTCTGCCCTCTCCCTTATCGAAACCTGACAGAGGGGGGATCAGATGCAGATTGCAAAAACAACCTCTCTCCACCCCACCCCACGCCTGCCACGGCCAGTCCGTTGATCCAGAAAGATTGGGGATTGCTGATCTAGCGGTCTAGGTGGAAGTATGGCCATCTGTGCTATAGACAGTGACACAAACTTCCTGATAGGACAATATGGGAGGAGGTTTTGTGAGTCTATGGTAGCAAAACAAACAAACAAACAAACAAACCACCAAACAAAACAAGTAGAAGGAATTTAGGAGCACCTGTTCCAATTAACAAATTTTCATAAGCTTTTGTGATTGGCCGTGTGTGCCTTTTCTTAAAAATTGGTTAGTCCAAAAAAGTGTTGGCCTCTTTTAGGTTTTTGGCGTTAACAGAATAACAGAGTGGGATGGGGCCTTGGAGGTCTTTTAGTCCAACCCCTTTCTCAAAGAGGAAACCCTATATCCGTAATGGCGAACCTAAGCCACAAGCCAAGGTGGCGCAGTGGTTAGGGTGCAGTACTGCAGCTACTTCAGCTGACTGCTAGTTCAGCAGACCAGCGGATCAAATCTCACCGGCTCAAGGTTGACTCAGCCGTCCATCTTTCCGAGGTGGGTAAAATGAGGACCCAGATTGTTGGGGGCAATATGCTATTTAGTATACTGTCTTTGGCGTAAGCCGCCCAGAGTCCTCGGAGAGTGGGCGGCATAGAAATATGACTAATAAATAAATAATAAATAAATAAATAAGGCCTCTTGTGTCCAAAGTGGCACGGGCAGCCATGTCACCTGGCACGCACGGCATTGCCCGTTCCTCTTCTGGGTTTCTGGCGTGCATGCGCACGTGACGATCAGCTGGCCTTTGTGCTTGCATCAGTGCCAGAAACTGGAAGTGCTGGTCTTCCATTTTCTGGCGTGAGCATGTACGCTGGCCAGCTGATCAGCGCGTGCACATGCGGGGCAGTAACCTGAAGACTTGCCAGCAGTAACATGAAGAAACCGCAAGTACATTTTCTGGCATGTGCACGTCCCTGGGCAACTCCTATTCCTGGTCTGGGCCCAGACGAGGCTGCGTGCATGAAGTGCTCCCTTGTCGGCACTTGATACCATATGTGCGTGTGCGCCAGAGGTGGGTTTCAGCAGGTTCTGACCAGTTCTGGAGAACCAGTAGCGGAAATTTTGAGTAGTTCAGAGAACCGGTAGTAAACATTCTGGCTGGCCCCGCCCCCATCTATTCTCTGCCTCCCAAGTCCCAGCGAGATCGGGAGGAAATGGGGATTTTGCAGTAACCTTCCCCTGGAGTGGGGTGGAAATGGAGATTTTGCAGTATCCTTCCCCCGGAGTGGGGTGGAAATGGAGATTTTGCAGTATCCTTCCCCTGGAGTGGGGTGGAAATGGAGATTTTGCAGTATCCTTCCCCTGGAGTGGGGTGGGAATGGAGATTTTGCAGTATCCTTCCCCTGCCACACTCACCAAACCACACCCACAGAACCGGTAGTAAAAAAATTTGAAACCCACCACTGGTGCGTGCTTCCTTTTCAGCCCTCAGTGCCGAAAAGATTCGCCATCACTGGTATATAATATATACACTATTATATAAGAATTGTATACTGTTAAATCAGCCATTTTATGGTGAACGTATCCCAAGACTTTCAAAACATGCCCCGAAAAAGCTTTCTTCCAAAAGACAGCCAAGATGAAAGCTTGGTCAAAGCTACTGTTGGAAGTTTGAGATCAAGAGGGGGAAAAAAAACAAAAACACAAGAACCCTGCTGGTGGCGTAGCAGACTAAAGTGCTGTTAAAGTAGCACCAGCTGCCTGCAATTACTGCGAGTTCAAATCTCACCAGGCTCAAGGTTGACTCAGCCTTCCATCCTTTCGAGGTAGGTAAAATGAGGACCCGGATTGTGGGGGCAATAAACTGACTTTGTATAAAATAGAACTCCGCTTAGGGGGGGCCGAAAGCCCTACTAAGCAGGTATATACAAAAGTATGAAGGCTATTGCTTAATGCATTGTAAGCCGCCCTGAGTCTCCAGAGAAGGGCGGCATATAAATCGAACCAATAAATAAATAAATATCTGAATATCTGAAATAAATATCTTGAATATCTGTATTTGGGGCTTGTGTTTGCCTCAAAGAGTTTGCCATTCGACACACCATGAAATAAGGGGAAGGAATCTAAGAGAAATGTTCCCTATTTCGGTTTTATGACTATGGGAAGTTCTAACGCAGAGACCCCCAAAACGGTTTTGATGTACTATAAATCAGGAATACAGGAGGCAGCTCATTAAAATCCTGTTGTTGGTTTGGGAATTAATGACTTTATAAAAAATATAGAAAAATCAAGGCATCACTGACGTCCTGCTCATTTCAACTCTGATATTGGGAGCATTTAAAAAAAAAAAAAAAGAAAAACGTGTAAGGGTATTTAGGAATATTTTAAGAAACTATTTCTTATTCTTGTATAATTATACAACAATATTCCCTCACGATACCCACTGGATGGTCTGCTATTTAAAGGGTTTTACCTGCTCCTGAAAAAAGAATTATATACTATTAAAGCAGAGCTGGTTGTAAGAAAAAGCACATTTCCTTGATGAAATGAATAATTTACCATGTGTGATTGTTCGCTGCTTTTGGCTTTCAGAGTTGCAGAATTACTGACTTACTGTCTCTTTTGAAAGCAATCATTTATTCGGAGATCTTGATTTTGTTTATTCCTAGCCAAGAAGAGGAAAAAAAAACCTTGGAAATAAAAAGAATTATGTTAACGTTCCAAATACTGACATGAGTCAGTTGCCAAGAGTCTGAATTTTAATCACATGAGTATGGGGATGCCGCGACAGTCATAACTGTGAAAAACCAGCCCGAAGTCACTCCTCCCCCCCCCCAGTATCGTTGTCACTTCAAACAGTCACTAAATGAACGGTTGTAAGCCGAGGACTACCTGTACAAAACGGGAGAAGACTGGAAGTCGCGGTTGAAATTCCACCGAGTACCGTCGGTGGAAATCTTCTGTCAACAAGCGCTCCAGTCTTAAGTTTGCTTTCCGCCGGAGTCTGGAGGACGAAGGAGTCAATGTTTATGTTGAACAAATGAGCCGTACAAAGAACGCCAAGGTTAAATAAGTTTATTGAGTTAGCGGTTATGATGGTCTATTGGACTATCTTGCCGTAATCCAAAGCTACACCTACATATTTGTTTCTAAATTCCGACATGATCTCAGCTCCCATGTCTTTTTTTACACATTCTACCACCGGCTCTATGTCTAATAATATTAATTCGCTATAATTATAATAATACAAAAGGCAATGTCAACCACCATGTTGTGCTTCATACTTCACCAGAAGAAACTCAAGTTTGAAAAAGAAAAACGAGTTTGATTGAAAGAGAGGGGCGAGCGGGCGGGCGGGGGGAAGAAGGGAGAAGGCAATGGCTGAAATTAGAGGAGGATTCGTTGCCGTAACACTATTAGAAATAAAAAAAAGGGGGGGGGGAAGTGAGTTAAAAAGGAAGCATTCATTCCGTGTTTTGTTTCGTTGTTGTTTTTTTTTTAAATCACCGTCTGGGTTAAAAATTCACATACCGTAAATGAAGAGGGCTCAAAATTAAATCGTTTCGTTATTCAGGCCACACAGTCAAGCACATTGGCTAGATTACAAAAGCAACACAAGCTGTTATGGACCCCCCCACACACACTGCACTTTCAAGATTTCCCATCTGCAAATGTTCCTGCCAACCTCCACGTTCCGGGCATGGACAAGCTCTTCCTGCCCTAGAGAAGAGAATATTTGATGCTCGGGGTTGAGCTGTGGGGGTCCTTGGGTTCTCTCCGAGCTCGGTTGTTGTCCTGCAGACGTTTCGTGACCCAATTAGGTAACATCATCAGTGGTAGGGTTTGCTCTCTGTTTATATGTAAGTACCATCATGGTATATTTAAGTACTACCAAGTGCCACCAAGGCCACACCCACCGACCCTGATAGGGCAAGGCTTGCCCTATCAGGGTCGATGGGTGTGGCCTTGGTGATACTTCCTACCAATTCAAACCAGGGGTGGGCTCCTGTGGGTTTGGCAGGGTTCGGGCGATCCTCCAGCCAAGGATCGCCAGAGTTCAGCGAACCCACAAATGCCACCCCTGGCTGGCCACGCCCACCTCACCCCTCCCAAGAGTCTCCATGCGGCCCTTTCATCATTCCAGGTAAGTGCAGGGGCCGCGCGGAGGGTCTGGGAGGGCAAAAAACGGGCCCAACAGAAGTTCCGGAAGTCCGGAAACGGGCCTGTTTCTGGCCTCTGGAGGGCCTACCAATCCTGGGGGAAGCTGTTTTCACTCTCCTGGAGGCTCGAGGAAAGCCTCTGGAGCCTGGGGAGGGCAAAAAAACGGGCCTCCTGGAAGTTCTCTAAGTCCGGAAACGGTCCTGTTTCCGGCCTCCGGAGGGCTTCTGGACCCCGGGGAAAGCAGTTTTTGTCCTCCCGGAGGCTCGAGGAAAGCCTCCGGAATCTAGAGAGGGCAAAAATGCCCCCCCTCACCTTGGTGCAGGTGGCCAACTAGGCCACACCCACCATGGCCACACCCAGCCAGCAACAGGGCAGCGAACCCATTGCTAAAGGATCTGAAGCCTACCCCTGATTCAAACGAACAAGCTAACCTTAAATAACAGCTCAGTCAAGGAACCGCCAAGACCAACATTGACAGGGCAAACAACTCGTATATAAATAGTCAACCCTACTCCATCTAGCACGGATGACGTTACCTAGATTGGTAACGAAACGTCTGCAAGAAAACAACTAAGCTCGGAGAGCACCAAGGACCCCGCACTCGCCATCCCGATCTCTCCTTCCCTATCCCGGTCTTACAATGCAATTTTTTTCCCCTTTACAAAAAAAAAAAGCCTTCTTTAAAAAATAAATAAAGTATAATAAAGCCTTTTTGTTTTGTTTTGTTTTTTCGCTCCTTTAGGAAAGAGACCGGTGAGACAGGCCGCTTGTCAACATATGAAACGCCTGTATGTCTTTTTGGGGGGGGGGGCGGGGAAGGAATACTGCATGATGGCTTAATCGAGTCTCGGTTGCATGCAAAATTGACACTGCTTTATTATCCTGGTTCTGCCCCCAACACCCCCTCCCTTTGCCAGACACATACAAGTTGGCAGGTACGCATACAAAAACATGGAAGGCCATTGAAAAAAAACCCAAAAAACCCCTCGTGGTGAAGCCTTAGAAGGAATCCATCGCTTTGAATTCGCTGAGAGCCTGTACGGGCGAAATGTGTTTCTTTTGGGAACCTCTTCGCACCCTGGTCTGATATTCCTCCGGCTTTTCCCTCTTGACTAACGGTTTCTTTTCCGGAGCTTTCATTTTCCAGGAGACCACCGGTGAGTTGACGGCGGCGGTGCCGTAGACTTTCTGATATTTGGTTGAAGCCACGTAGGAGGCTTTGACGGTCAGCACCACGGCGTTCATCAGGTTTTTAGCAGCTTGGATGAGGGACGTGGCACTGTCCAGCTGGGAAAAAAAAGAGCAGAAAAGATGGGAGGATTAACGTCGGAAAGAGTTCAAAAAGGGCGCGCCGATTGTGGAGGCGACCTAATAACATTGCCAAGGAGAAATATTGCGCATTAAAAAAAAAATTATCTACAGGCTGAAGCTGCTCTTGTGTTAAATACGCAGAGTTCTCAACTTACAATTCGTTTAGGGGCTGTTCGAAGTTACAACGGCACTGAGAAAAGGAAGTTAGGAACTTTTTTCACACTTACGACTGCTGCAGCAACCGCCACGCTCGAACGATCAAAGTTCGGATGCTTGGTAACGTATTTATGACAGTTTGCAGTGTCCCAGGGTCATGGGATCCGCTTTTGCGACCATCTGACAAGCAAAGTCAAGGGGGAAGCCAGATTCCCTTAACAACCGTGCTACTAACTTAACAACTGCGGCGATTCACTTAACAACGGTGGCAAGAAAAGTCGTAAAATGGGGCAAAACCCCCTTAACAAATTGTTCACTTAGCAGCATAAATTTGAGGCTCAATTGTGGACGTAAGTCGAGGACTAACTATACTACAGTTTGATGAGCTGTGGTGGTGCAGTGGTTAGAAGGCAGCATTGCAGGCTAAGTCTGCCCACTGCCGGGAGTTTGATCCTGAACGGCTCAAGGTTGACTCAAACTTCCATCCTTCCGAGGTCATTAAAATGAGGACCCGGATTGTTGGGGGGGCAATATGCTTACTCTGTAAATTGCTTAGAGAGGGCTTTAAAGCACTGTGAAGCGGTACATAAGTCCAAGCGCTATCGCTATTGCTACAATTTTAAAACAAATAGCAAAAATTATCGAGAAAGTGAGAAATCAAAGCACAACTAGAGCTTGATACAAAACTGTTCCGAGTGAACAGAGCAACATGTACAATTGGGATTTTTATACCCAAGATTTTACAAGGTCTGGAGCCAGACATTCATTTAGGAGTTTTTGAGATATTATTGTCTAATAAAGAGTGTTCTCAGTAGCCCTTTTCCAATATTAAAAAAAAAAATGTATTGGGTTTTACATGAGGCATGTCATTCTGCCTGACAATTGGACATTTATGGTCATGGAACTGTTATTGTGCCAATATAACAGGAGTGAGAAGACAGGTTTTTATATCGTACTAGCTGATAACCCGGCGTTGCCCGGATATTTATTTATCACCGGTTCCCCCTCTCTGTGTGTATCTCTCTCTCTCTTCTCTCTCCCCCCTCTCTGTATCTCTCTCTCTCTCTCTGTCTCTCTCCCCCTCTCTCCCCCCCATTCTGTATCTCTCTGTGTCTATCTCTCCCCCGTCTCTGTATCTGTCTCTTTCTCCCCACCTCTGTATCTCTCTCTGTGTCTTCCCCCCCATCTCCCCCTCTCTTTGTATCTCTGCCTGTCTCTCTGCCCCTCTTCTCTGTATCTCTTTCTGGGTGTCTCTCCCCCTCCTCTCTCTGTGTGTGTCTCTCTCTGCCCCCTCTATTTATTTATTTATTAATTTTATTTCTATACCGCCCTTCTCCCGAAGGACTCAGGGCGGTGTAAAGCCTAATTAAAAACACAAAGACAGACAAAATTTAAAAATAATTAAAATTATTAAATGATAGGCCCAATTTATAAAACCCCAAATTTAAAATCCCATTTAAAACCAATTAAAATCTTTACATTGATAGCCCAGCCTGGCGGAACAACAAAGTTTTGTTGTTCTATGTATCTCTATGTATCGCTCTGTGTGTCTCTCTCTCCCTCTCTATCTCCCCCCTTCTGTTACTATGGCAACTCCACTGTGCTGTACAGTAGAAGCCATTTTAAGGTACAACAGGCTGTATCTTAACAGAACACATACCCCGACAAATGTTAGGGGTGTCTTACCCCCACAGCATTTCTTTCCAAAGAGTAAGTCATCTGTGTACCAAGTTTGGTTGAAATTGCTCAAGGCGTTCCAGAGTTATGCTGGAACATACTCTCACACACACATCCATTTATATATGTTACAACGGCCCTGCAAAATGTGATTTATGACTGTTTTTAAGAGTTATGACTTTCGCAGTATCGCCATGATCATGGGATCGAAATTCAGATGCTTGGCAACTGACTCATACTTATGACCTTTGTGTCCCATGGTCATGTGATCCCCTTTTGCGACCTTCTGACCAGCAAAGTCGATGGGGAAGCCACCCGGTTCCTAACATACCAACTGCAGTGATTCACTTAACAGCTGTGGCAAGAAAGGTCGTAAAATGGGGCAAAACCCCCTTAACAAATGTCTTGCTGAAATTTGGGGCTCAGTTGTGATCGTAAGTCGAGGACTGCCTGTATTGTCAAGGTGGTGAAACAGTCCAGAACTGATAATGAATGAAGCTCTCAATGTTGAATGGCTTTTAATACGGTTACTGTTTTGTTTTAACTACATCCTGTATTTATAGGTTGCCTCGACTTACAATCATTCATTTAGTGACCGTTCGAAGTTACAGTGGCACTGAAAAAAAAGTGACTTATGACCCTTGCAGCGTCCCCATAGTCACGTGATTAAAATTCGGTTGCTTGGCAACTGGCATGTATTTAGGACGGTTGCACTGTCCCTGTCAGGGTGGCAATTAATCCCATTCTGCTTTTGGGTAATTGCACCTTGATTAGAGAATGGATCGTGGCTTTTCCCTTGGAGTATACTTTTTAAAGAAAATAAAACCCGAGATATATTCTAATAAATACATTTTATTATAAAGAAAGTAAAAACATCTTACTAGCTAATGATTACATCTTGGCAGCGTTCCTGCCGTGGAGCTGGGCTGGGGCGACGCCTGGCGTGCCCGCAGAGAGGCCTCTTTGTGCCACCTGTGGCACGCGTGCCAGATGGTCCTAGATCGTCGTAGAGCAATCAGAGATTTGCCTGCAGCTCCCAGCCTCCTTCAGAAATGCTTTTGATTTGGTCTACACAGTCAAGAAGAGGGCAACGAGGTATTCCTACACTATATTAACATTTTCTAACGAAAAACCTCTTTATATTGCTTTACTGTCACATGCAAACTAAGCTCCTGAGCTATCTTGTTCACTTAGAATGCCAAGCATCATGAAAAACCTTCAGCTACTTTGTTAAAAATAATTCATTGGCATGTATTTTTCAACTGGTAATTAATTTTTAATCTCCAGATTCAAGGTCACTTTTGCTTTCCCCACCAAAAAAAAAAAAGGCATTTATCTTCCATCTTTTCACTTTAGAAAAAGAAAAAAGAACCAAGTCTGATATATACTGTACATTCAGTCAGCCTAACAGTGACAACATCCCGACTCAGTAACAGTCATAGAGTTTGAAAAGGACCTTGGAGGTCATCTAGTCCAACCCCCTCCTCGGGCAGAACTGTGCTCCATTGTCGGATACCTAGGCTGAAACTGACAAAGCACATCTTAATATTGATAAAATCGGCAAATATCAACTAAATAAGAACTTCATGATATTAAAAGTTCCTCATTTTAATAACAGAGTTTCTCACCCAGATCCTTCACCCGGAAGTCATCACCTTGCCTCCCAAAAGGTAAAGACTGTAAAACCTTGCAAGGTGCCAAGGTACATTTTCTACAGGACCAGGTGCGCTTTCTAGTAATTTCTAGAAGTCAGGCTCAGTTCAGACACTGTACAAAGACTAAAGATCAGGGATGGGGAACCTATGGCACCGGAGCCATCTCTCCGGGCACACCAGCTGTCGCCCATTGCTCTTCCGGGTTTTGGCACACACATGTGCGCCGGCCAGCTGGTCTTCGCATGTGCAGGAATCAGAGGTGGGTTTCAGCAGGTTCTGACCAGTTCTGGAGAACCTGTAGCAGAAATTTTGAGTAGTTCGGAGAACCGGTAAATACCACCTCTGACTGGCCCCGCCCCCATCTATTCTCTGCCTTCCGAGTCCCAGCTGATCAGGAGGAAATGGGGATTTTGCAGTAACCTTCCCCTGCCACGCCCACCAAGCCACACCCACCAAGCAATGCCACGCCCACAGAATCGGTAGTAAATTTTTTTGAAACCCACCACTGTCCTCTATGTTACACAACATACAGTACATATATATTGGAAAAGTACTGTTCCTTTCATCAAAATCACATAATAAAATACAGGTAGTTCTCAATTTATGACCATAATTGAGCACAACATTTCTGTTGTTAAGTGAGACATTTGTTAAGTGAGTTTTGCCCCATTTTACAACCTTTCTTGCCATAGTTGTTAAGGGAATCACTGCGGTTGTTAGTAACACGGTTGTTAAGCGAATTTGGTTTCCCAGTGCCTTTGCTTGACACCAGAACACTGCAACCGTCATAAATATGAATCCATTGCCAAGCATCTGAATTTTGATCACATGACCACGGAGAGGCTACAATGGTCATAAATGCAAAAAACAGTCATAAGTCACTTTTTCAGTGCCATTGTAACTTCGAACTGTCACTAAACAAACTATTGTAAGTCAAGCACTACTCTTAACTCTGTTTAGAATATAACCATGAACACGAAATCTTTGAATTTTGGAAGGTGGTGGTGGAATCTTTTCTTTAAAAACAAAACAAAAAAACTTAATCCACTTAATCACATTTAAAATAATTTACTTATCTGGACATAATGCACATTTAATTCATTAAGATAGATTGCGAGGTAATATAACTGGTCAATCCACAGCTTAGTTACACTCATTTGCATTTTTTCAATTATTAGGAAGAAAACTACTGGGACTCCGAGGCAAAATTAATTGTGTATTTAACCAATTCTGAATTTTAATGCAACCTACCAATGCTATTTTTCTCCTCATAATAGATAACAAACATATCAAAAGCTATAGACAGCTGTTTCGCTAGAAATATATTTTCCCCTTTGAAATGGGATATGAATGCCTCAAAATTGCTCGGCTATTCTAGCCGCAGTGTGTGTGTGTGGAAAATATAAATAAATAAAAAGAGCACAGGGCAATATATATACATTTGCATGGAAAAAGATTCATTTCTTCAATGGGATGATTTAATTGCCTCAGCCAATGTAATTTTTAAACAATAAAATTTAAAAATGGAATCGCAACTCATTTCGCATGCAAGGGATTCCCTTCTAATATAAGGAGATATTTAATTTATGATAACTGGAGGGGGAAAAAACCTAGGCAAAAATGCAATCATAAAAGATAATTAAACATGCCTTAAAATTTCAGTTTGTGAGTTATCTAAAGAACAAGACTTTGAGGAAGAAATAGAGATTGTTCCACCTCAGTTAGCAGTATATAATAATAACTTGCCTTTAACAGATAATTCTAATTATATTCACTTTAAATATGATTTGTAGACGTATCATTGTGTACACATAAAACATGAGGGTGAGGAAACTACCTTATTTAGCCCTGATTCTTTTTCCTCAAAGGGGAAAAATGCAGTTGTGTAGAGTTTGACAGAATAATATAGACTTGCAGTGGTAAAAAATAAGAATTAACCACAGTGGGAAGTCTCTACTTCAGTCCTGGGTATAAATGGATCTCAACGGTGGGGACCTATTTCTAATGCACAACTACAGCAAACTACAGATCATGAGACACGGAAACTACGGCCGGGAGTTAGTTTTGCATTTCTGGAACATCATCATCATCATCATCATCATCATCATCATCATCATCATCTTCTTCTTCTTCTTCTTCTTCTTCTTCTTCTTCCTCTTCCGCTTCTTCTCCTCCTCCTCCTTCCTCTTTTCTTCTTCTTCTTCTCCTTCTCCTTCTTCTCCTCCTCCTCCCCCCTCCCCCTAGAGAGGGGGAGGAGAACCCTTCCCTCCCTCCCGGAGGAGGAGGGGATCTTCCCCCTCCACAACGACAGGAGGCTCTTCCCATGCTTCCCCAGGCGGAGGCTTCGGATTCTTCTTCTTCTTCTTCGGAGGATTCGATTCTTCTCCGAAGACGAAGAAGGAGGGGAGGAGGGTTCGGAGAATTTCTTCTCCTTCTCAGAGAAGCAAAGGAAAGAAAGACGGACCTCCCTCGGGGAGGAGACCCCCCTCCTTCAAGGAGGCGGAAGAAGAGAGCACTTCCCCTCCAAAGCCCTCCGGAGAGGAAACTTCCACATCCTCGTAGAGGATCTTCTCGGAGGAGGAGAACTCGAAAGAAAGAAAGAGAGGGAGGAGAGGAAGAGGAAAAAGAACTCCCCCCCCTCGGAGGGGAGGAGGAGGAGGCGGAGGAGGAGGAGGAGGACGAGGAAGCGAAGCCTCCAAGGGGAGGAGGAGGAGGAGAAAGGCTCCTTCTGGAGCCTCAAGACGACCAGGCCAAAGACCGAAGCAGACTCTTCTCGGGGGGGCCCTCCCTCTCGAGGAAGGAGGAGGCTCGCGGCCACACCCCCCCCCAGAAGAGGCGGAGCTTCAAATGAAGCCTCTTCTTCTCTTTTCTTCTTCTTCTTCTTCTTCTTCATCTTTCTTCTTCTTCTTCTTCTTCTTCTCTTCTAGGAGGAGGCTTCTTTTCTCTCCTCCTCCCCCTCCTCCTTCTTCTTTTCTTCTTCTTCTTCTCCTCCGATCTCCTCCTCCTCTCCTCCCCCCCCCCTCCCTCCTCTCCTCCTCCTTTTCTTCTCTCCCTCCCTCTCCTTCTTCTTCTCCTCTTCTCTTTCCCCCTCCCACCCCCCTCTTCTTCTCTTCCCCATCCCTCCCCTTCTTCTCCTTTTCTTCTTCTCTTCCTCCCCTTCCCACTCCTCCTTCTCTTCCTCCTCCCCTTCCCCTCCCTCCTCTCCTCTCCTTTTCTTCTCCCCCTCTCCTTCTTCTTCTCCTCTTCCCCCTCCCCCCCCCCTCCTCCCCTTCTTCTCTTCTTCTTTCTTCTTCTCTTCCTCCCTTCTCTCCTCTCCTCCTTCTCTTCCTCCTCCCCTTCCCCTCCCTCCCCTTCTCCCTCCCCCTCCCTCTCCTTCTTCTCCTCCTCCACTCTCCCTCCCTCCCCTTCTCCTCCTCCTCCTCTCCTTTTCTTCTCCCCCTCCTTTACTCCTCCTCCTCCTTCTTCAACTTTTGTGACCTTCTGACAAGCAAAGCCAAAGGTGGAAGCCAGATTCATTTAATAACCGTGTGACTAACTTAACTAACTGCAGTGATTCACTTAAGAACCGCAGCAAGAAATGGGGCTAAACAACTGTCTCACTTAAAAATATCTCACTCAGCAACATCGATTTTGGGCTCCATTGTGATCGTAAGTCGAGGAGAACCTGTATTAGTTCCCATGCACCCATGGTGGGGGCCTTGGATGCTCAGGTTAATTTTGAGTTGGGAAGGGATCCAGATAGCTTTGCTCTGCAAATCTCATTTGCTTCCTAGTCATTTCAGTTTTCTCTTCTCATTTGCAGTGAACTTTTTCCAATAATATAACAATGGTCCTCTTTCTCATTTGAGTAATGATCCGTGTCTTTATTTAATTTTTTAAAAACATAAGCGTAAAGACTGCCGGAGCTTTTGAAAGCTCTCACAATCAACAAAAATAAAATCTAATAGGTTCCCCCCCCCCACCAACTAAAACTTCCTAATCGAGGAACGGTGTCAGGGTTTTTCAAACCGAGCTCCACCTAATTTGGGCCACTAATTCCCTATTTTTCATCCTCCCCAGATTTCAACGAGCAGCAGAATTTTTTTATTCCATTTTAGATCTATTCTCTTTCGACATTTTAACATTATCCCCACGTATCGCGGGGCAGGATCACAAGCAGACGACAAGCGTTAAGAGGTAAATAAGCAAGGGGGAAAAAATGTCACCAGCCATGGATGTAACATTCTCACAAGTTCCGTGGGCAATTTTGTGCAAGAGTTTTGACATCTCTTTGACAAGGGACAGAGCTAAAGGGAGATATGAGCAAGGCAGAGACCATTTCGCCTTTATTTCAATACCGAAGGATATAAGGCAGAAAAGAGGATTAACAAGATCTGAAAACAAGAAGAAAACATTCATATGCTTCTTATGTTCAAAATGCAGGTAAATCCTCAACTTACAACAGTTCACTTAAGAACTGTTCGAAGTTACGACGTCACTGAAATGAGTGACTTATGATCATTTGTAATACTTACAACCAGTGATGGGATTCAAGTAATTTAACAACCGGTTCTCTGCCCTAATGATTTCTTCCAACAACCAGTTTGCCAAACTGCTCAGAAAGTTAACAGCCGGTTCTCCCGAAGTGATACGAACTGGCTGAATCCCACCACTGCTTACAACCCAGTGGTGGGTTGTTATCGGTTCATCCCAGTTCGGGCGAAACGGTAGCAGCTGCAGCCGGAGGCTCCATCCACCCACCCGGATGTCATCAAATACGATTTGCGCATGCAAATGAACCGGTAAGAAAGGTAAATAAAACCCACCCCGTTACGACCACAGCACCATCCCCATGGCCATCCGGTGAAAATTCAGACGCTTTGACAACTGTCTCATATTTATGACGGTTGCAGTATTCCAGGGTCTCGTGATTTCCTTTTGCGAACTTCTGACAAGCAAAGTCAATGGGGAAGCCAGATTCACTTAACAACCGTGTTGCTAACTTAACAGACGCACTGATTCGCTTAACAGCGGTGGCATGAAAAGTTATAAAATGGGGGCAAAGCTCACTTAACAACTGTCTCGCTTAGCAACGGAAACGTTGGACTCAATTGTGGTCGTTAAGTCGAAGACTACATGTAATTAGTACAATAAGGATTATTTAGGCTGGTCTCTTCCTTTTGGCTTCCTTGTGAAGTGAGCTCTCTCTGTTTTGCTCGAGAGGCAAAATAACTCCTCGTTCTGACCTCAATTAGCTCATTTTTTTCCTTGCTTTCACTTTAAGTGGGCCCCACTGCCTGCTTAACGCTTAACAATATGGCCGGATATCAATAAATGTGAAAGCTTCCCTTGTTGATTGCTAAATAAGTAATTTCTTGATTTATTTTCCTAAAGAAAATAAAATGGGCATGTCTACTTTAATGAAAAGAAGGACGAGGGGAGACATGAGAGCAGTCTTCCAATATTTGAGGGGCTGCCACAAAGAAGAGGGGGGGGTGTCCACCCAACGCTGGGATTCACTTATCTTCACTACCGGTTTGCAAATGTGAGCGCACGTGCCACCTCCGCACATGCGCAGGGCCTTCTGCGTATTTGCAGAACGTCCAAAATGTGGATAAATGGGACATGATGACATCCGGGCGGGTGGGAGGAGCCACCCGCAGGAGCCACTACTAGTTCGCCCGAACCGGATAGAACCGGCTGAATATCACCACTGGGTCCACCTATTCTCCAAAGCACCTGAAGGCAGGACAAGAAGCAAAGGATGGGAACTAATGTAGGAGAGAAGCAACCTAGAATTAAGGAGGAATTTCCTGACAGTGAGAACAATTCATCAGTGGAACAACTTGCCTCCAGACGTTGTGGGTGCGTCATCACTGGAAGGTTTTGAAGAAGAGATTGGACAACCATTTTCCAGGATGATATAAGGTGTCATGCTCAATGTAAACTAGAGCAATTTCTTCAACCACCTTCTCAAAGATAATTTTAAGTAATTCCTAAGGGTGGGGGAGGGTGATGTGTGTAAAATGTACTCAATAAAGCCAGCCTCTTGTGGGTTGCCCGCTCCCGTCACTTCCATGGCCATTGCATATTGAGAAAGCGGTTTTCCTATGTATGAATAGGTAAAGGTAAAAGTTTCCCTCGCACATACGGGCTAGTCGTTCCCGACTCTAGGGGGCGGTGCTCATCTCCGTTTCAAAGCCGAAGAGCCAGTGCTGTCCGAAGACGTCTCTGTGGTCATGTGGCCAGCATGACTCAATGCCAAAGGCACACGGAGCGCAGTTACCTTCCCACCAAAGGGAGTCCCTATTTTTCTTTTTCATGTGTCATACCTGAGCATTTTATTTTATTCATTAAACAAATTTATATAGCTGCCCAACTCGCACATAGGTGACTCCAGGTCGCTTACAAAAAAGTTAAAAATCCATCAGATAATAAAATCCCACAATTTCCTTTTTGATAACCGAAAGGATTTCCTCCTTTAGACAAAAGGATGAAGGCTGTATATGCAACAAAGTCTACTTTTAAATTATTTGTGTCTGTAGTTTCGGAATCACCTGCTCTGGTTTCTTTCCAGGTATGTTACAAATAGTAAAACAATGCCTTTTCTTTTCTTAAAATCCGTGTCCATTCATTCTCCTGAATGATGGTTCCCCTCACTCCTGATATCATTTTGTGAATGGAGTCTGTGAGTTTCACCGTCTCAGGTGGTTTCTGAATGGGAAAATCCTGGGGACATCCTAGGACAATGCCTGCTCTTCGCCTTAACCTCACAAACGAAACCCCTCCACCAAATAAATAATAAAAAACTTTAATTATACTTTTAAAGACTTTTTACAGTGCAAAATTGAAACCAGCTTTAATGTACTGTACGAAATACATTCGAACTCCATATTGAAAAGGCAGGCACCAATATGAGTACACCGTCCTGAGTCCCTCGGGAGAAGGTGTGGTACATAAATTCGAAATAAAATAAAATAAAATAAAATAAAATTAGAGACCCACGGAATTAAGTGTCAGCTGGACAATAAAACAACCTTTATTTTAGGTTGCTCTATGTAGTTTCCTCTCAGCCTAATAGGTGGTCCCTATTTTTCTACTTGCATTTTTTACGTGCTTTCGAACTGCTAGGTTGGCAGAAGCTGGGACAAGGAACGGGAGCTCACCCTGTTACGCGGCACCAGGACTCGAACTGCTGAACTGCCGACCTTTCTATCAACAAGCTCAGCGTCTTAGCCACTGAGCCACTGTGTCCCTTATGTATGAATAGAATAAAAACTGTATTGTCACTTTAAATGTACACTAGTCAGCGAAAAATAAAATGAAATTTTGTTGCATTCGGCTCTCAAAAGAAAACCATTATGCTTATACTCACATACACACACATATATGACACAGAGAAACACCACAGTCTAGTTCGAGTGTACACATATATGTGGCGTGAGAAACGAATCCTGCGAGTTTGCCAGACAGATGGCATAAGGAACAAAGCAAAACAAACCTTCTCCCAGAGGGGAACAACAGAAACAGACTGTGTAGTGGGTGTGTGGGATCTCTAACAATGCTTCAAGCTCTAAGCACATAGTGCTTATAAGTAGCATCCTGAATACTGGGAAGCAAGCTTCCTATAATCTCTGCTGTCCTCACCACTCTCTGTAGGGACTTTCTATCTGAGGCACTGATGTGACTCTACTAAACAGGGATGCAGTTTGTTAGGACGCTCTCAATCGTGCCTCTGTAAAAAGTGGCCAGGACTGAAGGAGAAAGATCCATGGAGAAATAATCAATATAGGCAATCCTTAACTGACAACAGTTCATTTACTGACCAACTCTGGTTGCACTGAAAAAAAGTGATTTATGGCCATTTTTCACAATTATGATTGTTGCAGCATCCCCATGGTGATGGGATTTACATTCGGATGCTTGACAACTGGTTCATATTTATGACGGTTGCAGTGTCCTGGGTCCATGTAATTCCCTTTTGCGACCTTCTGACAAGTCAATGGGAAGACAGATTCACTTAACAACTCTACTACTAATTTAACAACTGCAGTGATTCACTTAACAAATGTGACAGGAAAAGTCGTAAAATGGGGCAAAACCCACTTAACAAATTTTTCACTTAGCCACATAAATTCTGGCTTCAATTGTGACCGTAAGTGGAGGTCTACCTGTACAGGTAGTCCTTTGCTTACAACGATTTGTTTAGTGAAGTTGAAAAAGTGACTTTGAAAAGGTCCTCGCACTAATGACCATCACAACCGTCACAACCACATGATCAAAATTCAGGGGCTTGGCAACTGGAATGTATTTACCACAGTGACAGCATCCCTGAGGTCATGTGATGGCAAATGACAACCTTCTTAGTCTGCTTCTGACAAGCAAAGCCAACAAGGGAAGTCGGATTCATTTAACAACTGCATGATTCACTTAGAAACTGCCATGATTTGCTTAACAACCATGGCAAAAAAGTTCATAAAATGGGGCATTTAATACAACAGAATAACAGAGGAGATCTTCTAGTCCAACCCTCTGCTAAAGCAGGAAACCCTATATAGGTAGATCTTGACTTATGACCACAATTGAGCCCAAAATTTCTCTTGCGAAGTGAAACATTCGCTAAGTCAATATTGCCCCGTTTTACGACCTTTCTTGTTAACAGTTGTTAAGTGAAACACTGGAGTTCTAACCCAGTTTTTAAGTGCATCTGCCTTCCCCCCTTGACTTTGCTGATCAGCAAGTCCCCAAAGGGGATCACATGACCTCAGGACACTGCGACCGTCATAAATATGAGTCAGTTTCCAAGCGCCTGAATTTTGAACCCATGACCATGAGGATGTTGCAATGGTTGTAAAGTGGGGGAAATGGCCGTGGCTCACTTTTTTCAGTGCCGTTGTAACTTTGAACCGTCACTAAAGGAACTGTTGTAAGTCGAGGACTACCTGTACAAGGGTGATATTCAGGGGTTGGTTCTACTTACCTTTACTACCGGTTCACAATGGGGCCGCGTGCGCGCTCTTCTACGCATGTGCAGAAGCGTTCTGATGACGTTGGGTTCGGTGGGCAGAGCCTCCCGCCAGTTTTACTACCGGTTCTATAGAACCGGTGCGAACCAGGGGCAACCCACCACTGGCGGTATTCAGTTACCTTCGCTACCGGTTCACAAATGTGAACTCGCACACGCCACCTCTGGGCATGCACAGGTCCTTCCGGGCATGCGCAGAGCATCAAAAACGGGACATGATGACGTCCGGGTGGGTGGGTGGAGCCTCCCGCAGCCTCCACTACCGGTTCGCTCAAAATGGATCGAACCGGCTGAATACCACCACTGTACCTGCACCATTTCAGACAAATAGTTGTCCATCCTCTTCTTCAAAACTTCTAGTGTTAGGGCAACCTATTTGATCTGGACATTAAAAGGAAATGTCTGTATATGCACGGACCTTTTACTAGCAAGACAAAGGTTGTTCTTTGATACCCTTGTTTGCCTGCAGTGGATTTGTTATCAAATCAAGATGCTGCGTCGAATCAAAATAGACCAAAGCCGGTGCATCAAAGTGAGCAGTGAGCAGATCAATAGATTTGTGCCTTCTCTTTTTTTTGTCCTTTTGTTTCACACGGTTTCTATCAGCTTTAGCGACTTTTCTTGGGCATAGTCATTTAAATCCATTTTATCGATGGGACAATTTGTTTTCCTCCAGATACTGGAAGATCTGACTTTTCTTTTTTTTTTTTTTACAGCCAATTAAGAGAACGACAACTCGATCATGGGAAATTAACCACCTTAACAAATTTCTCCCCATCGTACGTGTTAGAGTCATAGGATGATTCCCTTTGGGCCCCGAGACCTCAGGAATTCGGTTTGAACCCAGCAACTTTGAGTAACGTTTTGAGGGATGCAACCGAGCGTGCGCATTACGAATGCGTTTTTTCTCGACGACGTTCTGTTTATTGTCAATTGTAAACCGAGGAGGAGAAATTTTTGCCAGCGGGTTGCTACAAAATTAGAAATGCAATCGGCGTGTCTTGATTCTGTTTTGTGTGGTTCGATTCTCCTTTAAAAGGGCAAAAAAAAAAAAAAAAAAGTACAGGGGTGGGCTTCAAAAATTTTAGCAAGGGGTTTTCTGCCTGGTTGCTGGGTGGGTGTGGCCATGGTGGGCGTGGCCTAGTCAGCTCTTGCACCACGGGGGTGCAAGAGCTTTTGCCCTCCCCGGGCTCCAGAGGCTTTTCTTGAGCCTCCGGGAGGGTGAAAAAACGGCCTCCCCAGGCTCCGGAGGCCCTCTGGAGGCTGGAAACGGGCCCGTTTCCAGACTTCCCGAACTTCTGGTAGGCCTGTTTTTTGCCCTCCCCGAGACTCTGTGCGCGCTCTGCACATACCTGCATCCAAAATGGACCACATGGGGACTCCTGGGAGGGGAGGGGCAGGGTGGGCGGGGCCAGCCAGGAGTGGGATTTGGGGGTTCTCCGAACTGCACAGCATCTTAGCTAGAGGTTCTCCCGAACCCCTACGAACCCCAAGTGGCCCAGCCCTGGCTTTATCTGGGAATAAGCCTCAGTGAATTCTATCAGTTTACATTTGAATAAGCACAACTGCAGACAGCAAACCTTCCCCGTAAAACAGAAGCTCTATAAGTTTTCTACAGCTGGTGTCAGGCAAATGAGAAGAAGCGGAAAAAACCTGCTGCCATGTCTATTTGCAGAGTTTGGGAGTTCGTTGTTTAATTTTCTGTAAGGAAGATGTGTTCGAACCCACACTTGTGTGCGAAGGAACCCTAATGAATTAAGAGATACTCACTTCCAACTCCATCTGCAGAGAGACCACATTTCATTTCATTTTCATTTAATCCCCTGCCTGTCTCCTCTAGTGAGTACTCTAGGCGGTTAGTGATATTTCAAAAGAAAAGAAAGCAGAATCCAAATGATATTAACAATAACAACAGATGCTAACATTATTTTACATTTGGACCTTAAAAGCCTGTTGACAGAAATGCATGTTGATAGAATCTTGAAATGCTAAGAGATAAGGAGACATGGAGTCCATCCATAGTTTTCTTTTTCTTTCTTTCTTTCTTTCTTTCTTTCTTTCTTTCTTTCTTTCTTTCTTCCTCCCTCCCTTTTCTTTCTTTTCTTCCTTTCTTTCTTCCCTCACCCTCTCTTTCTCTGTCTCTCTTTCCTTCTTTCTTTTTCTTTCTTTCCTTTTTCTTTCCTGTTCCTTCTTTCTTCTTCCCTCCCTCCTTCTTTCTTTTCTTTCTTTCTGTCTTTTTTCCTTTCTTTTTCCCCCCCTCTCTCTCTTTCTCTCTCTCTCTTTCTCTTTCTTTCTTTCTTTCTTCCCTCCCTTCCTCCTTCTCTTTCTTTTCTTTCTTTCTTTTTTCCTTTCTTTCTTCCCTCCCCCTCTCTTTCTCTCTCTCTCTTCCTTCTTTCTTTTTCTTTCTTTCCTTTTTCTTCCTGTCTTTCTTCCTTTCTTTTTCCCTCCCTCCCTCTCTTCTTTTCTTTCTTTCTGTCTTTTTTCCTTTCTTTCTTCCCAAACCCCCCTCTTTCTCTCTCTCTCTTTCTCTTTCTTTCTTTCTTCCTTCCTTTCTTTCTTCTTCCCTCCCTCCCTCCTTCTCTTTCTTTTCTTTCTTTCTTTTTTCCTTTCTTTCTTCCCTCCCCCCTCTCTCTTTCTCTCTCTCTTTCTTTTTCTTTCTTTCTTTCCTTCTTTCTACATGTGTATGTGTATGGTTGTGTGTGAGAGAATTGGGCTGGTGATGGACTCGCACTCTGTTGCTCCTCCCTCCCTCTTTCCTGTTTTTATATACGTTTATATATTATGAATTATTTTACAAAAATATATATTTTTATAAATAATTCAAGGCAGCAAATTTACTAATAATCCTTGCTTCTCCTATTTTCCCCACCATTAATAACCCTGCACGATGGATTGGGCTGAATGAGAGGGACTGGCTCAAAATCACCAGCCTGGTTTCATGCCTAAGGTGGCACTAGAAGTCACCATCTCCTGGTGATTGGCCTAAAGTCACCTGCTGGCTTTTGTACCTTTAGGCAGACTAGAACTCACTATTTCCTAGTGATTGGCTTAAGTCTTAAAGGCACCTAGCTTGCTTTCATGCCTAAAATGGGACTGGAACTCACTGTGACTGACCCAAATTCACCCAGCCAGCTTTCATGGCTAAAGCAGAACTAGAACTCACTCTCTCCTGGCAATTGCCCCAAAGTTACTTAGCTAGCTTTTGTGCCTAAGGCAGGGCTACAACTCACTGTCTCCTGGCAATTAGCCCAAATGGCAATTAACCCAATTAACCCAAAGTCTTCCAGCCAACTTTCATCCCTAAGGTGGAACTAGAACTCACCATCTCTAGCCTGGTGCCTTAACCACTAGACCAAACAGCTGAAAGAAGTGAAGAAGTACCATGTTTCCCTGAAAATAAGGCTCTGTTTTATATTTTTTTGAACCCTGAAATAAGCGCTTGGCCTTATTGCCATGAACTCAAAAGCCTGATTGGGCTTATTATCAGGGGATGTCTTACTTTGGGGGAAACAGGGTATATATAAAGGCAGTCAACAGGTAACCCACAGGCAAAAGGAATGTCCAAAGCCTTTTGTTAACCATCTAAACCAGGGGTCACCAACCTTTCAGACCTCAGGGACCACTAAATTCATAATTTTAAACCCCGAGGACCACTAATATGATCTGCCTAATGACTGGCTGGGTGGGTGTCGCTAGGTGGTCATGTGACTGGGTGGGCGTGGCCAACTCGATCGCCAACTCAGTATCATTCACATCGAGGGGCGCCTCGACAGCCTCTATTCACCCCTCCCCTCCCAGCCACTCCTCACCTGCCCGCCTGGGTCCAATAGGAAGCAGTTGTTGGAGCTAAACAGCCACCACGAGAAAGAGTTGGCAAAACAGCTCAGTTCAAATTGGATCTGACCGAGAAGGAGGCTCAGCAGAAGCACCTCACTGAGAACTAGGAGCCTAGGCTTTCCAAGCAGAGGGAAGACCTGCGGGAGTGCAAGGCCAGGTACCAGCACCTGGAGGCTCAGCGGGCTGAGATGGTCAGCCAGTTCCAGGCCATGATGCTGTCCCACTGGAACAAGGCCCTCTGGCTCTTCGCCACCAGCGGTGCTTCCTCCAGCCTTCGCCCAAAGCCCCCCACCAGGAGGCTGAAGCAGAACCCAAGTTGGAATTTCTCCCCCTCTCCCACCCACACAAAAATACCCCGAAGGGGGAAACTCTCTGCAGCAACACAAGCGTTCATTGCACATATCCAGCCCAGGGGCCGTAGTTTGAGGACCCCTGATTTAAAAAATACAAAATAAGTTTTCTGTGGACCATCAACATTTTCTCGCGGACCACCAGTTGGTGACCGTTGATCTATAACACCCAGAAAGTCCACAAATGGCTTCCAAACTCTGCAGGAATCTTGCTTGCCTGATGGCGCTCTCCTAATAGAGACTCTCCCAAAATATAATCTCGGATGTTTATCCCAGAATTGGTCTGTAAAGCACTTTCTAAATCCTGGTGTAAAGGTAATGAAGTAAACATAAGGAAATTATATGGATGTCTTGTTTCATTGGAGCTGCACAAAAGCTACTCTTTCGGGGGCAGGAGAGACAGCAGATGTGTCTGGAAAACAGACACCAGATTTGTGCATTGTACGATTCAAAGCACACTCAAATAACCACCTCCGTATTTCTAATTCTGACATGATGAGAAGGATGACAGAATAGGCAGCAGCAGCAGCAGCTGGCTGATTTTATCGGGTTTCAGATGCTAAGCAGGGTCTGGCTTGGTTGATATATGGATGTGCCAATCTCAGGGTTGTAGGTTACTCAGGAAAGTCTAAAACAACGCCCCCCAATTTTCATACTACTGATAGAACTAGGAGCTGCCCCAAAGAAGAGGGAGTCAAGCTATTCTCCAAAGCACCTGAAGGCAGAACAAGAAGCAATGGATGGAAACTAATCAGCAACCTAGAACTAAGGAGAAATTTCCTGACAGTGAGAACAATTAATCAGTGGAACAACTTGCCACAAGAAGTTGTGAATGCTCCAACACTGGAAGTTTTTAAGAAGATGTTGGATAACCATTTGTCTGAAGTGGCGTAGGGTTTCCTGCCTGAGCAGGGGTTGGACTAGAAGACCCCCAAGGTCTCTTCCAATGCTGCTATTCTAGGCTAACTCAAATTTTGATATTAAGTCAATATCTGTGGGTGCTTGGCTCTTTCTGAGCTTAGTGATTTCCTTGCAGAAGTTTCATGATCAAACTAGGTAACATCGTCAGGCTTAGAAAGGAGTGGAATTTGGGAGAGTGATGGGGTGGAGGAGGAGGAGGAGGAAGAGGAGGAGGAGGACTGTGGGGTCTTTGGTGGTCTCTGAGCTTGGTGGTTTTCTTGCAGATGTTTCATTACCCAACTAGGTAATATCATCAGTGCTGGAAAGGAACGGAGCTTACTCTCTGTTTATATACAAGGGACTTGCACCGTCAGTGTTGCTAAGAGTGGTCTTGGCAGTTAATCACTGCAGATTAACACCATGATTAACACCAGATCAATAATATCCCAATCAAGGAAACAGACTCAGACAAACAACCCAACAGTAATCAGTCTAATCAAGGATGGAACCACCAAGAATGCTCCCACCAGTACTACTAACAGGGCAAGCCACTTGTACCAGGGGTGGGTTCTATTTTTTTTTACTACGGTTCTGTGGGCGTGGCTTATTTTGTGGGCGTGGCTTGATGGTCATGTGACAATTTATTAGGATTTAGCAGAGGTACTGGTCTACCAGGCTTTTAACTGCTTGCAGAGCTATACCAATCTATACCTATCCTATTTTGTTTTTGCAGGCACTGATCTACTCATGTATTTTTGCAGGCACTGATCTACTCATGATTTTTGCAGGCACTGATCTACTCATGTATTTTTGCAGACACTGATCTACCATGTATTTTTGCAGACACTGATCTTCTCATGTATTTTGCAGGCACCGGTCTACTCATGTATTTTTGCAGGCACTGGTCTACCCATTTATTTTTTGCAGGCACTGATCTACTCATGTATTTTTGCAGGCACCAATCTACTCATTTGTTTTCTTTTAACACTAATCAGCTGTAGGAGGCCCTTTGAAGCGCCGCGGCAAGAGTTTAAACAGTTTTTTTCCCTCTAGCCGGGACTAGAGGGACTCAGGAGGCAGCAATAGATTGGGGATGGGGCCAAATAAAAGGTAAGAATAACGCGGGGAGTGGGGGGCACGGGGTGTGTGTGGTGTGTGGGGGGGGGGGGCAGAACTGGTTCGTTGACATCATATCGTCACCGCTACCGGCTCAGGAGAACTGGGCCGAACCGGAGGAACCCACCACTGACTTGTACATAAACAGAGAGCAAAGCCCCTCCCTTCTAATACTGATGACGTTACCTAGTTGGGTAATGAAACGTTTGCAAGAGAAGAACCAAGCTCAAGACAGCACCAAGGATCCCACAACTTCCATACCACAATCAAGAAAAACTACACAGATGTGTTCAGGGAGGCATGAGGAATGACGCTTGAATTGAATGACACTTTAAGATAATAGTATTAGTACACATCCAGAGTCTTTCAATGGAGTTTTGTCCAGATAACTAGAGTTCGTGCAGAATCACTTCTAGATGTACATTTCGAACTTCACCGGATCAGGCTGTGGGAAGCTGATCAAGATAACCCCCTGTCCAAATATGAAACAAGCCAAACTTGATCAAGCTTCAACCCCTACAGGCTTTCCACCTTTCTTCATTATCTAAAATTAATGATCTTGCCTGAGGTGACATCTCTACTTTATTTTACATATGACCTTGGCGAAAGACGTCATTCTTTGAAGGATGGAGCTGAGAGTTTTCTCCTGATCTGTGGTCCTTGGGTCACTTCATCCCTACCCATTCATTAGCAGCACTTTATGCTGGATGCCTCAATTTGGTCTCCAACTCTCCCTTCAAGGTTCAAAGGAACAACTTTGTTATTCTGAGTAAAAAGGGCACATTTTCAAGCAAGGTCTCCAACGAAGCTCCCCCGCTCAACTCCTAAGACTTGGCTCTGACGGGCGAACGTGCCTCAGTTGGCACCAAAAGTGAACGGAATAATAAAAAAAGGAATAAAACAGAATAAACTCTTGATTTATCCACGTCTTCTACTGTGTTCCCTTTAGAAACTAATCCTTTCCATTTCTTTTTTAAAACCTCAGTTTTCTTTTTTAATTCACAGCTTTTCCTCCTACAAAAAGAGGATCGAGCGAGACTAAAAGCAACTTGGGGTTTTTCAGCGTTTTGTGTGAGGAAAAAAACCGGCGTATTAATTCTCCTTTGAATGCAAGCAGGCGATTCGTTTACAATGAAGTTTGCTAATCGCTCAAGAAAAAAAAAGAGCACTTAAAATCTAATTGTCTGAGACTTTCTCGAGGTACTGAAAGAAAGGCAGGTATATTTGTTCAAACAAACAAACAAACTGTAGGCTTGGAACAGGATATTTATTCCAGTGACAATTTTGAAATATTTGCATTGTTTCTCTGTTGATCAACTAACTGGAGATGGGTATTTGGGACTCAGTTTTCCCAGAAAAGAACGCAATTCCTTAAGGCGCCTTTTGGCTAGAGTGAATTATTCCTTTCCTCCTCTCTTTGATCTTCTCTAGACATGCAAAAAAAAAAAAAAACTTCAGAGGAATAAATAGGATTAAAAGGTGAAATGATTAATTAACCCCCTGTCCCTCAAGGGGGAATAAACATCTGAAACAATAACAAATAATTATACTGATAATAAGTGTTATTTGCTATGCAGGGCTAACAAAAGGCAAGGGCAAAAACAATGGAAGACCTCACCATTTTTTTTTTGCTAGGAAAAAAATAATAATAAGGTGGTTAAATGTAACTAAGATAGCCAGTTTGGTGTAGTGGTTAGGGCAGGGGTCGGCAACCTGCGGCTCTGGAGCCGCATGTGGCTCTTTCATCCCTCTGCTGCGGCTCCCTGTTGCTGGTCGGCTCCACAATTGATAGGGCTTTCGGTTAGGACAGGTAGAGGAAAAAGAATGCCGTGCTAGGAGGAGACTCTATGGTGGGGAATCGGACTTCCGTCAGCAGAGGAAAACGGACACTGTGCTAGGAGGAGACTATGATGGGGGAACCGGATTTCCGGTTGGTTCCAGAATTGAACAGGGGCTTCCGGTTAGGACCTTTGTGGCTCTTTGAGTGTTTAAGGTTGCCGACCCCTGGGTTAGGGAATCAGGCTAGAAACTGGAAGACTATGAGTTCTAGTTCTGCCTTAGGCACAAAGCCAGCTGGGTGACATTGGTCAATCACCAGGAGTCTGTGAATTCTAGTCTCATCTTAGGTATGAAAACTGCCTGGGGGATTTTGAGACCATCACCAAGAGGCAGTAAGTTCTAGTCCCACCTTAGATATGAAAGCCAGCTGGGTGATTTTGGGCCAATCGCTAGGAGATGGTGAGTTCTAGTTCTACCTTAGGCATAAAAGCCAAAGGAGGAGGCTAAGGCCTATCACTTCTGAGGTGGGTTGGGGGAAATACCTTGCCAAGAAAACTGCAAGGACTAAACTAAGAAGTTGCAGAGTCAAAGACTAACTCAAAGGCACCCTCTCCCGAAAAATAGATAAAAGAAAGAAAGAAAAAGGAAGTACCATATCAGTACGTAAAAGGTAAAGGTAAAGGTTCCCCTCGAATATATGTGCTAGTCGTTCCCGACTCCAGGGGGCGGTGCTCATCTCCGTTTCAAAGCCGAAGAGCCAGCGCTGTCCGAAGACGTTTCCGTGGTCATGTGGCCGGCATGACTAAATACCAAAGGTGCACGGAACGCTGTTACCTTCCCACCAAAGATGGTCCCTATTTTTCTACTTGCATTTTTACGTGCTTTCGAACTGCTAGGTTGGCAGAAGCTGGGACAAGGAACGGGAGCTCACCCTGTTAGGCGGCACTAGGGACTCGAACCGCTGAACTGCCGACCTTTCAATCAACAAGCTCAGCATCTTAGGCACTGAGCCACCGTGTCTCTGCATATCAGTAAGTACCATCTCCCAAAGCATCAGCTTAAGTGCCTTAGCTTATCACTACCACTAGAAGGGCATACTTTGTGCCAACCCATAGTAAGCATGCACTGGTCTCACCCATTAGCTGGAGGCAGAAGACCTCTGTCTTTATGATGGATTTGTGTTTATGTGGAGGTTGTGTATGTGGCAAACCACCTTGAGAATCCTTTATCAGAGAATGGCAGTAGACAACTCCTTCTCCAAAGAAGCATATTTCCTAAGCCACACGTGATTCCCACTGAATTCAACGAGGATAAAAAAATGTCCCACATTTTTCAAACTTCACCTTCAGAATTGGTTTACTTATGGTCTGATAGAACCTCCTCCTTCACACAAGAACATGCATTCTTGTAGTTGCCTGGAGCAATTCTCAACTGGCGTGGAGGAAAAAGCTTTTATTCCCTCAAAGCAATGTTGTCGGGTAGCACTCTATGAAAATTTCTATAGTTATCACCTTTAAGTTCAGCTTGTGGAAAAACCAGTATGTTGCTGGTGATCAGCACCATCATCATAACCATAATCAGCGATACTTACTGATCATATCCATATTTGCAGTTCACATTTCAATAGGTGGATAATGTCTTTTTTTTTGACGATGGCCTACAGAATGCTAATGGACACGATGTGTCGCACATGCCTTGAGTCAAGCTACGTGTCATTCACATGACTAGGTGAAGATTTTGCTGATCCTTATCATCTGTAAAAGAGCAGGCGGAGCTGTGGGTGGAGTTAAGTGTGTCATCAGCTTAGAGTCATTAAGTTGCCACAAACGGCCCAAGTTCACCCTCTTCCTTGAATTCCGTTGATTCTTTATCTGGCGCCGATTCAGGGTTGAACTTTATTGGACTAGATTCTTTTGAACGGGCTTGAGCAATCAATCTTCTGACCTGAAACTTAACCTAAGGTCCCGATCCTTTGTGCCCGACATTCATCAAGTCAACTGAAGTTCGAATTTGAATCTGTGCCAGATAAAGAATCAACGGAATTTAAGGCGTGTGTGTGTGTGTGGATTTGCATTGCTTGTGGCAACTTAATGACTCCAAACTGATGATGCACATAACTCCGCCTCCAGCTCTCCCTGCTTTTTTCCTACAAAATCTGGTTTATAGAACAAATTGGGGGCAGAACTAATAGAAGCCGCCCTATCTGAATAACTAAATCCAACAGTCGCTATAACATATGGATGGGAGAATAAACACATGAGTAAAATACACCCACAATTTTTAAAAAAATGCCTTGCATCTTTCCGTTAAAACATATTGCACCCACCGTTAAAACATGCCCTACATTTTTTAATATTAAGTTGTTAATATTGGACTTAACTTCAGTCCTTAAGTTTCTTCAACAAACATTTTGGCCTGCTCGGGAACAGCCTCCTGCCATAAATATAGATTCTTCATTTAAATGTTGGGATTATTAACCAACATTAATTAATACGTGTTTCAAGTCCAAAGCGATGCTTTGAAACCCAAAACAAGGCCCACTGAGACTCCCAGCAATTTGAAATCACACCACCGCTACGGATTCAAGTCAATCCCTCCTCTAAGTAGCGCGCCCTACAACTGCGTCCGTTTTACAACTTGCACGGAAAGGCATAGTTTAGAAACAAGGGTTTTACTCACCATGGAGGAGTCCCCACTTCCGTTTGCAACCGTAGCGCCTTCAGCACAGGTGGGTAGGTGGGTAGAAAGTTGACTAGCCCTGCCCCCATCTATGACATCACACTCTACCTCATAAAAGGTAGTGAAAGTGCTTTGAACTCCAGGCTGATTTCCGAGAGATACAGAAAAGAAAGAGTGAGACAGAGAGAGAGAGAGAGAGAGAGCAAGAGAAATATGGTGCCCTATTGTAGGAGGTAGGAGATCAGGCCCGGGAAGGGGAATAGGAAATGGAAGGGGAAATGGAAGGGGAAGGGGAAGAGAAATGGAAGGGGAATAGGAAATGAAGGGGAAAGGGAAGGGAAGGGGAAGAGGAAATGGAAGGGGAATAGGAAATGGAAGGGGAAGAGGAATGAAGGAGAAGAGGAAATGGAAGGGGAAGGGAAGAGGAAATGGAAGGGAAGAGAAAATGGAAGGGGAAGGGGAAGGAAATGGAAGGGGAAGGGGAAATGGAAGGGGAAGGAAGAGAAAATGGAAGGGGAAGGGAAGAGGAAATGGAAGGGGAAGGGAAGGGAAATGGAAGGGGGGAAGAGGAAATGGAAGGGGAAGAGAAAATGAAGGGGAATAGGAAATGGAAGGGGAAAGGGAAGGGGAAGGGGAAGAGGAAATGGAAGGGGAAGGGGAAATGGAAGGGGAAGGGAAGAGAAAATGGAAGGAAGGGGAAGAGGAAATGAAGGAGAAGAGGAAATGGAAGGGGAAGGGAAGAGGAAATGAAGGGGAAGAGAAATGGAAGGGGAAGGGGAAGGGAAAATGGAAGGGGAAGAGAAAATGGAAGGGGAGGGAAGAGGAAATGGAAGGGAAGAAGAGGAAATGGAAGGGGAAGGAAGAGGAAATGGAAGGGGAAGGGAAGAGGAAATGGAAGGGGAAGGGAAGAGGAAATGGAAGGGAAGAGAAAATGGAAGGGAAGAGAAAATGGAAGGGGAATAGAAATGGAAGGGGAAGGGAAGAGAAATGGAAGGGGAAGGGAAATGGAAGAGGGAAGGGAAGAGAAAATGGAAGGGGAAGGGAAAGGAAGGAAGGGAAGGGAAGAGAAATGGAAGGGGAAGGGGAAATGGAAGGGGGAAGAGGAAATGGAAGGGAGAGAAAATGGAAGGGGAAGATGGAAGGGAATGGAAGGAGGAAGGATGGAAGGGAAGAGGAAATGGGAAGGGGAAGAGGAAATGGAAGGGGAAGAGAAAATGGGGAAGTGGAAATGGAAGGGAAGAATGGAAGGGAAGGGATGAGGAAGGGAAGGAGGGAATGGAAGGGGAAGGGGAAGGGAAGGGGAAGGGTGGAAGGAAGGGAAAGGGAAGGGGAATGGAAGGGGAAATGGAGGGAGGGGAAGGGAAGGGGAATGGAAGGGAAATGGAAGGGGAAGGGGAAATGGAAGGGGAAGGGGAAGGGGAAATGGAAGGGGAAGGGGGGAAGGGGAAGGGGAAGAGAATGGATGGAAGGGGAAAGGAAATGGGGAGAGGAATGGGGAAGGGGAAATGGAAGGGGGAAGGGGAAATGGAGAGGGGAAGGAAGGGGAAGGGAAGGGGTTGGGGAAATGGGAAGGGGAAAGGGAAGGGGAAAGGGAAGGGGAAATGGAAGGGGAAAGGGAAGAGGAAATGGAAGGGGAAAGGGAAGAGGAAATGGAAGGGGAAGACAAGGTTGTGTACTGAAAGAGCTAGGCTCCACAACTTTTCAGGGGCTTCCATGGTGAATTACTCTGTTTTAGCAATGTTCTTCCTTGCTCCCTGAGCACAGGCATATCAAGTCCAAGATCACTTATGAGAAAGGCGAGTGACGGGAATGATGGGCTGGGGAGTACAGGTAGTCCTCGACTTCCAACAGTTTGTTTAGTGACCGTGTGGAGTTATGACGGCACTGGAAAAAGTGACTTTTGGCCGTTTTTCACCCTTGTGACCTTTGACACGTGATTTACATTCGGATGCTTGACAACTGACTCATATTTATGACGGTTGCAGTGTCCCGGGGGGGGGGCAGGGGGTTGTCACATGACCCCCCCTTTTGCAACCTTCTGACAAGCAAAGTCCGTGGGGAAGCCCGATTCACTTAACAACTGTGTTATTAACTTAACCACTGGAGTGATTCACTTAACAACTGTGGCACGATGGGGCAAGACAAATTTCTCACTCGGCAACATAAATGTTGAGCTCAACCGTGGACGTAAGTTGAGGACTATCTGTAGTCCTCGACTTAATGGTTGTAAGTCGAGGACTACAGATAGTCCTCGATTTACAACAGACTTACAACCATTCATTTAGCAACCGTTTGACGTTACAAAGGTGCTGAAAAACAGGGATTTTCAATCAGTCCTCGCACTTACGGCCATCGCAGTATCCTCATGGTCACTGATCAAAAATCGGGCGCTGGGCAGCTGGTGGTTATTTACAACACTTGCAGCATGCCAGGGCCATGTGATTGCCACCTGCAGGCTTCTCAGCCGGCTCCCAACAAGCCAGGTTAAGGGGGGAAGAAACCAGATTCGCTTCAACGACCATGTGATTCACTTAACAACTGTGGCAACAAAAGTTGTAAAATTGGGCGCCATTCACTGAACTTGCTTGCTTAGCAAGAGAAATTCTGTTCCCATTTCTGGTCGTAAGTCGAGGACTATCTGTATTTTATTCATCTAAAAAGGGCCGCAATTCTACAATGAACGATCATCGTCTGTTTCCCCTAACTCAGGAGAAAAAACTGGTCTTGCCTCCTTCTGTCTATCTCTCTGAGGGAGGGGACCGATTTAAAAATGTGGCAAATAAATAAATAAATAAATAATTTTCCGTGAAGCAACATATGGCGTCTTCACACTTCACCCATCAGCCATCAATGAATGACGTGACTGAAAGCTTGACTGCATGACTGTTATTTTAGCTCAATCACGGTTGGGTGAATCTGGAAAATATTACAGATCCAAAAAAGGACCTGAAGCAACTTTTGCATGTGAATTCATTTGGAAGGGGGAAAAAAAAAGCTTATCTTCCGTTCCGGTCCATATGATTTGAGATTTGGGTTGGTGATAAGATCTCAAGGTCTGTTTAATCAGGATAAAGGAAGATACAATCTCTCTCCCGTTCTCCCTTTTAATTCCAGCTCCGTAGATCTTATTGTAACGTGATGGCTTCAAATCTTTTATACTCGGCATGATTTCTTAACTCCGTTTAAGGCTGGTGTGCGGAGGAGATCTTTGGTGTTCTCTGAGCTTGGTGGTTTTCTTGCAGGCGTTTCATTACCAAACTAGGAAACATCATCAGTGTTAGAAGGGAATGGGCTTATTAAAGAGGAGGAGGAGGAGGAGGAGGAGGAGGAGGAGGAGGAGGAGGAGGGAGGAGGAGGAGTGTGGGATCTTTAGTGTTCTCTGATCATGGTGATTTTCTTGCAGACATTCCATTACCAAACTAGGAAACTTCATCAGTGTTAGAAAGGAGTGGGCTTTTTAAAGAGCAGGAGGAGGAGGAGGAGGAGGAGGAGGAGGAGGAGGAGGAGGAGGAGGACGAGGACGACGAGGACGACTGTGGGGTCTTTAGTGTTCTCTGATCATGGGGATTTTCTTGCAAACATCTCATTACCAAACTAGGCAACATCATCAGTGTTAGAAGGGAGTGGGCTTTTTAAAGAGGAAGAGGAGGAGGAGGAGGAGGAGGAGGAGGAGGAGGAGGGGAGGAGGAGGAGGAGGAGGAGGAGGAGGAGGAGGAGAACGACTGTGGGGTCTTTGGTGTTCTCTGATCATGGTGATTTTCTTACAGACATTTCATTACCAAACTAGGCAACATCATCAGTATTATGATGTTCCTTTTCTTTTCTTTATTTCTTTATGAAATTTCTTTGCTGCCCATCTCATATCCAACAACTCTGAGTGGCTTACAACCCAAAAACACTGAAAAACATTAAAAGCATCCATTGTAAAAACAAAACAAAAACACAACAGGTAAAAACATTAACAGATAAAATCATGGAGACAAGAAGACGACAATGATGCTACCTAGTTTGGTAATGAAATGTGTGCCAAAAAACTCCCCTCCCCCCCCCAGAATAATAGAACAGAATTGAAAGGGGTCTTGGAGGCCTTCTAGTCCAGCCCTCTGCTCAAGCATTTCAAACAAATGGCTGTCCGATTTCTTCTTAAAAATCTCCAGTGATGGAGCACCCACAACTTCAGGTGGCAAGCTGTTCCAATGGTTAATTATTCTCCACCATGTTAAAGAGCACCAAGGACCCCACAGTTCAACCTTGAGCTACAAATATTTTCTTTTTAATCGGTGTGCATTTGCATGCAGGCCTGCGTGTTAGAACTAAATAGAATTTGTTGATGAGAAAGCTGGAGAAATGCTTGATAATCAATCACTTCGAGCTAACTGATGGCAGCAGGGGAAAACGGAGAATCTTCCTCCTCGCCAACAGTGATGGGTTATGTGATGCTTACCCCGAGAACCTTTCTAAAACTGATGTATGGATATTGCTAGGCTGTGCTGAGGGAGTAAGTGAACGGAATCGGCTGATTTACAAAGCACACTTGAAACATGAGATGTCAACATATGGAGACATGGGTGATCAATCTTCCCAAGCCTGCCAGATCAGTCCAGTGTCATCTTACCAGAAGGAAAACATCTTTTCACAAGAAATATATTTTTATATATATATATAAGGCCTAATAAACTCAAACGAAGTTAGCAAATATTTGATCTCTAAATTTCCTTTAACAGAAATGAGATTGCACAGCTGCAGCTAGTTAGATTCTGGTTTTCTGGATAGCACCAGAAGAAAGAAAGAAAAAAAGAAAAAAATAACATTAAGGGGGAGGTGGAAAGGAAGGGGGGAAATTAAGAGTTATTAAGAGTATTAGTGTTATAATCCCGAAGTTTTTATTTTCGCTTGGTGGGCAATTCATCACGAATTTCATTTTATTCATCTACTACACGACTTAAGGTTGTTTTTACTTCCTCTAGGGAATTCGTGAGTCAAAGAAGTTTCTGTTACAAAAAAAGATGCATCTGTGGATCTCTAGGGACATAGCGCTGGATAATGTTCCCTATGATTTCTGATTATTTGTTTCAGTATTTAGAGCTGCCCACCCATGGTTTATAAAAAAAGTGTTCCTGTAATAAAAGATGTTCTTTGCTTTTGGATATTAAGTCTACATTTTAGGACCTGTTTTACTTTTAAATATTGAGCTGCGCTGAACAATTCTAGGAGCAACAATGAGTAATAACAATTTATGAAACGTGTATGCCACTCAACTTTTCAATGATTTTGAGTGGCTAATAAGAATAATGTAATATTTTGCACATATTCATTGCGAAGTCACATTAGGCTTCCTTTCTAAAAAAAAAAAAATACCAGTGGGCAAATCATTTATTACATTCCATTTATGCCTTCTTGGCAAGGTAATAATTTTGGTCCACGATCCATTTTTTCCCCCAATAGATCATTTTTATTCTTTTAAGAGAATACTAAACGTAAGATGTGGCTTAATGAGCTGATTATTCAATCAGACATTACAACTGAATGAACGGAATAATATTTTAAAAGTTGCGTTGACTTATCTCCTCTACTACTAAAACTGTTTTATCCATTTTATCGTGCCATTTGATTTTTATGGCTTATTTCATGAACTGGCTCAGATATAGTCAATTAATCAATGAGTTATTGCAAAAGGTTTCAGTTAGTTCGATTGGAATCCGTACCTCTTCAGGGATTTCTAAAGAACTGGGGCTGGGTTGTAGTTTTAGCGAAGCAGTTATTGTTTGATTGATTGTAGAATTTATTTCCTTATTGATATGAATTCCTGCTTGTATTTTCCTAAAAAGATGTGTATAACACCTGTTAAAAGCAACCAAATTTAGTAGTTTTACAGTACAGAATTTAAAAGAGTACCGTAGGAGAACAGGCAGAGCCTATGGGGGTGGAGTCAAGGGAGTAATCAGTCTGGAGTCACAAAGGATCTTAAGTCCAACTCCTCTTGAATTCCATTAACTCTTATTTAGTGCCAATTTAGCGTCGATCATTAGTTGACTAAATTCTTGTGTATAGGCATGAGCAATAAATCAGTTTAACTGCAGCTTCACTTGTGGTCCTGATTCTATCTTACCTAAGTAGAATAACATGCATGCATTTAAGTGTACTGTGTATATTAATGAGAAATACCATGGATTCTGATGATTAGTAATAATTTTACATGTCACAACACCTAAGCCTTAGTTAACGGGAGCAGGGAAGAAGACTACATTTCAGCCTGTATATAGGTAGTCCTCGACTTACAACAGTTCATTTAGTGACAGTTCAAAGTTACAATGCCGCCAAAAAAAGGGACTTGTGACTGTTTTTCACACTTACAACTACCGGTTTGCCCCGGTTCGGGCGAACTAATTGTGGCGGCGTCGGGAGTGAGCGCGCACGGACTCCCAGTTCCGAACTGGTAGCAAAGGTAAGTGGGAACCCACTACTGGTTCAATTGTGATCATAAGTCGAGGACTACCTGTATGGAAAATAGACATTTACATGTAAAAAAGGAAATGCATATTATGAGGAACGCTCAAATGCAACAGGGTGACTGATCTTTTTAAAAGAATGTGGACTTTCTGGTTTAATTTTTTTGGGGGGGCAGGGGTTGCAATTTGATTTTGGTTTTGTCAGTAGTTGATATTTGTCCTAGACCTTAAGAACTGATAACTGCTTCTGTCATTTTAATACAAATTAGTGAGTTAAACGGTAAAGGTTGTAACGTATAGGTAGTCCTTGGCTTACAATCGTGATCAGAATTTCCGTTGAGCTGAACAAGCCAGTTATTAAGTGAGTCGCATCCAATTTTACAGCCCCTTTTGCCCCTGTCGTTAAGTGAATCGCTTGAGGTTGTTAATCAGGTGGCCCTTAAACAAAGGCGGTTTCCTCCATTGGCTGGCTGGGGAAGGTTATCAATGGTGATCACGAGATCATGGGATGCTGCAACTATCATAAATGTGAGGACTGATTGTAGCTCACTTTTTTCCAGTGCCGTTGTTAACTTCGAACGTTCGCTAAATGAATGGTTGTAAACCGAGGACTGCCTGAATGAGCCATTCCTTACTTAGGCTGCTGGAGTCGGAAAGGTGTCCCAAACATGGAGGAAAGGTTTGAAGCAATGGCGTTTTTATTTCTTTTCTTTTTTTCCTCGTAGGGAGCCTTAAAAAGAAGGACGTTTCTTTACCCATGAAAGAACATTAATACGTCAAAAGCCTTGAGCAAGTATTACAGGCGGAAGAATAACTTGCGAGACCTAGTTTAATGCTTGGTTTGAATAGGAAATGATGGATAGTGAAATTTCTGAACTTAGTGGAAACTTAACTTTCTGAACTTTAAAAAAATAAAATAAAAATTGAATCGCTGATTTGGCTATAACAAAAAAACTTCACAAGCAGCACCTTTCCAGGATTTTAATGCGGATGTTCCTTTTTGGATGTAAAAGAATGTTTAAAAAAACTCTCATCCAGAAATTTCTTGAAGAAGAATCTGAGACAATAAAATGAAAGATGTAAAGGAAAGATCTGAAATGGTTTCAATGCTACTTCGCAATGATAAAGCTGCATTTGACATTTTTTTGGAATTAGGATATCGCACAGATGTTTCTCAAGACGCAGGATGGGTTTTAAGCAAAATAAGAAATGTAAGAGTTAAGATTTGGGGAGTGAGAGATATAGCCAATAATTGAAAAGTCGAAAGAGACAATTAGAGAGAGAAGAGATGTATATGATAACCCAATGTAAAACAAAAACTATCAGGATGACTATAGGGAACTCTGCATAGAATTCTATCAATAAATAATCTGAGTAAATAAGTAAGAAAGCAGAAGTTTTCTCAGAAAGGAAGTAGAAATAACAAAGAAAGAGATTTCCTCCTAGATTTTCCAACAATGAAATTTATACAAATGACGAAGACCTGTAATTTAAAACAAGGTGGAATGTAAATAAAACCATTCATATTTTTTATATCTAGAATCTCCAGCCATTACTGGTTCTGTTATGATTGCATATGAAGTAATTTCTTCTGGAGTAAAATTATGGGATAAAGGCTGGAGGGAAAATCAGTGTTTGCTTTGACAATTGCCCTTAAAGAGAATCGTAATTGTATTAACTGTGTCCCTGAAGAAAGGAAGAAGGAATACATATTTTTGTGTGGAAAAAAAAATTCACCCTATGAATGTAGCAATGCATTTAAAGACAGCAATGTTTGAAAGTGTTAAAAGAAGTCTGAAGCGCATCTTACTCTAAAGGTGCCAATGAAGATATTCAGAACACAGGGGAAAAAAAAATCATTTCAATAAAATATGTGTTTTTTTCCCCCTCTCTCCAGGGGGAGAGAGCATTTGTTCACGGAAGTTATGAAAATCCCCATTTTTCACAATCGAAAGATAAACTCCAGGAACCCATACAATATCAACCAAAATATTCATAAAAGAAATTATAAAATAGATATTTTATATTTATCAGCAGTTTATACTTATTCCATGTTGACTCCAGTTTATGAACTCTGTCACAGAATCTATTGCTGAACAATTGCCAGTTTGGTCTAATGGTTAAGGCAACAGGTTAGAAAACAGGAGACTGGGAGTTCTAGTCCCATTTTTAGGCATGAAAACCAGCTGGTGACTTTAGGCCTGTCATCAGAAGACAGTGAGTTCTAGTCCCGCCTTAGGCGTGAAAGCCAGCTGGTGACTTTGGGCCAATCACCAGGAGATGGTGAGTTCTAATCCCGCTTTGGGCATGAAAGCCCAAAATTCTAATCCTGCTTTGAGCCAGTCACTCTTTCTGTCTCAGCCAAACTCCCCTCACAAGGTGGTTGTCGAGAAAATAGGACGAAGAATATTAAGTATATTCAGCACCTTGAGTTATTATACAAATAAAAAGGTGGGATAAAATAATCTTTTAAAAAAGCTCCCATTACTATGATAAATGGATTTAGCAGAATCTGGCTGCTAATATCTATAGTCTATTGATTAATCTGACTATTATAATAGAATCTTATATCATCTCATTTCCTGGGCTATATCAGAATATTTCCACGTGCATCAAGTTTTTTTCTCAAACCTGCCACAACTTCAGCGTACCTAACGAAATGACCACTAGTCATTTCCCACATGAGCCGTGGTAGTGCAGTGGTTAGAACGCAGTATCGCAGGCTGACTCTGCTCACTGCCAGCAGTTCGATCCTGACGGGCTCAAGGTTGACTCAGCCTTCTATCCTTCCAAGGTCGGTAAAATGAGGAGCCAAATTGTTGGGGGCAATTATGCTGACCGGTGTAAACCGGTTAGAGAGGACTGTGAAGCACTGTGGAGAAGTATATAAGTCTAAGTGCTATTGCTCTTGATGTCATGATATCTATCTGGTTCAAGCAGTACTTTGAGATTTGTTCATTTCTTTTTTAAAAAAAAATCCACAGAGAACAAATTGTTCTCTAGAAGTCATCTCAAGACATTTTTCTGCTCGGGGCAAAAGAAGTCCATTCCAATATGAAGTTGATTGGTGGTTAAAACTTATTTTAACGGATAGCATCGTCCTCTCTATCACTGCATCATCTTCTATACATCATGGGCATCTCGACAAGCCAACAACACTTGCCGAATAATCCCCATCCTGCCGTTGACTTGCTTATCAAATTATTGTGCCGGCCTCTCCTGAATAATAGTCCAGGCAACCTAGACCTAAATTAATAGTTCGGGGGCACATAAGTCTCCCGTAGTTCAAAAGGAGATCAATCTCTGTGAACATAGTGAGAAAATGCTTGCCAGAAGCTCAAAAGTTGCCCCTGCTCCTTTCTGTAGTAGTACTAATGGACAACAAAGGATCCCACCGTCAAGCGAAGTTAACATATGCAACACACTTTGCTGTCAGAACACATTGGAAATAATTCTGTGTGATGAGCATGTCACGATAATACCCACCCGCTCCCATTTTTGCTTCATTGTTAAGAGGCCGCAATCTGCACAGGCGGCAAAGTGTAAGTCTATTGTCTTGTTCTAAAGTAAAACGGTTTTTAACAATTGTGGGTAAAAGTAACCAGCAACCAGCAACAGCTCCCCATCGCCCGGTGCATTCTCACAGGGAGGGCCTACTCAGGGTGCCGTCGGCTAGACGGTGTCGACTGGCGATCCGTAGAGGCAGAGCTTTCTCTGTGGGTGCTCCCACCCTCTGGAACCAACTTCCTCTGGGGCTCTGGTTGGCCCCTGACCTCCGCACCTTCCGCCGTGACTTAAAGACATGGTTGTTCAGCCTGGACTGGGGGGGGGGCGTTTAACATTTATTTTAACACACTTTTATTGGATATTTTATTGTTGTGAGCAGCCCTGAGTCCTATGGAGATAGGGCGGCATATAAATTAAATTAAATAAATTAATTAATTAATAAAAAGTAAAGTCTTGGTAAATAATATTCCATTTAGGTAAAGACACAACTACTTAGCTGTAAATGGTCCAAGAAAGTCAACCATCAAATATCTATATCAGTGTTGGCGAATCTTTTTGGCACCGAGTGCCGAAACAAGAGTGTGTACACATGGGAGCGCCAGAAACCGGAAGAGCAGTTCCCCGGAGCACATGCACGCTCCGGGAAGCTGAGCTTCCAGTTTCTGGCGTGCGCACGCACGCTGGTCACCTGGTCTTCTGGCACGCATGTACGTGCAAAGACCAGCTGGTGGGTGTACATGTACACGCCGGAAACTAAAAGCTTATCTTCCTACGCATGTGAAGATTGGCTGGCCGGCGCACATAAGCACGCTGGAACCTGGAAGAGCAACGGGTGATGGCTGGCATGCCCGGAGAGATGGCGCTGCATGCCACTTCCTGCACATGTGCCATAGGTTCACCATCACAGATCTATATCTTTCTCTCTTTTTCTTTCTTTCTCTTTCTCTCTCTCTCTATCATCCGTCTATCATCTATCTATCTATCTATCTATCTATCTATCTATCTATCTATCTAGTTTCTGTCTTTTGACCCCCCCAGTCACATGACCACCACCAAGCCACGCCCACCAAGCCACGCCCACAGAACCAGTAGGAAATTTTTTTAGATTTCACCATTGCCTAAAGTGCTTTGGAGAGTTAAGCCTACCCTCTCTTCTCTGTAATAGCCTCTTAAGTACTGGAAGAAAGTTCTCCTGTTATCCATAATCCTTCGGTTCAATAGGCGAGAGCCATACCTAGTTTCCTCAACAGTTCATCATACGATTTAGCCTCCAGCCCTATCATCTTTATTGCTCTTCTCCGCCTACTTTCCGGGGTCTCAACATCTTTTTTGTATTGCAGTGATGAAAACTGGATACTGTATTGCCAAATAATACATGCCAAGACAAACGTATAGACGTAATTTCCGTCACAAGTGCATATCGCCAAACCTATTGAATCCCGCTCGGTTCTGAATTATGGAGGCTTCTCAATAGAGTTTAGCCTTGAGGATTTGTTTGATGTCAGAAAAGACCATGTTTCTATCTAACAGGTACAGAAGATAGAACAGATTAACAAAGTTGGAAGGGATTGACTGTCTTCTAGTCTAAGCCCCTGCTCAACCAGGAAATCCTATATCATTTCAGACAAATGGTTGTCCAATCTCTTCTTAAAAACCTCAGGTGATGGAGCACCCATAACTTCTAGAGGCAGGTCATTCCACTGATGAATTGTTCTCACTTTCAGGAAATTTCTCCTTAGTTCTAAGTTGCTTCTCTCCTTGATAAGTTTCCATTCATTGCTTCTTGTCCTGCCTTCAGGTGCTTTGGAGAAGAGGTTGACCCCTCTTCTTTGTGGCAGCCCCTTAAATATCAGAAGACAGCTGTCATGTCACCCCTAAGTCGTCCTTTTCATTAAACTAGTTATACCCAATTTCTGTAACGGTTCTTCGTAGGTTTTAGTCCTCAGTCCCCTAATCATCTTTGTTGCTCTTCTCTGCACTCTTTTTAGAGTCTCAACATCTTTTTTTTTTTAATATCATGGCAACCAATACTGGATGCAATACTTAACAAAATCCTGAACCAATGGCAGGAAAATATTGCTTTGCATCAAACCCATATTGCTAAGTTCAATACCCCTAAGGAACACTGCAAATATCAAATAATCTATATATATATATACTTTCAGCACACAATCATCAGATAATATGCAAAACATATTCGTTTTCACCAGTGAGTGTGTACCTTATCTCATCGGAGTCCAGGGGTAGAAGCTGGAATCCCAAAAGTGAATATATAAGCTTTCCAACTGTCAATCATTTGCAAGGAAACCCCGAGCACCGTACTGTATGCAAAGTCTGCTTTTTATATCTGATGCAAATAAAATCAAAGTTTTTATTTGCAACTGGCTATCCAAGAGAGAATGGATGAAGAAAGATGAACAGCATAAAAATAAGTAAGGAAGCTACAGATGAAGTGAAGCTGGAATCCATATTATTGGATAGTCTTGAAGCATACAGTATCCGGCTCTTTGATATAATACAACAACATCACAATTGCTAGGAAGGTATTGTGAAGGGAGAGCCTACACCAACACCAGAAAGATCAAGAGAAGACAAGGCCGGGTGGGGTCTTTGCTGAATGCGACTTCAAGTTTACAACACACCATGCCAATTATCTGCAAGTTGATGGCAGCACTGCTTCAGCGGATGGTTGAATGAAGAAAAAGCAGAAAGATGATGGGGTGTGTGTGAAGCAGTGAGTGCTGAAGTCCACTACACAGGGAATGAAGAAGGCAAACTTCGTGCTGTTTTGAGTTTCACTGCATGTAATGGTTAAGCCAACAACATACACAAGCTATTCGAGCGTGTGCGCAAGGTGGCTTCTACAGAAGATAACAAGAAAAAAAGGACAGAAATGAGATTGAAGCTCCACAGCCAAGCCGATGCGTAAGCGGGATTGAGGGACGGATCAGAGGGTAGGTGGACATGGTTAAAACCCATGAGAATGGAAGCAGATCCAGCAATGTCAGCAAGTCAAAGAAATGATCTTGGCCTGTTATATATAATGAGAGATGGGAGGGCAACGGAGACTCATTTCCACATCTTGAAGAACATCAAGATCTTCAATGGACACTATCTGGCACAGTGGTCAAGAAATTTTGCAGGATCAGGAGGAACTCTTTCCCCCACAAGGACCCCCGGACAAAAATAAATCTTTATTCTGAGTGGCTGTCCAGTTGCATTAGAAGTGTCCATCGTGATCGTTGGGAAGGCGGGTGTGAATGTTTTCCTGCGTGTCTGTGGACTGAGGCCTGGGATCACACACAGACAATCCTCAATTTACGACCACCATTGAGCCCCAAATTTTCTGTTGTTAAACGAGATATTTGTTTAGTGAATTTTGCCCCATTTTACAATCCTTTTTTTGCCGCAGTTGTTTTATTTATTTTATTTTATTTATTTTATTAAATTTTTATACCGCCCTTCTCCCGAAGGACTCAGGGTGGTGTACAGCCAAAAATAAAACCCACGACTATATGAAAGTTAAAAGACAATTTAAAAATATTAAATAATTTGGCCGAAACAGCTAAAATAGAAACCACGCATTAAAATAGCATTTAGGCCAGCCCTGCTTGGTGAAACAATAGCGTTTTGAGGGTGCGGTGAAAGGTGCGAAGGTTGGGGATCCTACGAATCTCCAGGAGCAGCTCATTCCAGAGGGCAGGTGCCCCCACAGAGAAGACTCTCCCCCTGGGGGTCGCCAGTCGACATTGTTTGACCGACGGCACCCTGAGGAGTCCCTCTCTGTGGGAGCGTACTGGTCGATGGGAGGCTATCGGTGGCAGAAGGCGGTCTCGTAAGTACATTAAGTTAGCGATACTGTTGTTAAATGAATTCGGCTTAGCCATTGATTTTGCAACCAAAAAGGTCGCAAAAGGGGATCATGTGACCCCGGGGCATTGCAACCGTATAAATATGAGCCAAGGGTCTGAATTTTGATCGTGTAACCTTGGGGATGCTGCAACGGTCGTAAATGTGCAAAATAATCATAAGTCAATATTTTTCAGCGCCGTTTTAACTTTGAGCAGTCACTAAATGAACTGTTGTAAATCGAGGACTCCTTGTATTTTTTAAAAAAAATTGAAGGGGTAGAGGAGAATAACCTTTAACTGTGATGGGATTAGGCCCATTGCTAAGAAAATATTAGCGATAAAAGCTGTATGCCATGCCAGCAAAATTAGTTCTGAATGCAGCAGGTGAATTCAAAATAATCCCTTGTCCTCAATGACCCATCTGAACAACTGAATGTTAAATTTAGCTCAGTTGTGAAATGTAAAATTTGTTACTACTGGTTCTGTGGGCGTGGCTTGGGGGGATTAATGTGACTGGGTGGGCGTGGCCAACTTTTTTTAAAAAGAAATTAAAAGCATTTTTTCTACAACCTCTTCGGCTGAAGAGGTTGCAGAAAAAAATGCTTTTAAAAGCCTCAGACGAACAGGCAACTCAGCTGAAATGCTTTTAAAAGCCTCTGATGATCCCAGCTGAGCCACGCGATCATCAGAGGCTTTTTTTTTTTTTACTTTTAAAAGCATTTTTTCGGCCAAAAGTTGTAGAAAAAATGCTTTTAAAAGTAAAAAAAAAAAACAGCCTCTGATGATCGTGCGGCTCAGCTGGGCATGGGGTTTTTTGCTACCATTTTTTTGTAGGGAGTTTTGCTACCGGTTCTCCAAACCACCCGCCATCGCTACCAGATCAAGCAATCTGGTCCAAATCAAGAGCATTTCACCCTGATTTAGCCCATCTTGTGGTCCAACACTGGATCACTAGATCATGAGTGTGGGTAATTCAGGGGTGAAATGCTACCGGTTCGGGCCGGTTCGCCCGGACCGGTAGGAAAAAATGTTACCGGTTCCCCGAACTGATAGTAAAAAAAAAAAAGCTTTAAAAAAGTAAAAAAAGAGGTTCTGACGATCAGGTGTGAGAATCAACTGTGCCGCGTGATTGTCAGAACCATTTTTTTTACTTTTTAAAGCATTTTTTTACTACCTATTCGCCCGAACCGGTAGTAAAACAATGCTTAAAAAAGTAAAAAAAAAGAGAAAAAGTTGGCCACACCCACCCAGTCACATGACTCCCCCACCAAGCCACGCCCACAGAACCGGTAGGAAAAAATTTCACTACTGAGGTAATCTGATGATCTTTCCTACCCGGACAAAAAAAAAAAAAAATAGGCCTTGATATTAAGCCCAGAGAAGACAAACAATCATGATTAAAAAAAACACTATGGGTAGATCTCGACTTACAACGGTTCATTTAGTGACCATTCAAAGTTACAATGAAAAAACTGAAAAAATTGACTCATGACTGTTTTTCACACTTAACAACCATGGCAGTATCCCCACGGTCAAAATTCAGACACTTGGCAACTGACTCATATTTATGACGGTTGCAGTGTCCCGGGGTCATGTGATCCCTTTTTTGCGACCTTCTGACTAGCAACGTCAATGGGGAAGCCGGATTCACTTCCCAACCATCTGACTAATTTAACAAATTGCCATGATTCACTTAATAACTGTGGCTAGAAAGGTTGTAAAATGGGGCAAAACCCTCTTAACAAACATCTCACTTAACAACATAAAGTTGGGGCTCAATTGTGGTCGTTAAGTCGAGGACTACCCGCATAATGTCTATGGCCATGTTTTTTTAGGTGAGAACTTTTCTTTTGGACAAAGGATTATGTTTTATGAGTTACTTTGGTAGAAAAAAACCCAGAATCAGGCTGTTCTTGAAGTCTCGGCCCCTCAAAGAACTTGCTCACGTGTGTGTCTTTTACACCAGGGATCTCCAACCTTGGCAACTTTAAGACTTGTGGATTTCAACTCCCAGAATGCCCCAGCCAGCAAAAACATGGCTGGCTGAGGAATTCTGGGACTTGAAGTCCACAAATTTGTCTACATTTATTGTCTCCCCCCTTAAAGGAAGGTGAGTGAAATATTCATGTTGAGGTTCACCTGGACCGAGAGGCTTAAGGTTATCTCAGTTTAGACGAGGTGAAGTGTGTATAAAAAGTGGAACTTTCCTATCATCAGAGAAGGAAAGACCATTTGGCTGCCCAATCCTTGCTAAATATAAAACCGAGCTCCTATTAATAATGGATTTAATAATCTCATTTTATTATATTTTTAATGGGCATGAAGAGCATAAGCTCTTTGGATAGGTGACATAGCAATGAAGTCTCCGGTTACTTCATAAAACTGGAATAATGTGGCTTTTCGAAGGCAAAGACATATATGTTTTCCAAAAGGAGGGAAGGGAGGGAAACCACTAATTTAAAATTAAGACATGCTATAACAGGAAAACACAGGAATGTCTTACCCCGGAAACAATCAGTTCTCCGCCAAGGTTTTGGACTTCTGCTTTGACCTTGCTACAGATATTAAGCTGGTGACAGTAAAGGGCGATGCGTTGAAGGTAGGCGAGCAGATCTTGCTTACAGGCTGAATCGGGACACTGCGAAAGGAAAGAGAGAGAAGCGACTTAAAATTTGATTTATTGCTATTGAGATGCTGAATGTGCAGAGAAAACTCAAGTCACTTTGAGGTATTCAACTTTGAGGGGTGATACCGCAACTCTCGCTCGATTGTTTGGTGATTGGTTTCACACAGACCAGATCTTGTCTCGCTTACTTTGGCCTCGCAATTCATGCGAGGAAGTTCACTGGAGAAAGTCTCAAAGGTGTTTTTTCAAAAGGCAACTGGCCTCTCTTTGTTTTTTTTTCTTGAAGACCTTTCGCTTCTCATTCAAGAAGCTTCATCGGTTCACCGTTCATTCATGTCATGAGCCGTGGTGGCGCAGTATTGCAGGCTGACTCTGCCCGCAGTCTGGAGTTCAATCCTGACCAGCTCAAGGTTGACTCAGTTTTCCATCCTTCCGAGGTCGGTAAAATGAGGGCCCAGATCGTTGAGGGAAATATCCTGATCCTGTAAACTACTTAGAGAGGAGCTGTAAAGCACTGGGAAGCGGTATATAAATCTAAGTGCTATTTTTTTTTATTTGATTTATATGCCGCCCTTCTCCGGAGACTCAAGGAGGCTTACAATGCGTTAAGCAATAGCCTTCATCCTTTTGTATATTTATACAAAGTCAGCTTATTGCCCCCATAACCGGGTCCTCAATTTACCTACCTTAGAAAGGATGGAAGGCTGAGTCAACCTTGAGCCTTGGCGAGATTCGAACCAGCAGAAATTGCAGGCAGCTGGTCTTAATAACCAGCTTAATAACAGGGTGCCTTAGACCACTGTACTACCAAGGCCCTTATTGCTATTGCTATTGTCGGAATCAATAAAGCTTCTTGGATGAGAAGTGAAAAGTCTTCAAGGAAAAAAATAAAACCAGTCCGTCTGCCTTTTGAAAAACCACCTTTGGAGGATTGAGAAACTCCATAGTCACTGGAGAAAGCAATTATGCTGGGAAGAGTTAGTAGTAAATGGAAACCAGGCAGGGGTGAGCTGCTGAGGGGTTCGCAGGAGTTCGGGAGAACCTCTAGTTAAGATTCTGTGCAGTTCGGAGAACCCCTAAATCCCACTCCTGGCTGGCCCCACCCCGCCCCACCCACCCCTCCCCTCCCAGGAGTCCCCATGCGGCCCATTTTGGATGCAGGTAAGTGCAGGACGTGCATAGAGGCTTGGGAAGGCCAGAAATGTCCCATTTCCAGCTTCCCAGAGGGCCTCCGGAGACTGGGGAGGCTGTTTTCGCCCTCCTGTAGACTCGAGGAAAGCCTCCAGAGCCCGGGGAGGGCAAAAACGCCTACCGGCCATGGTGCAGGAGGCCGACTAGGCCACACCCACCATGGCCACGCCCACCCAGCAACCGGACAGAGAACTCCTTGCTAAAATTTTTGAAGCTCACCTTTGAAACCAGGCCATCAAAGGACAAAGTAAGACAATCACAAAATACCAATAGGAAAAGATAGTAGGAAAGATGAAAAAGGATAATAGTAATACAGCTCTACTACCTGAATAAAATAAATGATAAATCTTTTTTCTTTCCCAGCACAAAACGGTAGGTCCGGAACTCAAGAAGGCCAAAGAGAGAGAAACAGAGAAAGCAAGCACAGCCATCGTTCGTCACTTACCCGATGAACTGTAAAGCAGACAGCAAAAATATTGTTTCCATCTCCTTAGGATATGTTTCAGGTTGCACATAAAATTCTCTCCGTGCACAATATACTATCTTTTATGATGGTAGAAAACGAACCACATCGAGAGGAGAGGTTTTCAGCCCAGAAAGCAGTAATAACGAACTACAACCAGGAAATGGTCATTTTTACTTCACTGGCGGAACGACACCTGTGGCACTCTTTGGACATGCCTTACAAATCAAAACAACACGGGGCGCAATTCAGTTTAGCTAAACGGAGCAAGTACTGTCTGAAGGGTTTGTAATCCCCGCAGAAACCTGGAACATAATTTATGGGGCAGCTACCGAAGAGAGAGGAAGACTAGTGATATAACCGAAGATACTGCATGGGTAGTCCTCGACTTAAGGCCAGTTATGATGGACTCCCCCTAAAAGGTACAGGTAGTCCTCGATTTATGGCCACAATTGAGCCCAAAATTTCTATCGCTAAGCAAGAAAGTTGTTAAGCGAGTTTTGCCCCATTTATTTACGAACTTTCTTGCCACAAGTTGTTCAGCGAATCACTGAAGTTGTTAAGTTAGTAACACGGCTGTTAAGTGAATCTGACTTCACCATTGATTTTGCTGGTCAGAAGGTCGCAAAAGGAGATCACATCAGAGGAGGGTTTCAGCAGGTTCTGACCAGTTCTGGCGAACCGGTAGCGGAAATTTTGAGTAGTTCGGAGAACTGGTAAATACCACCTCTGACTGGCCCCACCCCCATCTATTCTCTGCCTCCCGAGTCCCAGCTGATTTGGAGGAAATGGGGATTTTGCAGTAACCTTCCCCTGCCATGCCCACCAAGCCATGCCACTCCCACTAAGCCACACCCACAGAACCGGTACTAAAAAATTTTGAATCCCACCACTGGATCACATGACCCTGGGACACGGCAACCAACATAAATACAAGCCAGTTGCCAATCGTCCAAATTCTGATCACATGACTAGAATAACAGGCTAATAAAGTTGGAAGGGACCTTAGAGGTCGTCTAGTCCAGAGGTCCCCAACCCCTGGTTCCGTGGACCGGCACTGGGATGCGGCAAGCCAGAAACTGATCCGCACAAACAAGCAAAACCTCATCCGCAGGATGCAGGCAACATGCAAAACCACGCCCCTTCCTGTCCGCAGAAAAACCTCCCTCCATGGAATCGGTTGCTGGTGCCCAAAAGGTTGGGGGCTGTTGTTCTATTCCAACCTCCTGTTCAAGTAGGAAATCTTATACCATTTCAGACAAATGATTGTCTAATCTTTTGTAAAAGACTTCAGGATTTGTTCTGACCTAGGCTTCCTTTGAATGTATACAGCATAATCTTAGTCCTGGCAAAACCTCTTTTGTTTACACGCCTGTGAATTATTTTCGGTGATCGCGTGCAAAGTGCGTGCACGAAGAGAACCGGTGGTAACGCCGGTTGGAACCCACCACTGGGGGGGGGGGGCAGTCAGAATTTTTACTACCGGTTCTCCGAACTACTCAAAATTTCCGCTACCGGTTCTCCAGAACTGGTCAGAACCTGCTGAAACCCACCTCTGCCTGTGATCACCATTTGAAAACTTCCCAGCTAGATTCCAACAAGCAAAAAAACAATTTGGGAAGCCAGATTCATTTAAGGATTGCATAAGTCACATAACAGCTGCAGAGGTTTTCTTGACCACCGCAGCAAAAGAGGTCGTAAAGTCAGGAGCGACTCATTTAACATCTGCCTTGCTTAGCTATGGTTCCCAATTGAAGTGGTAAGTTGAGGACTACCTGGGTCAGAAGTCTTCAAATTTGGCAGCTTTAAGACTTGTGGACTTCAACTCCCAGAATTCTCCAGCCAGAGAATTCTGGGAGTTGAAGTCCACAAGTCTTAAAGCTGCCAAGTTTGAAGACCTCTGACCTAGAGTAAAGCCAGATGGGCTTCAGTCCAAATTCAGTTGGACTCTACTACTGATGAAGATAAGTGGAAAATGTGGGAACATATTTTATGATATTGGTCATTCGTGTTTAGAGTTGTTTGCCCCAACTGGGAATAATTCTGTAGATTTGCACATTGGGATCTTTCTCATCTCCAACAGGAGATATAAAGGACTTTTAGAACTGAATATAACAGTTATTCAGAATATAACAGGATAACAGAGTTGGAAGGGACCTGGGAGGTCTTCTAGTCCAACCCCCTGCTCAAGCTGTATCATTTTAGACAAATGGCTGTCCAGTCTATTCTTGTAAATCTCCAGTGATGAAGAACCCTCAAAAAGGGGGAGGTTAGGCAGAACAAATGGCTTCTTAAAACTCTCCAGTGATGTAACTTCTAGTGGCAAGCTGTTCCACCGGCTAGTTGTGATCACTGTTAGGAAATTTCTCCTTAATTCCAGGTTGCTTCTCTCCTTGATTAGTTTCCATCCATTGTTTCTTGTCCTGCCTTCTGGTGCTTTGGAAAATAAATTGACCCTCTCTTCTTTGTGGCAGCCCCTCAAATATTGGAAGACTGTTAACATGTCACCCCTAGTCCTTCTCTTTGTTAGATGCAGCTCCTGAAAACATTTTTCATAGAATTTAGAAGAAACCAGTGCCGAATTACATGGCCCTTTGGGAGGATAAAATCCAGGTGCCCATTAAAACGAGAGTAAAAAATATACAGGTGGCCAGCCTCCACCATACATACTACATATTATTATTTTTTCTCATATTATTTTTAAATCAGCCTCTCTTGAGAATTTCTTGGGGTAGTTAAGGCTAATCTCTTCTTCCATATATATGATAATGCCAGGAAATTGTCTCCTTTTTCTTCCCAAAGTTGCCCCATCTTTCAAGTCCAAATCTCAGAGGTCTATTTTTTTTCTTTTCTTACTTAGCTGCCAGTTAGCACAGTCGCATTTATTCCACTCCAGAGATCCTGCATTTGAAATATACTTTGAGATTAAATCCTCCAGAGAGACGACAAAAGCCTCAAATGGAAGGAGCAAATTAAAACTCTCTCTTTCTCTCTCTCTTTGTTTCTCTCTTTCTCTTTAGCGCCGTAATTAAAAATGAAACAGCCTATAAAAAAAGTTAATGCTGCAAAGAGGTCTCAAAACTTCGATAAAAATTTCCCCGGTTTTGAGGCTCTGAGGAAAGACAAATAATCTCAGCGACTTTAAAAAATCTAAAAAACTAGTAATAATGAGGCTTTCAAAAATTCTGCTGGTACTCCCAACTCGGCTGAGCAGCTGTTCTGTTTTTATTTTAGATCACTGCCGGGTAGTTATGGGTTCCCTTTGTGATTTGCTTGGGTTTTTCGATTTTTTTAAAGTGAACTTTTGAGGATATTCCTCCAAACCAACAAAGGAATTCTTTAGGAGGCTCTTATAGGGCAGACTGGAAACATTTCCTTGCTCAGATTCACTTTTAAAGGATCAATTAAATATCAGCAGGTGTGGAAGATTTGTTTTAAAGACAGAGCTGTTGTTAGGATATTGAATGTAGTAGCTGGAACAGTAAAATGTACAATGATCCAGAACACGCAGTTGTAATTGAGTAGTTAAGAGAGTGCTGATTCATGCATGAGGCATTCTATGCTATGATTGGTCGCTGTAAGTACAAAGGGGGCGTTTCCCTTTTTCCCGCCTTTTTCTCTTCAGTGCGTTCTGTATACTGTTTTAGATTTACCTCACGATTTTACTACGTTCCTGATTATCTTGTTTGCTACAAATATAAATGTTACATATATTTATTTATCTAAAACTACAAGTTCGTGTCAGTGTCTTTGACTTCATTTGGAGAGCTGCTGCATAATTCCCTGACCATTGTCCTTTTTCAAATGGTAAATTAGAAATTTTCACTGTTGGCGGAAGCTCTCCATACCCAGGTTTAATTGTAAGTTTGGGTTACAAGAAACCTGACGATGGCAGGTCAGGAAATCCAGCATATAAAAACCATCGGCTTCATGGGAGTAAATAGAATGGGAAATACTGATAGTCTTCAACTTGTGACCATTCATTTAGTGAGCGTTCAAAGTAACAATGGCACTGAAAAAAGTGACTTATGACCGTTTTCCACTCTTAGTGAAAGCAGCATCTCCGTGATCAAAATTCAGGGGCTTGGCAACCAACTCGTATTTATAATGGTTTCAGTGTCCCAGGATCATGCGATCATCACCTTTTGCGACCTTCTGACAAGCAAAGTCCATGAGAAAGTCAGACTCACTTAACAACCATGTTACTCACTTAACAACTGCAGTGATTCACCTAACAATTGTGGAAATGAAAGGCCATAAATAGGGGCAAAACTCACTTAACAACTGGGTTAATAAGTGTTAACAACGGATTTCCGGAAGTGTGGAATTCAACTCCCAGAATCTTCAGCAAAGGCTATGCCTGTGATGGTGAACCTATAGCACGCGTGTCTGAGGTGACACGCAGAGCACTCTCTGTGGGCATGCAAACCGTGGCCAGCTACTCTTCTGGTTTCCGGTGTGTGCATGTGCGCTGGCCAGCTGGCCTTTGCAGGCGCTGGAGCACTGGAAAATGGCCTGAAAATGGCCAAAAAACAGGCTGGGAAACAGCCCGAAAAACGGCTTGAAAAAGGGCCAAAAACAGGCATGTACGCGCCGGCCAGCTGGTCTTTGGGTTTCCGGTGCTCCGGCATGGGCGAAGACCAGCTGGCCAGCGTGCATGCACGTGCTGGAAACCCGAAGACAGCTGGCTGGTGCGTATTCACACCGGCACTCCGGTGTGCACACATGAACACACATTCCGGTTTGGCCACTCGGTGCCGAAAAGGTTCACCATCACTGGGCTATGCAGACTGGGGGATTATAACAGAACAAAATAACAGAGTTGGAAGGGACCTTGTAGGTCATCTAGTCCAACCCCCTGCCTAAGCAGGAGACCCTAGACCATTTCTGACAGATGGCATCATCTTCCAGGGATGAAGTTCCCACAACCTCCGAAGGCAACCTCTGTTCCATTGGTTGATTGTTCTCACTGTCAGAAAATTTCACCTTGTGAATTTCTCCTTGTTCAGTTTCCATCCATTATTCCTTGTCTGGCCTTCAGGTGCTTTGGAAAAAAGGTTGACCCCCTCCTCTCTGTGGCAGCCCCTGAAAGAACTGGAACACTGCTATCATGTCTCCCCTTGTCCTTTTCTTCTGGGAGTTGAGGTCCACTTTCTGGAAATTCGATTCTACCTGGTAGCTATCAATGGATCTTCACTCGCTGCACCCTGCCGAAGATTCATCTAATCCTAACAAGACTCCCTGTGCTGCAAGAATGGCTTCTCCCAGAGAACAAATCCTACAAATGCAATGTACTACATAAAACTCTGCAATTAAATAACACTATCTGCTATGCTGCTTTGGAATAGACTGTGACCTCTATGCTCTTCTCTTTCAATTAGTAACAGAACCGTTTCCTGAAGCCATGGCTTCCAGGCAGAACTCCACTTAAGCATGTTTTTTTTTTATAGATGGTAAGCTTTTCCCTTTTAAATAGCTGCTTAAAAGTTGGTTACATGAAAAACACTGGCAAGACTCATGGGAGATTAAGAACGCCTCACAGACTGCAAAAGAAAACAGGAGAAATGGGAAGACAGGCAGTCCTTGGCTTGCAACCATTCGTTTAGTGACCGTTCAGTTACAACGGTACTGAAAAAAAAGTGACAGATGACTGTTTTTCACACCAATGACCGTTACAGCATCCCTATGGTGCAGTGGTGGGTTTCAAATTTTTTTACTACCGGTTCTGTGGGCATGGCTTGGTGGGCGTGGCATGGCATGGCTTGATGGGCGTGGCAGGGGAAGGATACTGTAAAATCTCCATTCCCACCCCAATCCAGGGGAAGGATACTGCAAAATCCCCATTTCCTCCCGATCAGCTGGGATTTGGTAGGCAGAGAATAGATGGGGGTGGGGCCAGTTAGAATTTTTACTACCGGTTCTCTGAACTACTCAAAATTTCCGCTACCAGTTCTCCAGAACTGGTCGGAACCGGCTGAAACCCACCTATGCTATGGTCACGTGATCAATATTGGCCACTTGGCAACTGGTTCACAAAAATGACGGTTGTAGTGTCTCGGGGTCATGTGATCCCTTTTTGCGACCTTCTGATGAGCAAATTCAACGGGGAAGCCAGATTCATTTAACAATCATGTTACGAACTTAACAAGCACTGTGATTCACTTAACAACTGTGGCAAGAAAGGTTGTAAAATGAGGCAAAACTCACTTAACAACTGTCTCGTTTAGCAACAGAAATCTTGGTCTCAATTATTATCCTAAGTCAAGGTCTAACTATACAATTCTCCTTGATGTGATCCTAATGAGGTGAAAAAAATTTTCACGGCCCATCCCCCGTCAGGTACCATGACCCTGTTATTAACACAGCTGCAATTTACTGCTGGTTCGAATCTCTCCAAGGCTCAAGGTTGACTCAGCCTTCCATCCTTTCTAAGGTAGGTGAAATGAGGACCCAGTTTGTGGTGGCAATAAGCTGACTTTGTATAAATATACAAAGTATGAAGGCTATTGCTTAACGCATTGTAAGCCGCCCTGAGTCTCCGGAGAAGGGCGGCATATAAATCAAATTAAAAAAAAAAAATGTTTAGGAACTATAACTCCCAGAATTCTCGGAGGCACCCAAGCCAGTTAGCATACTGAGTGGAAATTCAGGACTCTCTCTCTGTGTGTGTGTGTGTGTGTTTGTGTGTTTCTTTTTCTATTATATATGCACAGCACCTTGCTGAGGAAAGCTGCTTTAATCAGAAAGAAACACATTACAATTCCAGGCACGCAATCATGACGGGCAGAAACGGTTCGCTCTGCTGCTCAAGCTCATCTCGAGAGCAGCTCTGAAATTACCTGATCGGCCACCGCCCGCGCCAGTTTGTCCATTCTGGAGCCGGCTTCTGCAATTTTCTTGGCGGCATTTATGACATCGGAGGTATTCTTCAGTGGCCCTTTACCCCTAGAAGAGACAAGGGGAAAGCCGTTGACTTAATGCTTGGAAATGAAAATGAATTTGAATATAAATACTTTATTTGGTTCAAGTGTGATTAGACACACAAGGAATTTGTCTCTGGTACAGAAGCACTCAGTGTACACGCAAAGCAACAACAATAATAAATTATTACATTTAAATGAATAAATAAAGCTGAATTGCTCTGGGACTTTAGAATTCAAACAGACAGACAGCTGCCACATAACTCTCCAGACTTAACATTTGTTGATTAGAAAGATGCAAAAAATCTGGATAGTGGACGTGGCAGTACCTGGAGACAGCAAAACAGAAGAAAAAGAACTGGAGAAGATAACAAAATACGAAGACCTGAAAATAAAAATAGAATGACTGTGGTAAAAGCAAGCAGAAGTAGTTCCAATAATAATGGGCACCTTGGATGCAATCCCAAAACAAGTGGAACGGTACTTGAATACCATTGGCATTGGCAATTTCGCCATCAGTCAATTGCAAAAAGCAGCTTTACTAAGAACAACTTCCATCCTGCAATGATATCTATAACACCATCAAACAACCAGATCTGCCTATCCCGGGTCCTTGGAAAGGACTTGATAGGTAGGCAAAAATGCCAAATCCAGTTTGAACATTATGACGAACTAAGAATAAGAATAAGAATAAGAAGATCTTGTGGGACTTTTGAATACAGACTGATCATCATTTGGAACATAACACTCCAGATATCACGGTTGTTGAGGGCCGAAGCATACAGTTTATTGATATCGCTGTACCAGGAGATGCCAGAGTCGAAGAAAAAGAACTGGAAAAAAATCACGAAATATCACGCCCTTGCCATTGAAACTACATGGCTATGGATGAAACATGTAACAGTGATATCCGTTGTCATCGGGGTACTTGGTACCATGTCCAAGAATTTCACAAAACACATCAAGAAATTGCAGCTTCCTGCAATAATACCAGCGGAACTGCAAAAAAAATGCGCTACTCGGAACATCATATATTTTAAGAAGATACTTGGTTGATACCTAAGATGCTGGCAGCAACCCATATCAACCATTAGCATCAGTCACTCGTATTTGTGACACATTTTTAAATGTGACACAACATGACTGAGTTTCATGTTTAATGAATAAAAGAGATAATACCAATAAAAGGTGGAATAAAGATAATAATGATAAATAATACTACTACTGAGACACTACATGGATAAATATACACAGACATTAGGCAGCACTGTGAAAATTATGTGTTTAGCAGACTGAGGCACAAGAGAAAAAAAAAACTGTCCCCGTGTCTACTTGAAATTGCATCTGCAATGGAACTGCATCTATATGGAGTATGCAATACTCTTCAACATCTTCATCAATGACTTGGATGAGGGGATAGATGGGGAGCTCATCACATTTGTAGATGACACCAAGCTGGCAGGACTAGCCAACAGTCCAGAAGATAGGCTCAAGATACAGAAGGATCTTGACAGACTTGAACATTGGGCGCTATCCAACAAAATAAAATTCAAGAGTGAAAAAAGTGAGGTTCTACATTTAGGCAAGAAAAACCAAATGCACAGGTATAGTATAGGTGGTACCTAGTTCAATAGTAGTAATTGTGGAGGGATCTTGGAGTCTTGGTGGACAACCAGTTAAATATGAGCTAGCAGTGTGCAGCAACTGCCAAAAAAGCCAACACAGTTCTGGGCTGCATAAACAGAGAGATAGAATCAAGATCAAATGAAGTGTTAATGTCACTTTGTAATGCCTTGGTAAAACCACACGTGGAATACTGCACCAAGTTTTGGTCGCCAAGATGTAAAAAAGATGCGGAGACTCTAGAAAGAGTGCAAGGAAGAGCAACAAAGATGATTAGGGGACTGGAGGCTAAAAGATATGGAGAACGGTTGCTGGAATTGGGTATGTCTAGTCTGATGAAAAGAAGGACTGGGGGGGTGACATGATAGCAGTCTTCCAATATTTGACGGGTTGCCACAAAGAAGAGGGAGTCAAGCTATTCTCTAAAGCACCTGAAGGCAGGAGAAGAAGCAATGGGTGGAAACTAATCAAGGAGAGAAGCAACATAGAACTAAGGAGAAATTTCCTGACAGTGAGAACAATTAATCAGTGGAACAACTCGCCTCCAGAAGTTGTAAATGCTCCAACACTGGAAATTTTTAAGAAAAGATTGGACAACCATTTGTGTGAAATGGTATAAGGCTTCCCGCCTCACCAGGGGGTTGGACTAGAAGACCTCCAAGGTCCCTTCCAACTCTTTCATTCCGTTATTTTGTTAAACAGTTTGTGCTCAGGATGCGAGGGGTCTGCAGATATTTTTTTTCAGCCCTCCTTCTGACCCACACAATATGCAGCTTTTCTATGGAAGAACAGCTGGTTTTTTTCTGCAATCTTGACTATCCGCTGGTGTCCGTGCCTGTCCTGTACGGTTGCTATACCAAACCAGACAGTTATAGACGTGCAAATGATAAGATTCAATAATTCCTCTATAAAACTGTATCACCAGTTCCATTTTCGTTTTTCATATTCTTGCAGAACTGCGAGATGACTGTTTCCCCAATTTAGCACACCATGCTCTTTAAACTACTTATTAGAGTATAGGTTAGGAGATTGGGGGGGGGAAGGGGGGGGGCTGAGGGAGGCAATGTAGATGTATAGCTACTCCAAAATGCTTTGCCAGCAGTTTGGTCTCGATTTTGCCTCCGAGCTCCTGAACTTAATTGTAGATGCATTTTTAAAAGTGTTCATTAAGAGGGTATTCCTGGAGGAATGCAAAACAGCGAAAGGGCTCAACGTTTCCCCCACCCTCCGGCTCCCCAAGCTGGATTTAATGTAAAATTGGCCAGATCCAATCCCGAAATGGGTCAGAGTTCAGCAGGGACATAAAAGAAAGCAGCTTTACACTTGCACAAAGTTGAATATTATCAGGGAGGTTTGTTAAAATGCTGGTTGAGTTTCAGATCATTATTTATGTATTTGTTTTTGCAATTGCTCGTCCAGCTGTTCGGCTAATTTGTTTATTAGATTTGTATTGCATCATTAATATTTTATAAGTAGCTCAAGGTGATGAACATACATATCAATCTTTCCGCCAGAGGTGGTATTCGACCGGTTCAGACTGGTTCGGCGAACCGGTAAATACCACCTCTGCCTGGCCCCGCCCCTGCCCACTCGCTCGCTCTTTGAAAACATTTTACTTCTCATCCAAGAAGCTTCTTCAGTTCTTGAAAACATTTTGCTTTTCATCCAAGAAGCTTCTTCCGTTCTTGAAAACATTTCGCTTCTCATCCAAGAAGCTTCTTCAGTTCTTCTTGAAGACGTTTCGCTTCTCATCCAAGAAGCCTCTTCAGTTCTTCTTGAAGAAGTTTTGCATCTCAGTTCTTCTGAAGAAGCTTCTTGGATGAGAAGTGAAAAACAACAACAACAAGAAAATCCAGTTGACTTTTGAACAGCACCTTTGGGACACCATGGCCTACCTACCTGGGTGACTTGAGAATCTCCATAGACAACCCTCACAAGGACAAACTTCACTGATTGACCTACCTGGTGAAGTCCGTCATTTCCATCATGATCATGCACATCTGTTTGGCTAGGACGATGATGTCATTCCCGCTGTCATCCCATTTGGCCACCTCGGCGTCCAGTTTGCTCTTTTCTTGATGGAATATCTCTACCTGCTCAGCTATTTTTGCCTTCTCTTCCTGAGGAAGCTGAGCCATGATGGCCTGTATTAAACCACACAGAATCGTGTAATTTTAAGACGTGTCAAGAATGGAAACTTTGAGTTAGCTTCTCACTGCTTCTCCTAAGTAGGAAAATCATTTTAAAGATGCCATGTTATCCATTCATTTGAATCTAATCTGATTATTTGTGCTTCAGTTTCTGCTGATGAGGCATCCTTCAGGGCAGGGGTGAAATGCTGCCGGTTCGGACCGGATCGCCCGATCTGGTAGCGATGGCGGGGGATGGTTCGGAGAACCAGTAACAAAAATCCCTCCCCACTCCCATGCCCAGCTGAGCTGGGCAATCATCAGGGGCTTTTTATTTTATTTTTAAAAGCATTTTTTCTACAACCTCTTCGGCCGAAAAAATGCTTTTAAAAGTAAAAAAAAAAAAAAAAAAGCCTCTGCCGAACAGGCAAGTCAGCCTTGATCGTCAGAGGCTTTTAAAAGCATTTTTTAACAACCTCTTTGGCTGAAGAGGTTGTAGAAAAAAATGGTTTTAAAAGTTTTTTTAAGAAGAGTTGGCCACGCCCACTCAGTTATATTACTGCCCCAAGCCACACCCACAGAACCGGTAGTAACAAATTTTACATTTCACCACTGCTTCAGGGGTCTCCAAACTTGGCGACTTTAAGACTTGTGGACTTCAACTCCCAGAATTCCCCTGGCAGCCATGCTGATTGAGGAATTCTGGGACTTGAAGTCCACAAGTCTTAATGACCCAAGTTTGAGATTTAGATCACCGATGCCAACAAACCAACTTTCTCAGAGCTGGACCAGTCAGTGTTCAATGTCAGCTCTGGCTTGTTTTTCTGAACTCAGCAACAAACAAGCAGTCTGCTGGCACCTTAAAAATGAAATATCTATTATCGCAGAATCTTTCATGGGTCAAGGACTACTTCATTAGCTACCAGAAAGGGGAAAAACAGCTCAAAACTCAGTATAATTACAATATAGTAACAGATGGTCCTAATTTGGCTAGCGAGCTGGATCATAGTCGGTGACAATCTGCACAAACTGGATCATCAAACTCTGCCACTGATGCCACAAGAAAACTCTGAAATTTTGGAAGCCGTTTGTGAACTTGTGTTAAATTCAATAACAGACTGTTAAGAGAGGGTTTTGAAGATGAGTCTTCTTCTTGGGGTTACCTGTTACCTCTTTCTTTTTATAGTGAAAAGATGGTGGGTCGGCTTGATTGATAGACAATAGATTTCTACAATGGTAGATTTTTTTTCACGTAACATAGCATTTTTAGTAATTATAGATGGGAAAGTTTATAACTACTTGTAGCTCTGTTACGCAATGTGGGGAGAAGGCTTCGGATATTTGAGTTATTCTTTTCTTAGCATTCAACCAGAGTAGACATTTTATGTTTAATGTTAATATTAATAATATATTTGTTACTTGTTTATATATATTTTCTATGTGTTGTTTGGTTTGGGAGTCAAAGTTTTCTTCTTTCTGTTTTGTATTGTAACTTTGGAGAAAGATGAAAACAATTATTAAAAAGAAAAAGAAGAAGAAAACTCCTAAATTTTTAGTCCTTGATAGACTTTTGTGCGCTCCGGAATTCGTGCTGTGCAAGTTTCTAGAGGAACTTGAAAAGAGTTTCAATGGATATCACCATTAAACTGATTCTGAGACTAATGGTAAACACAAGAATTCCACTTTATTTCAACTTTTTTTTGAGGGCGACGCTGCAAGAAAACAGCAAAACAGTCATAATTACTTTTGAAGATCAAAATAGGGACCTTTCAGTCATGATTCCTTAACTGAAAGTATGTTTAGCTCCAGGGTTATATCCCACTGTTTGGTACATTTAATGGAGTGTAACATAGATTTAAGTGTCATTACATTTTTTTCTTGTTTATGTCACTTTCAATCAGCTATTGCTTCTCTCTACATATTCTTAAAATGCTCTTGGCTTTTTAAAAAATTCACAATTGACCTTTTCCAGAACCAGAATTTGTGGGGGGGAGGTTATCTTGAATCAGGAGATCAGAAAAATTAAGAAAACTGAAAGCTTATCAAATTAGAATTCAGCATCTGAGTTTTAATTAGGCCTTATCAAAGTAGCTCAGCAGTCTGAAATGTTAATGTGCAAACCCAACACAACAACAACAACAGCTTCCCCTATAAAAAGGCACAGAAATTGAGTCTCTTCTTTGCATCTCAAAAAAACTGCAGTGCTGTTTTATGAACCTAATGTTTATTTGCATCTCTAAGATTGTGCATATTTATTTGTGTGTCTGGGTGTGCGTGCACTGTGTCACACAATGAGTCTTCCTGATATGCGGTATGATTCCAACTTAAGCTAACATTCATTTTTATGCTTCTTCCAACACTGAAATTGGTTTTTTTCCACCCCCCAAAGAGTGTTTTCTCCTTTTCCTTTTCGGTGGGTTATGCAGTGTATAAATTCCCGTTTTATTTACTTCTAATCCACAATAAATGTGGAGTCGTTAAACAACAAATAACTTCTATGGAGTGGTGTTACCGCCACATATACCTTCCGGTTATACAGAAGCAGAATTATTTTATGGGAAAACATTCCTAGGACTCGTAAGCAACCACACTGAACCAAAAAAAAAATTAAAAAAAATGCAGATTTCGTTGGGCAAACTAACAGCCGTCTTCAGGCCCCCATGGAAGGTCAACATGGTCGGGGCAGATCTCACCTTGAGGGACACGATGTTCCAGAAGGTGGAAGTCATGGCAGAGAAGGCCCTTCTCCTGGACATTGCCAGCCAGAATTCCTTGACTGACGGAGCCCACAGCATACCCCTTCTGCTAGCATGGGTGGGCAGGCCAGTTTCCTTTGGATGAGATGGTTCCTCAGATACCTCGCTCCATGCTATGCAGGGTTTTAAAGGTGATAACCAACATCTTGAATTGGAGACTGCCCCACCTGTGCTGGCAAAAGGGGCATAACTGTGGGCCCCATCCAGTTCTGGAGACCTCACTTAAAAAAAGGGAATCAATAAGATAAGAGTGACTCAAGAAATGGACAACAAAAATGGCACAAAATCTGAGGGACAAACCATACCAGGAGAGATTGGAGGAACTGAATATGTACAGTCTGGAGCAGGGGTCTCCAACCTTGGCAACTTTAAGACTTGTGGACTTCAACTCCCAGAGTTCCTCAGCCAGCTTTGCTGAGTTGAAGTCTACAAGTCTTAAAGTTGCCAAGGTTGGAGACCCCTGGTCTGGAGGACACAAGGGAAAGGGAGGTACATGATTGAAACGTTTAAATATATTAACAACAATATGTATTCAGTTTGTTAGGTTGGTGGAGCTTCTTAAACAAAATTTATACCATCCTGCAAGTGTGTATACCATCTGGTTGGTTAAAACAGAAGAAAAGGTAGGTTTAATTTTATGGACTACTATCAAAAGTTTGTATGATGAAATGGCCCATAATGCCCTTTTTGGTTGGTTGTGATTTTAGCAACTGAAAATTATACTTAGGTATTTTTTTAAATTTCAGATGCCATAGCAAACAATTGTATCAATTCAGTTGTGGCTTGAGAAACATGAGATGCTATCTGCAAAGTATTTCAATCTTCTTTAAGAAAAGCTTTCTGTCCTGCTTGGAGATTTTGATATCAGTAATTCATAATATTCAGCATGTTAAAATTGGGACACTTGTCCCAAGTTTTTGGCATGTTTTCTCCATTATTATAAGGTTTAGGAACCTGATCTTTTTCTCAATGTTTTAATAGGAAAGCTTGAATTCCTTGGAGTTTTGACAAATTTATTAGATTAGGTGTTAAAAAATTTTTTTAAGAAAAAAAAATATTGGCATGAAGCTTGGGTCATGCAAAAAGAACTATCAACAGATATTTTTTTTTTCTGTTTTGCACAAACTTCTCCAACCAACCCCATTTGAGTGTCAAACAAATTAACTCAGTTCTTGAGAACTCAAAATGGAACTTCACGCTCAGTAGCCATCCTAAGCTTTATATTCTCCAAATCAGCTTGCAGAAGCAGACACATTGGAAGAGATATTCATGCACTGCTTAGACCGTAAACTCACCCTTGCACTTTGGCCAGCAATAAGCTGATCGTCTTCAGTTTGAACGCTTGTCCGGCTACGGACATCATAATCTTCCTGTTCGAAATCAGAATCATCCTCTAGCTCTTCGGGAGTCTGGATTTTAGGGCAGAAAGGAGGAAAGATAAGAAGGAAGGAAGGAAGGAAGGAAGGAAGGAAGGAAGGAAGGAAGGAAGGAAGGAAGGAAGGAAGGAAAGGTTGTGTGAAAAAGAAGAGAGGAGAAGAGGAAGTTGTGTAGGGAGGGAGGGAGTTTGTGTGAGTACAAAGGGAAGGAAGGAAGGAAGGAAAGAAGGATTGTGTGAAAAAGAAGAGAAGGGAAGAAGGAAGTTGTGTAGGGAGGGAGGGAGGTTGTGTGAGTACATAGGGAAGGAAGGAAGGAAGGAAGGAAGGAAGGAAGGAAGGAAGGAAGGAAGGAAGGAAGAGAAGAAGAGATTTTATAGGAAGGAAGGAAGGAAAAAGGAGGGAGGGAGGAAGGAAGGAAGAAAAGAAGAGAGGTTTTATGGGAAGGAAGGAAGGAAAGGAGGGAGGGAGGGAGGGAGGGAGAGAGGGAGGGAGGGAGGAAGGAAGGAAGGGAAGGAAGGAAGGAAGGAAGGAAGGAAGGAAGAAAAAAACAGAAGGCAAACTTACAAAGGATACAAATGAATTCCAGTGATTGCTACGTTCGTGTTTTATCAACTAACCTGCCCAGAAAATGTTGTTTCGTCTTCATTTTAAATTAACTTGTCGGCAAAGGCAGGCAGGACCCCAAATTGAATTGTCCACAAAAAAATGAAGTTGTTCGAAACCTGCTTTTTCCCCAGCAGCATTAATCATCACCTTGCTGTGATTTCTCTTAAGCCTGTTAACAGGGGGAATGTACATTGGGGCAAAGGGACAGCCCTAGGACGCATTTCCCGCTTGGAATGTGATATTTCAAAATAATTGTATTTCTTCTCTAGGGGGAAAAAAAAAAAAAAGAAGACCTACAAGACAACAGGCTGAACAGATTGCACCCTCCTCCAAGAGTTTACAGAAATACCTGCAAAAAAAAAAAAGGCTCCTTGAGCTCAAAGATGGGGAGAAGACCGGCCTACCCCTCTTTCTCTAAATTGGACACAGTCTGAAGTGTGATCTGAGTAATTATTAATAGCAGTAGTGGGTTTCACTTACCTTTGCTACTGGTTCGCAAATGTGAGTCACGTGCCACGTCTGCGCATGCACAGATGCTTCTGCGTACGCGCAGAGAGTCCGTGATGATGTCTGGTTGGGTGGGCGGAGCCACCTGCCACCGCCGCTACCGGTTTGCTCGAACCGGGTAGAACTGGTAGAAACCCACCACTGGTTAATAGCCTGATCACAAGACTTGACAATTGTTGTGACCCAGGCCCAAGTAGGTATTATCAGACGCAATCAGTTCGAAAACAAACAGTCTTTATTAGAACATCTGAGAATTAACTCATTCTCAGCGTAGTCCAAACTAATTCAAAACAAATTCTTCATAACACAATTCTTCAGCCTTATCACCAACCTTGGTCTAATTAGGCAACCTGCCAAAGGCTTTTCTTGGCAAAAGTTCAGAAGCAGAAGACGCCGACAAGAAATAAATGCAGCAAGACAAGAAACAAATCTATCAACGTTGTTTTACGACAAAGAGCCCAAGAGCCATTGCTGGTCTTTTAAGCCTTATGGGAGGGGCCAATCATCTCCTGGCCTTACTCCCGAGTCGTCCTTTTTGCTTTAGCTGCTCTGCCTTCTGGCAGCTCTGCGCATGCACACACTAGGAACAGGCTCCTCCTGTTCCTCTGCCTCTCTGTTGTCCGACTCTGGAGGCTCTGGAGTCTGCTCATCACTCCCAGATGGCCCTGGCCCCATCTCTGCCTCTGATGCAGAGCCCTCATCTGGGCCTTCCCCAGCCTCCAGGACTGGCCCATATTCTTCCTCATCCTCCTCACTGTCTGACTCCGCTGCCAGCTCTGCAGGCTGCTGGCGGACCACAACAACAATGGAACAAACCTCTGGATTGTGAGAGTGTAGAGAAGATTGCAACACTCCCTATTTTATGCTTGCCAAAGCAAGGAGAACGTTCCTTGTAATTCTTTTGGTCTTTTCACATTTTCATTTCTCCATTTTTTCAATACTTTCTTTACAGTTTTAGAGCTGAGATGGTTAAAAAAATGGTTGGGTTAATATAGCAGATTGAACAGGGCAATAGCTCTGGTGATGGCCTCTACAAACAACAAAGCATGAAGGAGCCATTGCTTTAGAGATTAAGACACCAGGCTAGAAACTGAGAAACTATGAGTTCTAGCCCTGCCCTTAGTAATGAAAGCCAGCTGGGTGGCTTTGAGCCAATCACCAGGAGACTGGGAATTATAGTCCCACCTTAGTCATGAAAGGATAATTTTGGGCCAATCTGGATAATTTTGGACTGATCACCAGGAGATGGTGAGTTCTAGTCTTGCCTTAGACATGGAAGCCAGCTGGGTGGCTTTGGGCCAATCACCAGGAGACTGGGAATTATAGTCCCACCTTAGTCATGAAAGGATAATTTTGGGCCAATCTGGATAATTTTGGGCTGATCACCAGGAGATGGTGAGTTCTAGTCTTGCCTTAGACATGGAAGCCGGCTAGGTGACTTCAGGCCAATCACCGGGAGACAGTGAGTTCTAGTCCTGCCTTAAGCACGAAAGCCAGTTGGGTGACTTCAGGCCAATCACCAGGAGACAGTGAGTTCTAGCCCTGTCCATAGTCATGAAAGCCAGCTTGGTGGCTTTGGGCCAATCACCAGGAGACAGTGAGTTCTAGTCCCACCTTAGGCACGAAAGCCAGCTGGGTGACTAGGCCAATCATTCTCTCTCAGCCCAACCCACCTCACAGAATTGTTGTGGGGAAAATAGGAGGAGGAAGGTGTGTTGGATACATTCACCACCTTGAATTATTTGTAAATATAATCAAGGAGAGACACAAATGTTAAATGAAAAAAAAATAAATGGTGAGAGAACCATTAAACTGAGAATTATCTCTTCCAAGGGAAAGGGTGGGTGTATTGTCGAGACATTTTGCTGGGTGTTTTCAAAGTTCTCTGAATGGCAAGCATCTTCTCTTTCCTTTTCTGTGAGTCTATGCTTTGTTATTCTTCATGTTCTCCTATTAACTCCCACTTGAAATCAACAGGGATTCTGCTCAAATAAGAAAACAGTCAAGATAACCTGAGCTGCCTTAACAAGGAGAAGGCAGGGTTTTTTTTATCCGAAAGGCACTTAGATAAGTTGGAGGGTTCAGCAGTGGCTTCGGGAGACCAAAGAACCACTCCAGATCTCTTCCATTGAGCAATGCATCCCCATCTTCTGGTCACTTTTTCTTCCTCTTCTGTGGGCAGAAGAAACATTAAACTTCTCTGACGGAATAGCCAAGGGCTGTCTGCACTGCCCCAGCTGCAACTGAAGAACCATCCGAAGCAGTTACAGTGACTTTATTACAAAGGAGACAACTGACATTAAATATCTCTCCCTTACTGTAAAACAGTCTTCCTCTATCTGACGTCCTCCAGATGTAGTGGAACTACAATTGCTGGAATCCCCAGGGCCACAGGATTCCTCAATATGAAGAGTATCAGGAGAAGGCTATGGTATATGCCTGTGACGGCGAACCTATAGCATCTGTGCCACAGGTGGCACATGGAGCCATGTTGCCTGGCATGCCAGCTTAGCTCCGGCGCGTGCGCCTTCTGGGCCCACCAGAAGTAGGGAAACAGGCTGTTTCCTGTCTCTGGAGGGCCTGAGGGGTGGGGAAGGCCTGTTTTTCTTTCTCACCTGGCTCCAGATTCTCTCTATGCATCTGGGGAGGGCGAAAACAGCCTTCCCCACACCCTCGGAGGCCCTCCAGAGGCCCGAAATGGCCCGTTTCCCAACTTCCGGGTGGACAGGAAGTGACTTTTTTGCTGTCCCCAGCCTCCAGAGCCTCTATAGGAGAGAGGCCTCTCTCTACCAGGCCATTGCATGCCAGGAGGGAAGGGGGAGTGAGTGGGGTTGCACACGCATGCGCGGGGTGCATAGAATTATGGGTATGAGCATGCGCAAGAACCTCCCCCTCCCCCCTTCCTGGCACGCGATGGCAAAAAGGTTAGCCATCACTGGTATATGCTATTGTTCTGAGCTAGGCTCCCTTAACAAGCAGGAGGCAGGAATTACTGTCAAAACCTCTTTTATTTACACAACTGTGAATTACGGTCATTCACAGTCAGCAAGGTTTGTCCAAACAGTTTCTCAAAGGAATATTGAAAAAGGAATATCTCGTTTGGCAAGCTGCCACATAACTTGTTTCCAACCGCAGCACAAGGCAAAACTTGGCACAGAGTCTCTTAGAGTCACAAACAGAACTTTCCACTCTTGCAACTACCGAACGAACAAATTGTTTCCTGCAAAAGCCCCCTCCCCGTTCACTCCTCTTTCATTTCCTAGGGGAGGGGCCAATCATCTCCAAGGTGTGGCTTTACTCCCGAGTTGACCCTGCTTTCTGAGTTGTTCTTGTCTTCTGGCAGCTCTGCGGATGCACACACTGGGAACGGGCTCCAGCTGTTCCTCTGCCTTCCTGCTGTCTATCTCCCTCTCTGCCTCCAACACAGACCCCTTGTCCGAGCTTTGCCCAGTCCCCAGGACTGGCCCACGTTCCTCCCCAATCTCCTCACTGACCGACTTCTGCCAGCTCCACTGGCCGCCGGTGGGCCACAACAGCTATATTTGTATATGGTTTATTTGGGAGAAAGAGTATTTGCTAACAACATGGACAACAGAACTCTGATGGGATTGTTATCATTGTTCAGTTGCTGTGTCTGATTCTTCACGACCAATGGATCAACCACAGCACACTAGGCCACTGTCCTCCATTGTCTCCCAGAGTTTGACAAATTCATGTTCATTTTGGTGACGCTATCCAACCTCTTCTGCTGCCCCCTTCTTCTTTTGCCTTCCATCTTTTCCAAGGAGTCATTTGCTGGCAAAAATATTTGAGCCAAATATTTAAATAATCAGGGTTGAGTCCTTTTAAAGTGGTGCGGTGGCCTAGAGGTGGAGCTCTTGCCTCACACAATCAGGAGGCTGTGAGTTTGATCCTAGGTAGAGGCAGATATTTCTCTCTCTGGGCACAATGAGAATATATCTGCTGAACAAAAACTCCGCATTGGCAACAGGAAGGGCCAGTAAACACTCAGCTCCATTCAGTTGCCCAGACTTCACCCCGCAAGGAATTATGGGGGTCATTAAAAGAAGAAGATGATGATGATGATGAGGGTTAACTTCCTTTAGGACTATGTCTATGGTGATTCTCAATCACCCTGGTCATGGTTGTTCCAAAGATGCTTTTAGGATTGACGGATCTGATCTCCTTCCAACACCACAATTTGAAAGTATCAATTCTTTAGCACTCAGCCTTCCTTATGGTCCAACTCTCACAGCGATTCGTTACTCGTGGGAAAACCGTAGCTTGGAGTATACGGACCTTTGTCTGCAAGGTGACATCTCTGCTTTTTAGTATGCTGTCTAGGTTTGCCATAGCTTTCCTCCCAAGGAGCAAGACTCTTTTACACATTAATTTAATTTTAATTTCATGGATGCCGTCATTGTCTGCAGTGATCTTGGAGCCCAGCAAAATAAAATCTGTCACGGCTTCCATTTTTCCCCTCCTTCTATTTGCCAGGAAGTGATGGGACCGTACGCCATGATCTTAGTTTTCTTAACGTTGAGTGTGCACTTTCTTCTTTAACTTGCTTCAAGAGGCTCTTTAATTCCTTTTTCACTTTCTGCCATTAGAGTGGTAGATGGTATAGCGATCGGATGAGATGCTTGTTGATCAAATGAACAGCTGTGATCGGATCTTAGATAAGGAAAACACCACTGAAAGCAGAAACAACAGCCAACAGTGACGTTTAATGGCTTTGCAGACAGATAGACCAACTTGGCTGTTTTCCTTCCAAGCATTTATTTAGGGGAAATCCCAGTTATTGTGACAGGACAATATATACTAAAGGGTAGATAAAGCAATAGAAGATTGATGCAGTTTGGTCTATAATTTTTTTATTTAAGTTTGGGCTCAAATCAGTTGCCTTTATGTACGATATTTTAAGACTTTTCTACTCCCTTCCCACGTATAGGTAGTCCTCGCCTTACGACCACAATTGAGCCCAACATTTATGCTGCTAAGTGAGAAATTTGTTAAGTGAGTTTCGCCCCATTTTACCACATTCGTTTAGTGAATCGCTGTAGTTGTTTAGTTAGCAACACGGTTGTTAAGTGAATCTGGCTTCCCCATTGACTTTGCTTGTCAGGAGGTCGCAAAAGAGGATCACATGACCCCGGGACACTGCAACCGTCATAAAGATGAGTCAGTTTTTAAGCATCAGAATTTTGCTCATGTGACTGGGGCGGGGATGCTGCAACGGTTGTAAGTGTGAAAAATGGTCATAAGTCATTTTTTTCAAGTGCCGTTATAACTTGGAATGGTCACTAAATGAACTGTTGTAAGTCAAGGACTACCTCTATATGAAGAATGGTTGCAGGAACTGGGTATGTCTAGTTTAATGAAAAGAAGGACTAGGGGAGACCTGATAGCAGTCTTCCAATATCTCAGGGGCTGCCACAAAGAAGCTATACTCCAAAGCATCTGAAGGCAGGACAAGAAGCAACGGGTGGAAACTAATTAAGGAGAGAAGCAACCTAGAACTAAGGAGAAATTTCCTGACAGTGAGAACAATTAATCAGTGGAACGACTTGCCTCCAGAAATGCTCCAACACTGGAAGTTTTTAAGAAGAAGTTGGATAACCATTTGCCTGAAGTGGTGTAGGGTTTCCTGCCTAAGCAGGGGGTTGGACTAGAAGACCTCCAAGGTCCCTTCCGTTATTCTATTCTATTCTATTCTATTCTATTCTATTCTATTCTATTCTATCCTATCCTTTAAAAAAATCCCACCAGTTGAGGCTGATTGGCAAGCTAGTGAGGAAAAAGCTGGAAAGCCATTTGCAAAATGATTCCTTCTGTTATTGCCCTATTAAGTTTATTAAGGAGAAGAAACCTGATAAAATTAAATCAATTGCTTACTCGGGGTTGAAATGACAGTTCCTTACCTGAATAAATGCCGAAGCCTTTCCCTTTGGAGATTCAGTGAAGCAGTTAGTTAATTTATTTACTCATTTAGATATTAAAAATACCCATCTTCCTTCTCTGAGTTCTATACAAGCACTAAAGGGATACAAGTGGCTTTAATGTGCTCGGCACAATTGAAAACCAGACACCCAGACAACTGGGAAAAATGTGTTAATTTCTCAATGAAAGTATTCTGGATGAAAAGGAAATTGGTTGCCCTGTGATTAGTTTTTGAAAACTGATCTGTATTGAACTGCTGATTATTAAAGGGCAGCTGATCGACAATCTCGCGGCTTCGCTAATGGGGCTGCTTATATCCAAGTACACAAACTGGCAATTAGGCTATCCAATTTGCCGTTGCTGTGATATATACAAGGGGAAAGAAGAGAATTCTCCACCATTAACATTTACAATGGTCCAAGCAAGGGAAATCAAGACAATAATTGTGGGTGTGAGGGATGGGATTTTTTGGATGGGTGGGTGGGGAGGAAGGAAGGAAGGAAGGGTTATTGACAGATATTTCATAAGATTAGAGGACTTGAGGCTGAAACATATGATGAACGGTTGCTGAAAATGGGTATGTCTGGTTTAATGAAAAGAAGGACGAAGGATCTTCAACTTTGTTAATCAGTTGTTCCACTGATTAATGTTCTAACTGTCAGGAAATTCCTCTTTAGTTCTAGGTTGTTTCTCTCCTTGATTAGTTTCCATCTATTGCTTCTTGTCCTGCCTTCAAATCAGGGGTGAAATGCTACCGGTTCGGACCGGTTCGCCTGAACTGGTAGTAATAAATGCTACCGGTTCAGGCGAACCGGTAGTAAAAAAAATGCTACCGGTTTGGCCGAACCAGTATTTCCAATGATCAGCTGTGCCGCGCGATTTATATTCGCTAGAAAGCAGGAAATCCTGCTTTCTAGCGAATCTAAATCACGCGGCACAGCTGTTTCCCCCCTCGCTGTTCTACTTACCTTTGAAGACTCAGAAAAGGCTTCTTAATCCTCCTTTTTCAGTGTTGTGCGGTAGCACCTGTGCGCACTGCGCATTTGGCACTCACCATGCATGCACGAGTGAAGCAAACTGGTAGCAAAGTGAACCGGTAGCAGACTTCAGACCATTTCACCCCTGCTTCAGGTACTTTGGAGAATAGGTTGACCCCTTCTTCCTGGTGGCAGCCCCTTAGATATTGGGATAGGAGATAACACTTCTATCATGTCGCTCTAGTCCTTCTTTTCACTGAACTAAAGGTAAAGGTTCCCCTCGCACATATGTGCTAGTCATTCCCGACTCTAGGGGGCAGTGCTCATCTCTGTTTCAAAGCAGAAGAGTCAGTGCTGTCCGAAGACATCTCCGTGGTCATGTGGCCAGCATGACTAAACGTGAAAGGCGCATGGAACGCTGTTCCCTTCCCACCAAAGGTGGTCCCTGTTTTTCTACTTGCATTTTTTAACTGCCTTTGAACTGCTAGTTTGATAGAAGCTAGGACAAGTAACGGGAACTCACCCCATTACGCGGCACTAGGGATTCGAACCGCTGAACTGCCGACCTTTCAAGCAACAAGCTCAGGGTCTTAGCCACTGAGCCCCCATGTCCCTTCATTGAACTAGACATACCCAATTCCTGTAACCATTCTGCATATCTTTTAGCTTCCAGTCCCCTAATCCTCTTTGTTGCTCTTCTTTGCAGAGCCTGGGGGTGAAATTAAACGAGGAATCAGCCTAGAATCCCTACGTAACCCTACGGACAAGTGAACTAAGTCCAACCTCTTTTGAATTCTGTTGACCCTAAATTAACTCTAACCATCTAACACAGTTAGCTGAGAACATTGCGGTGCATAGGCATGAGTAGCAATAAATCAGTTTAGCTGGATCTTTACCTGTGGACCTGATCTTTCGCTCCTGACAAAAATAACCACAGGAATCAGACTAGAATGATTAAACATGCAACCCTGGGATGACCAATTTATCTCGACTTCTGTTATAGTATTGTACTTAATTTTTTTTTAAGTATCTGAGCAAACAAAATGTTTATTTCCTCCTTAAAAAGAAGACAACATCAGGTGTTTACCTATTAGGATGCCAACGTTTTAGAAACAGCAGAGGAGTTACAATCTTTTTGTAAATTGAAAACATTACTTTGCTTGTCTATTTATTCTGGGAAATGCTTCTGTTTTATTTGGATCTCATCTCTTATGCATTTCATATTTTTGCAAGGAAGCATACAGATAGTCCCTGGCTTTCAACCATTTGTTTACTGACTATTCGAAGCTACAATGGCCCTGGGAAAAAAAGTGACTTATGACCATTTTTCACACTTACGGCCATTGCAGCATCCCCACGTGACAGGATCAAAATTCAGATGCTTGGCAACTGGTTCATATTTATGACAATTAACAGTGTCCCAGGGTCATGTGATCAACTTTTTGTGACCTTCTGACAAGCAAAGTCAATGGGGAAGTCAGATTCACTTGATAACTCTGTTAATAACTTAAGAACTGCAGCAATTCATTTAACAACCGTGCCAAGAAAGATCATAGCGCTCACTTAACAACGCTCTCTCTTAACAACAGACATTTTGGGTCCAATTGTGGCCATAAGTCAAGGACTAGCTTTACAACTCTCCTTGATGTGATCCTAATAAAGTAAAAAAAAAAAAAAACCAGTTATCTTACGTACCCTGATCATTAATACAGCTTTCCTGATGTCTCGAACACCGTCATAAACCAAGCGAGAGGCGTCAATGAACTCGTTCTCTTCAAACGGTTGTGGGACGTTTGCACTCAGGGCCTCAATGGCGACTTCCACTTGTTCAGCAAAACGCGGCATCACTAAATTAAACCAAAGGAAAGGCCGTGAGAATGTAGATTTCCTTGTGTAACATTAGTGCTTCCCCGTGTCTGGAAGATGATGGTGCTGCAGCAAGATTGGGTGGGCAAAGAATTTAACAGATAACATGAGTACAGTAAATTGTGCAAAGTTATGAGGCTTAAAGAACAGTTTCATGGAGAATGCTTTTCAGCTACGAAGGTCTGCTCCATCATGGAGATCTCTCCTTACTCCAGAGCAGGCCATTCAGGGAAGAACTGGAGAGATTTGCAAGATCCAGTGGTTTCTAGCAATCCACCAAGGGAGCAGATTGCTATCAAATCTCTGAGCAATCCACTCAATAACGTGGGTCCTTGGTGCTCTCTAAACTTGGTGGTTTTCTTGTAGATGTTTCATGATCCAACTAGGTAATATAATCAGTCTAGAGGGCAACAAGGTCTACTCTCTGAAGCCCATTCCCTTCTAGCAGCGACGTTACCTAGTTGTGTAATATAATGTCTGTAAAAAACCCCCCACCAAGCTCAAAAAGCACCACGGATACCACACTTCAACCCTGAGCTACAAATATTCTCTTCTAATCAGTTCAATACTGTGTGTTTCTTTCAGGATGGGGACTATCATTTGTATGGATAGTAGTTGTTTGGAGATCTTGGAATGCAGAAGATTGTCTTCTGAAACATTTAACTTGAGGGGTCCTTGGTGCTCTCTGAGCTTGCTTGCTTTTTGCAAATGTTTCGTTACCCTAACTAGGTAACATCATCCCTGTTACTAGTTAGGGTAATGAAACACACTAGCACCGATGAGGTTACCTAGTTAGGATCATGAAACATCTGCAAGACAACAAGCAAGCTCAGAGAGCACCAAGGACCCCTCATGTCAACCCTGAGCTACAAATATTCTCCTTGAACTTGGCATGACTTTAGTTGAACAAACTCAAAAGGCTGTTGAGGACTGAGTTCACAGGTGGGCTTCATATACTGTAGCAACCGATTTGACCAGCACTGAAAATGTGATGCATGTGTGTGGCATCACAAAACATGGCAATTCGCTTGTGTGCGCTGTCCACGCATGCATACAATGTCAAACAACACAACAATTCGCTCTCGCGTGCCGTCCACACATGCGTGTGGCATCAAAAACACAGCGATATAGGACAGGATTGTGCCCAGGCCGGTGGGCGGGCCCCCCTGCAGGTTGCTACTATCAGTTCGTCTGAATCAGTCTGAACCGGCTGAATACCACCTCTGATTGAGTTACTGTAACCTGAATGGATCTTGACGTTTTCATTTTAAGCTTTCCACATCCATTCCTAAAATCTTGCCTTAGCACTAATATGGGCACATATCAGAGGTGGGTTTCAGCAGGTTCTGACCAGTTCTGGAGAACCAGTAGCGGAAATTTTGAGTAGTTCGGAGAACCAGTAAATACCACCTCTGACTGGCCCCGCCCCCATCTATTCTCTGCCTCCCAAGTCCCAGCTGATTGGGAGGAAATGGGCATTTTGCAGTAATCTTCCCCTGGATTGGGGAGGGAATGGAGATTTTACAGTATCCTTCCCCTACCATGCCCACCAGCCATGCCCACCAAGCCATGCCACGCCCACCAAGGCACACTCACAGAACCGGTAGTAAAAAAATGTTGAAACCCACCACTGGCATATATACTCTGAAACCTTATAAATATTCTGCAAGGGGATATTAACCTAAATTCAGTTCCCTCATAAAATTGATGGAAGAAAGAATTTTGTTCTTTGAAAATTGTGAGAAACCAGTTGGAGCGTGCCCTGGGGTTTAAATAATCTACTTGCTTTCATAGTTTTAAGATATTCTGAGTCAGTTCTTGACTCACCAAAGTTATGATTTTTTTTTTAAAGCATGTGCTTCTGGAGGAAAAATTGCATGTGTAGAAATGTGCAATTAAAATGTACTGATGCAAAATTTCCTACTGAGGTTCTCTTTAATCTGAGGATCGGGAAGAAATAGGAATGGAAAGGTTTAAGGTCAAATAGAAGGAGTAACATCACAAACCGCACAAAATCATCGATGCGCTCATCCTTACATTACGAGATATCTGCTATATCACAGTTATCCACAGAGTCAGGTGCAAAGCAAGGATTTTAAAGCTCTTTTGAAAAAAAAAACACACAAATTCAACACACCACCTAAATTAGATTTCACCAACAGCTTCTACCTTCGAATGCTACTGAAATAAAGATTATCAGGAATGGCCGGTGAAGATGATGGAATTTGCAGAGGTGGCTAAATTAACTTCTTTGATTAGAGGGAGAAAAAAACACCCAGTATATTTAGCGCTGATTGGGAACCCCTTGTAGACTGTTTGCATGAAGCAGGGGGAAAAAAATGCAATCATGATTTGTGGTTTTGATGATTTAAAAAAATGGATAATAGGAAAAAGTAAGCTGTTTTGTCATAAAAGAGTAAGGATTAAGGTTAAAAGTACAATATGCACAATTCTTTACTGCAGAAAAAAAAATCAGAAGCTGCTTTTTTCTATTTTTTGTAAATATTTCTAACACTGTATTTTATTTTCTCTTCCTTCCTTTGCTTCTTTTATGCTTTATTAGTTTGTGTTCGTTTTTACTTTCTTGATAAAACTTTTAATAATGCAAGCTCAGAGACACATAAAGAACTGAAAATTATCTTGCGAAAGATTTAAGAGGACGAAGATTTCAGTTCCCAGAATCCCCCATCCAGTGTGGTAGATTTATATGTTCTCCTGCCTCAATTTTTGTTATTTAAATTTAGTAGCTGGAAAAGTAGGGTTGTACGATGAGCAAGAACACACAGATTATAGTTGATTGATTGGAAAGGGCTGGCTCCTGCATGAGGCAATCTGCACTGTGATTGGTTGCTGTAGGTGTGGAGAGGGAGTAACCCTTTTTTCCCGCCTTTTTCTTCTGTAGGCTCTGTATGCTGTTTGATTTACCTCATGATGTTACCGATGTGCCCTGAATGTTCTGAGATACATGCATATATATAAATTATTATAGATATATATACACACATATCAGAGGTGGGTTTCAGCAGGTTCTGACCAGTTCTGGAGAACCGGTAGCGGAAATTTTGAGTAGTTCGGAGAACTGGTAGTAAAAATTCTGACAGGCCCTGCCCCCATTGATTCTCTGCCTCCCAAGTCCCAACTGATTGGGAGGAAATGGGGATTTTGCAGTAACCTTCCCCTGGAGTGAGGTGGGAATGGAGATTTTACAGTATCTTTCCCTTGACACGCCCACCAAGCCTCGCCCACAGAACTGGTAGTAAAAAAATTTGAAACCCACCATTCACACACACACACACACAGCTTATATATTCTTCTGCCTCCGTTTTTATTAAGATATTTAAATTTAGTAGCTGTAGCAGCGGGGTATGTGCTGTGATTGGTTGCTGTGGAGGGGGAGTATCCCTTTTTCCCCGCATTTTTCAACTCTGGGCTCTGTATGCTGTTTGATTTACCTCATGATATTACTGATGTGCCCTGTGTGCTCTATGGTTTACCTCATGATTTACCTCATGCTTGACTATCTTGTCTGCTGCAAATATAGACGTTATGTAGATATATATATATATAAATAAATAAAACTCTACAAGTTTGTGTCAGCGTCTCTCACTTCATTTGGACACTGGCTGCGCAATTTCCTGACAATTTTTCTTTGCAGTAACTGCATAACGTAGGCCAAAACAAGAGAGAGGAATTGGCCCACAGTCATCTTGGAAGCTTCTGTGGTCGAGGATGGACTCCTCTCTGCTCCTAATCCAGTGCCTTCAATAGTACAAAATGCTGATTTTTTTCCCCCCACACACAAGCCATGATATTGCTGGCTATAAATGATTTAAGAGGTTTTTTTTCCCCTTCCAGTGCTAAAATCTGACATCCTAGTTGCCTTCAAGTTCACCGAAAAGCTACCGGTCCCTCAATCCCCAGCTGAGTGTAGAATATGAAAGATGCTAATGGCTTTATGTGAGCAATTTGCAGTATTAATGGCCGAGCCATACATTCATACTTTATGAATCCATGCATAACTGGCACATTCAATATTTATTTCTGCAATACATATATATTATAATATATATTGTACTATATATAGGCCTCGGGATGACTTTTGTAGCCAGCAAAGGCCGGGAGGAAAAAAATCGCAGAGGGCTATTTTGCTGATTTGTATGGCAAACAATTCTTTTGAAATGGAAAATGGGTACACAACTGAGTTAGAACAGTGTGAATTCTTAGTTTTCGCTTGCCTGTGTGTGTCTTATCTTGCAATGTCAGCATGGCTGGGCTCCTGACATACATTCTTTTTTCCCTTTAAATTGTAGCATAGGAGGCACAAGATTGAATGGCCTATCCTCTCCCTGTCTCTGAGCAAAACCCTACTTTTCTGGTGATCCTCTAGATGCAAGTATAGGGCTTGGAAACATGGCCTTAGTCATTGCCTTAATCTAAATCTGAATTATTTAAGAGATGACACAGGATGCACGGAGATCACTGGAACTCCCAGTTGGAAGGGACTTTGGAGATCTTCTACTCCAACCCCTTACTCAAGCAGGAGACCCTATACCCATGATGGTGAACCTATGGCACGCGTGCCGCAGGTGGCACGCAAAGCCCTCTCTGTGGGCATGTCAGCCGTCGCCCCAGCCCAGCTCTACTGTGCATACGTGTGCACCTCCCGACGGCCAGCTGCACAAGGGGGTGCAGGTTGGTGCAGGAGGCTTTCCAGGCCCAAAACAGGGCACGGGGGGGGGGGGGGGCTTTACGCGGTGCCCCCACACCCCATTTTGGCTTCCAGGTTGGTGAAGGAGGCTTTCCAAGCCCAAAGTGGGGGGCAGGGGGCACACGAGTAAGCCTCCTGCACCAACCTGGAAGCCAAAATGGGGCGTGGGGGGGCCGGGGAACATGCACAGGGGAGGGTGGGGCGCATTCCTGGGGTATGTGCGCATGCCCGTGGGATGTGAGCATTTACGGGGATGGGGTGCGGGGGCAGGGCGCATAAATGGAGGGCACTTGCATTGCATTTTGGGGGTTCGGGCACGCATTCATGCATTTGCACGCGCACACATATGCTTTGGGCACTTGACACCAAAAAGATTAACCATCACTGCCCTATACCATTCCAGACAAATGGCTGTCCAGTCTCTTCTTTAAAATCTCCAGTGTTGCCTCAACAATGAGTTGCTTTGCATGTTGCAAAAGACCAGACCAGAGCAGAATGATAGAGTTGGAAAGGAATTTGGAGATCTAGTCCAACCCCCCACCCCACCCCACCCCACTGAAGAAAGAGACCCTGTACCAATTCAGACAAACGGTTGTTCAATAACTTCTTAAAAACTTCCAGTGTTGGAGCACCCACAATTACTGGAGGCAAATCGTTCCACTGATTAATTGTTCTCATTTTCAGGAAATTTCTCCTTAGTTGGTTTTCTCTCCTTGATTAGCTTCCATCCATTGCTTCTTGTCCTGCCTTCGGGTGCTTTGAAGAATAGGTTGACCCATTGTGGTAGCCCCTTAGATGTTGGAAGACTGCTATCACGTCATCCCTAGTCCTTCTTTTCATTAAACTAGACGTACTCAATTCCTGTAACCGCTATTTGTTATATTTTAGACTCCAATTCCCTAATCCTCTTGGTTGCTCTTCTCTACACTCTTTCTAGAGTCTGAACGTCTTACTTACTTACTTACTTACCTTATTTATTTATTTATTTATTTATTTATTTATTTATTTATTTATTTATTAATCTACACTCTTTCTAGAGTCTGAACGTCTTACTTACTTACTTACTTACTTACTTACTTAACTTATTTATTTGTTTATTTATTAATTAGTTCGATTTATATGCCGCCCTTCTCCGGAGACTCAGGGGGGCTTACAATGCGTTAAGCAATAGCCGTCATACTTTTGTATATACCTGCTTAGTAGGGCTTTCGCCCCCCCCCCAAGCGGTGTTCTTTTTTATACAAAGTCACCTTATTGCCCCCACAATCCGGGTCCTCATTTTACCTACCTCGAAAGGATGAAAGACTGAGTCAACCTTGAGCCTGGTGAGATTTGAACTTGCAGTAATTGCAGGCACTGGTGTTACTTAACAGCACTTTAGTCTGCTGCGCCACCAAGGCTCTTATACATTTATACAGTGGTGATCAAAACTGGATGCAGTATTCCATGCGTGGTCTTACCAAGACATTATAAAGTGATACTAACACTTCAAGTAATGTTGATTGTAAAGGAGGTGAAACATTGGTGTTCGTAGTAAAGTCAAGTCTTCTTGGTGTTAATTCTTGGTGATTTCTGGAGCACTCTTGTGAGGTTTTCTTGGCAGTAAGACGGGAATGATGGCTGAAGGGGGAGGTAGACAATTATGAAAATATGCCACTTGGCTTAAAAGCCATCCTATGCTTTGCCAAGAATCAATTAAGTTCACCGGAAACTGGGAGGGAGAAACAACTTTCAACTATTAGTGAAGGTTTCATTTCTGTACTATTACTAGCAGGGGATAATCATCTGATTGATGTGGCTATATTCTTGTCTGCAATAAAGATTCTTATCTCGCTGAGCTATGGTGATGACTCTACCGGCCAAATCAAACAAAACAGCAGTTGTTGTCTTAGTGCTGAGAGATTTGTGATTGCTGTCAAGTCTTCCCAGGGAAGCTTGGTTAAAAAAAAAAAAAAAAAAAAGTGGCTTGCTCTAATACTAATTCCCAGTTCAGCCTTCAGTTTCAGAATTTGGAACCAGAAACAGAAAGACAAACAATATGGGATTTATTTTATCAATGGCTAGATAATAAAGCACGGAAATGAAATATGAAACATGAAATAAATGTAATAATAAAATATATGAAGCATTTTTTTACGGGAGGTAAGCTATTGTTAAATAATTGGTAAATGAGAATAATAATATAAAGGGATATAATAAATTGTCAAATAAGAGAATTTTGGATATGGGATTAAGCACAAAAGATTTGTAACCGATCGATACACTTTCTGTAATTGTAATGGATGATGGTTGTTTTATGTTTTGTTTAAAAATAAAAAATAAAAAAATTAGGAACCAGGAAATACAGGTAGTCCTCAATTTATGACCACAATTAAGCCCAAAGTGAGACATTCGTTAAGTGAATTCAGCCCCCTTTTTTACAACCTTTCTTGCCACAGTTGTTAAGTTGAATCACTTCAGTTGTTAAGTTAGGAACACAGTTGTTAATCAAATCTGATTGATTTTGCTTGTTAGAAAGTCGCAAAAGGGGATCACATGACCCCAGGACATTGCAAGCGTCATAAATACGAGTCAGTTGGCAAGCATCTGAATTTTGATCACATGGGGATGCTGCAATGGTTGTAAGTGTGAAAAATTGTCATAAATGACTTTTTTCAAAGCCATTGTAACTTTGAACCAGGGGTGAAATGCTCCCGGTTCGGACCGGATCGGGCAATCCGGTAGTGATCGTGGCGGGTGGTTCGGCGATCCTGTAGCGATGGCAAAGAGAAGCTCCACCCACCCACACGGGTGTTGTTACTTCCTGGCTTTAACCAGGAAGTAATGTGTTTTTTACCTTCTGCACATGCGCAGAAGGTCTGCGCGCACATGTGATGCGCGCACACACTTCCGAACCAGTAAGGAAGGTAAATAGATTTTACCCGTTTTGAACAATCACTAAAGTAACTGGTCTAAGTTGAGGACTACCTGTAGTCTGGAGGTCATTTATCCAAGTTTTATTGGGGGATGAACCTGCTTAGTGTTCCAAGGTCAGTTAAGTTTGTCCAGATACCGATGTTATTGAAGGCTAAAGAGAGTAACTAGTGAAGGTCAACTAACTAGGAAGCTGCCTCTTAAGAAATTTTGGGTTTTGCATTTTGTTTCAATTTGCTTGTTTGTTTATTTTTCCCATTTTTACTATTCTTCCAAAACAAAGAAGAAATCAATAGAAGAGAGCATTTGTAGCTCAGGATTGAACAGAATAACAGAGTTGGAAGGGACCTTGAAGATCTTCCAGTCCAGCCCCATGCTCAAACAGGAAACTCTACCATTTTATACAAATGGTTGTCCAATCTTTTCTTTAAAAACTTCTAGTGTTGAAGAACCCACAACTTCTGAACTGTGGGATCCTTAGTGCTCTCTGAACTTGTTTTTTTTTTTTTTGCAGACGTTTAATCACCAGAATAAGAAACAACATCAGTGCCAGAAGGGAGTGGGGTTGACTCACTATTTATATACAGGAGATTTGCCCTGTAGGTGTTGGCAGGAGTGTGCTTCATGGTTCTTGGATTAGCCTGTTTACTCTTTGGTTGTCTAGTATAGTAATCTTGGTGTTACTCTCTGCTTAACAGGTGCTGATTGCTGGGCAGGAGGTGTTTTAGCTTTTTAACTGTTTCTTTTGAATGGTATGTAGATGTTGTTTATCCCTATGTGCCTACTGATGGCTAATTTGCTGAGTACAAGGCTTCCAGGAATTTTCTTAACAATTTTTGACTTGGCTTGGTCTAGGACTGTAATGGCGAACCTATGGCACGTTGGGTACGCGAGCTTAGCTCTGGCATGCATGCGTGTGCCAGCCAGCTGATTTTCGAGCCTTCTGGGCCCACCAGAAGTAGGGAAACAAGTTGTTTCCTACCTCCGGAGGGCCTCGGGGGGTGGTGGGGAAGGCCCGTTTTTCTCTCTCACCTGGCTCCAGAGCCTTTCTAGAGGTCTGGGGAGGGCAAAAACGGCCTTTCCCACCCCTCCAGAGGCCAGAAATGGCCCATTTTCCAACTTCCAGTGGGACCGGAAGGCCCATTTTTTGCTGTCCCCAGCCTCCAGAGCCTCTCTAGGAGTCTGGGGAGGGCAAAAACTGCCTTCCCCACCCCCTCGGAGGTCCTCCGGAGGTTGAAAACGGCCTGTTTGCCAATTTCCGGTCCCCCCGACCCCACCCTCCTGGCACGAAATGGCAAAAAAGTTAACCAACACTGGTCTAGGATGTTCAGAGTTTCTCAGTTGAAGGAACCATCACTCCTTTCTAACAGTGATGATATTATGTAGTTGGGTAATGAAAGGTCTGCAAGAAAACCATGAAGCTCAGAGAGCACCAAGGACCCCGCCGCCTCCTCCACCTCCTCCAATCCACAACCCCCCTCTCTTCTAGCACTGATGCTATTACCTAGTTCGGGAATAAAATATCTGTAGGAAAACCACCAAGCTCAGAGAGCACCAACAACCCCACAAAGAGGAAGGGAGTCCAATCACAAGGACCATCTAAAGCGTAATAGGAAAGATGGCATTCGGGCCAAATAAAATTTCGTTTGCAAAATATTTGGATGGCCACAAGTAGATCATTTCCAGCATTTCGTGTATCTTTCTCCAATTTCATTTTTTTTCTTTTTGGTTCAAGTTCATTGTTTTGGGTTTTCTCACTTCCCTCTGCAGCATAAATCACACAGGATACATTAACAGCAAACCTCCCTGCGCCACTTTGAGAGTTGCGTTGTCAGAAAGACTTATAGATCTGATTGGTGGTTAAGCAATCTGAACGTGTAACCTTTTCTACCCTGCTTTATTTTTTTTTAAAAAAATCTATTTATTATCAAACTTCTATGCCGCCCATCTTGAAAGGGACTGAAACAGCTAAAACATACGAGGAATGGTTGCGAGAATAGGGAGTCAACCTATTCTCCAAAGCCCCTGAAGGCAGGACAAGAAGCAATGGGTGGAAACTAATCGAGGGAAGCAACCTGGAATTAAGGAGAAATTTCCTGATAGAACTATAAACAAGTGGAAAGACTTTCCTCCATAAGTTGTGGGGGCTCCATAACTGGAGATTTTTAAGAAGAGATTGATTGATTGATTGATTGATTGATTGGTTCGATTTATATATGCCGCCCCTCTCCGGAGACTCAGGGCGGCTTACAATGCGTTAAGCAATAGCCTTCATACTTTTTGTATATACCTGCTTAGTAGGGCTTTCGCCCCCCCCCCCCAAAGCGGTGTTCTTTTTTATACAAAGTCAGCTTATTGCCCCCACAAACCGGGTCCTCATTTTACCTACCTCGAAAGGATGGAAGGCTGAGTCGACCTTGAGCCTGGTGAGATTTGAACTTGCAGTAATTGCAGGCAGCTGGTGTTACTTAACAGTGCTTTAGTCTGCTGAGCCACCAAAGCTCTTGTATCTGAAATGGTACAGTATTTCCTTCTTGAACAGAGGGTTGGACTAGAAGACCTCCAAGGACCCTTTCAACTCTGTTATTTATTGGTGGCTAAGTAATCTGAATTTGCGACCTTTTCTACTCCATTTATTTTCTTAAAAATATATATATTTATTGTCAAATTCTATGCTGCCCATCCTGTTTATTGCCCTTTAAAACACACATTTCAAAATTCACATTATCTTAATGTGATCAGAGTGTGGTGCTAACATGCTTAAAGCCTGATGACGAATATTCAGTTGGAAAGGAAAGGGGGAAAGAAATATTTTTTTAATGGGGATTTCTTTTCCCTATATCTTGCAAAAACAGGTGGGGTGGGGTGGGGGCAGGGGTGGGTTTTAATTTTTTTTACTACCGGTTCTGTGGGTGTGGTTTATTTTGTGGGCGTGGCTTGCAGAGCTGTACCGATCTACCCATTTATTTTTTGCAGGCACCGGTCTACTCATTTGTTTTCTTTTAACACTGATCAGCTGTAGGGCGGCCCTTTGAAGGCCCGGGGCAAGAGTTTAAACAGTTTTTTTCCCTCTATCCATCAGCTGGGACTCAGGAGGCATCAATAGATTGGGGATGGGGCCAAATAAAAGGTAAGAATAACGCGGTGGGTGGATGGGTGGGTGGCGCGAGGGGGGGCAGAACCAGTTCGGTGATGTCATATCGTCACCGCTCCTGGCTCGGGAGAACCGGGCCAAACCGGGAGGAACCCACCACTGGGTGGGGGGAGAGAAATCCCTTTTACTTTTAGCGGAAAGAAGCAAATGCTATTAGGCCTCTTTTCCATTAACATTTCTAAACTTTATGCATATTTTGAGAGATTCAATGTGCTCGGCAAGTTTGGCAAGAGAAATCTGATATTAAATGGCACGCTCCGAGCATGATTCATCAAAATGAAACCTGTTAACAGAAATGAATCCAAAATAAAATCAGTTATGCCAGACATGTTCTCTCTGCTGACACACTCTGTCGTACCTTGATGGGTACATCGTTCAAAGTGTTACTTTCATATTCAACTGTGCAGCTCGTAGGCCAAAACTGATTTTTTTTCTGGGGGGGAAGGGGGGAGAAATATATGCAAATGTGCAGCTGGCCTGGTTTAAATCAGAGGTGGGGAATGATGGCCCTTTGATGACTTGTGGACTTCAACTCCCAGAATTCTGAGAGTTGAAGTTCACAAGGCTGCGGTGGTACTTAGCCGGTTCTATCCGGTTCGGGCAAACTGGTAGCGGCAGCTGTGGGAGGCTCACCTGCCCAGATGTCATCACGTCCCGTTTTTGATGCTCAAAAATACCACCCCTGCCACAAGGCATAAAGAGGCCATTCTTTCCAGTGGTGGGTTTCAAATTTTTTTACTACAGGTTCTGTAGGTGTGGCTTGATGGGCGTGGCATAGCTTGGTGGCCGTGGCTTGGTGGGTGTAGCAGGGGAAGGGTACTGTAAAAATCTCCATTCCCTCCCCACTTCAGGGGAAGGATACTATAAAATCTCCATTCCCTCCCCACTCCAGGGGGAGGTTACTGCAAAATCCCCATTTCTTCCCAATCAGCTGAGACTCGGGAGGCAGAGAATAGATGGGGACGGGGCCAGTCAGAGGTGGTATTTACCGGTTCTCCGAACTACTCAAATTTTCCGCTGCCGGTTCTTCAGAACTGGTCAGAACCTGCTGAAACCCACCTCTAATTCTTCCCCAGCTCTGGTTTAAATGGTTGCTTCTTATGACCAAGCAGAGTAATCCATACAGTAGATTATTAAAGAAATACAGGTAGTCCTCAACTCACAAAAGGTCGTTCAGTGACAATTCAAAGTTACGACGACACTGTGAAATATTTGACTTAGGAAAGTTTTTCACACTTATGACCATTGCAACACCCCCATGATCACATGATCAAAATTCAGAGGCTTGGACACTGGCTCGTATTTATGACTGTTGCAGTGTCCCGGGGGTCATATGAGCAAAGTCAATGGGGAAGCCAGATTCTCTATACCAGGGGTCTCCAACCTTGGCAACTTTAAGACTTGGTGGACTTTAACTCCCAGAATTCCTCAGCCAGCCAGCCAGCCAGCCCATAACACGGTGTTATTTTCTGGCGGAGTTGGGATGAGATCTGGTTCAGTGTCATTAGATGGTGGAAAGAACTCATCTTCTCCATTTTAGACCAACCTTAGCCACTTAAAGACTTATGGACTTCAACTCCCAGAATTCCTCAGCCAGCAAAGAGGCAGAAAAAGCTGGCTGAGGCATTCTGTGTTCTGCCCCAGCTACGGACCCCAAAGAGCAATTTGCAGGAAACTGATAAGAGAACTAAGATCAGGACGCGAAGGAGAGTGAACGAAGTTGTTCCCTGCAAATTGCCTCAGTCATCCTCCTTCCTTAAATAGGCTAAGGGAGTGGCCATTTAGCCCCAAGCCTTACTCTCGAGGAGACCTCCTCCTGAGGAGCCACTCCTGCCTTTTGGCAGCTCTGTGTGCCCGTGCATCGAGAAGAGGCTCCTCCTCCTTCGTCCTCTTCACTTATGGGAGCTTCTGGAGGTTCTGAAGGCCCTGGCTGAATCCCCGCCTCTGGCACCACATCTTCTCCAGCCTCCTCATTGTCTGACTCGAGTGCCAGCTGCACAGGCTGCTTGCGCGGCACCACACCAGCCTCCTCGCCGTCCGAATCAGCTACTAACTGCACAGGCCGCTGACGGGCCACAACATTCTGGAAGTTGAAGTCCATAAGTCTTAAAGTGGCCAAGATTGGAGACTCCTGCTCTATACAACTGTGTTGCTAACTTAACAACTGCAGTGATTAAGAGCAGTGGCAAGAAAAAGTCATAAAATGGGGCAAAACTGACAACAAATGTCTCGCTTAGCAATGGAAATTTTGGTTGGTCGTAAGTTGAGGACTACCTGTACAGGGCTTTTTAGAGGAGTCTCCCATCCGAAGTGTAATTTAGCATTTTTAAAGTGATCAAACAGATCAATCCACATGGGAAGAGTTACTCCAGTGTTCCGGTTGGGCCTCTTTTTAGTTGGCAAGAATGTGCTTCCCAGGACAAGAAAGTTCACGGGAATAGATTTATGGAAGCAAAGCTACAAGTCATGAAAGAATTTCAGTGACTGCTGTGTATCAAATGTGAGCTCTATTTCTGCTGCAACCAGTCTTTAATTGTCTTGCATCTTTTTCCTCTGCCCATATTCTCAAAGGGCTAGAAGTAATTCTTTGGGACAAAAAAAAATACTTTTTTTTTAATTCAGCAACTCAATTGAAACAGTAGGAAAAAGGAACAGACAAAATTGTTTGCCTGATGAGAAGGGGAGGAAAAAAGCGAGCTACATATTCTAAAGCCACATGGACCGCTTCCTTATTTCAGCATGATAATTTCTCTCTCGTTAAAATCAGTAGGGTAGCTAAGAGAGAAAGAGGGGAGGGGGGGAAGGAGGAAGAGAGAAAGATAAAGAGGAGGGGAATGGAGGGAAAGAGAAAGAGGCAGAAAAAGGAGGAGTGAGGAAGAGAGAAAGAAAGAGAGGGAGAAAAAGAAGGCAAAGGAGGGAGAGAGAAAGAAAGAGAGAGGGAGGGAAAGAGAAAAAGGTTGGGAGGGAAAGAAAGAGAGAGGGGAAGAGAGAAAGAGAGAGGGAGGAAGGAAAAGAGAAAGGGAGAAAGAGAGAAATGGAGAGGGAGGGAGAGAAAGAAAGAAAGAAAGAAAGAAAGAAAGAAGGAAAGAAAGAGAAAAAGAAAGGAAGGGAGAGAGAAATAGAAAGAGGGGGAGGGAGAAAGAGAGGGAGGGAAAGACAAAGGGAGAAAAATGGAGGGAGAGAGAAAGAAGGGGAGAAAGTGAGAGAAAGAGAGGAAATTAGAAAGAGAGAGAGAAAGGAAAAGATAAGAATGGAGGGTGGGAGAGAAAGAGAGAGAAACAGAGGGAGAGAGAGGGAGAAAGAGAAAGGGGGAGAGGGAGAGGGAGAAAAAGAGAGGTAACAAGAGAGAGGGAGAGGAAGACGGAAGAGAGAAAGAGAGGGTGATAGAGAAAAATGGCAGGGGAGGGAGAGAGAAAGAAAGAAAAGGAGAGAAACAGAGTGAGGAAGGGAGAGAGAAAGAGAGGGAGGGAGGGAAAGAGAAAGAGGGAGAAAAATGGAGGGAGAGAGAAAGAAGGGGAGGGAGAGAAAGTGAGAGAGGAAATTAGAAAGAGAGAAAGATGAGAAGAGAGAAATAGAGGGAGAGAGACAGGGAGAAAGGGGGAGAGGGAGAAAAAGAGAGAGAGAAAGAGAGAGAGAGAGAAATGGGAAGGGACGGAGAGAGAGAGAGAGAGAAAGAGAGGGAGAGAATATAGAGTAGACTTAAGACATTTAAAAGACTTTGCCATCAATTACTCCCTCTGCTCATTCAGGATGGGAGTACAGCAACAGATGCAATCCCCGTTTCTCGAAATAACATCTGATGGACATGCAAACATGAGATAATGATTAAAAAAAAAAAAGGGGGGGGGGACAGGCCAACAACAGATAAAGAAGAGAAGCCAGACTTAATCTATTTTGTTGTCTGGAAATAGACCCAAATATCTTTACAGGATCTGCGGTTATTGGTTATCAGTTTTAAAATAAGCCTTTTTTCCATCCTCCAGCTGGCATTTGTCAGAAGTTAAATTTCTTTTGTAAGGAGAAAAAGAAAAATAACGTTGGGAAAGGTAGTTATTGCAGACAGAAACAAACTGAAGAAGTTTACTGGGGCCACAAGGTGAACTTTCCCTCCCCACATCTTCATTTCTGAAATTATTATGGGAGGAAGGAGGAAAGAAAATGACACTTTATTTAGCTGGCAGTGTTTGTCGGAGGCCCTTACTATGAGGACTGTAAATTTCATGTCAGAAGATTCTGAATATTTCATGGAAGTTTTATTATATCTAACTCTGATATAAAAAGCTTCATGCTGCATAATTTCTGTCTCGTTGGATCCGGCTGTTCCAGACATAATTAAAAGACAGCAAGCTTTGCAGGGAATTATAAAGGTATATAAGTTGACACAGGCAATTAAACAAGTTGACACAGGCTATTAAACAAGCATATCTTTCATATTCACAGATAGAGAGATCAAAAAAACAAACAAACAAACGCTGTAAACCTGGCCAATTAGCACACTGGTTTTTAATCTCTATAAATATTCAGATTATTATCCCAAAGGTGCTTTTTCAAAAGGTTAACTGGGCTTTGTTTTTCTTGAAGACGTTTTGCTTCTCATCCAAGAAGCTTCTTCAGTTCTGACTAAATGGTGGAGAATGACCAGGTTGCCACCCCGAGCAAAAGCAACTCAGTAACCTACAGCCCACAAACTCAGTTCTTCGTTACTAGGTAATTTTGGTGAATTAATTTACTGAGCAAGCAACAGAGACTTCAAACCGCCACGGACCACCCCAACGATGCCCTTGAAGTGATGTCCCGGTGTCTGGAGGCCCATGCGGATCTGGATGGGGAGAAACAGGCTCAGGCTCAACCCATCCAAGACTGAGTGGCTGTGGTTTCCGACGTCCCGATATAGTCAGTTGACACCATCGCTGACTATTGGGGGCGAATCGCTGGCCCCCACGGAGAGGGCTCGCAACTTGGGCGTCCTCCTGGATTCACGGCTGTCTTTAGAAGAGCATTTGATGGCCGTGACCGGGAGGGTTTTTCATCAGGTTCGCCTGATTCGCCAGTTGCGTCCCTTTCTGGATTGGGACTCCTTACACACAGTCACTCATGCCCTCGTCATTTCCTGCCTGGACTATTGCAATGCTCTCTACATGGGGCTCCCCTTGAGGAGCACCCGGAGGCTCCAACTGGCGCAGAGTGCGGCCGCGTGGGTGGTAATGGGAGTGACATGGCACTCCCATGTAACACCTCTCCTGCGCGAGCTGCACTGACTCCCGGTGGTCTTCCGGGTGTGCTTCAAGGTTTTGGTTACCACCTTTAGAGCGCTTCATGGCTTAGGACCTGGCTACTTACGGGACGGCCTACTACCACAAATAGCCTCCCACCGGCCGGTACGCTCTCATAGAGAGGGGCTCCTCCGGGTGCCATCGGCCAAACAGTGTCAACTGGCGGCCCCCAGGGGGAGGGCCTTCTCTGTGGGGGCACCCACTATCTGGAACGAGCTCCCCCCCGGAGATACGGAGGATCCCGGATCTGCGCACTTTCCGCCGCGCTCTTAAGACCTTCCTATTCCAGCAAGCTGGCCTGGCCTAACCTTTTTTCCCCTTTTCTTTTAAATTGAAAATTTTAAATCTGTTTTTAAATTATTGGGATGTTTTAAATTTGTCTCGGGCTAAATTGTTTAATCTGGTTTTATTTCTGCTTTTAAATTTTGTATTTATGTATTTTATTTTGTGCCTGTTCACCACCCTGAGTCCTTCGGGAGTAGGGCGGTATATAAATCTAATAAAACAAACAAAACAAACAAACAAACTTCCAATTCTAGGATTCTGTCCAGAAATTGAAGGCCAACTACCCTGTTTCCCCGAAAATAAGACATCCCCTGATAATAAGCCCAATCGGGCTTTTGAGCGCATGCGCTAAAATAAGCCTCCCCCCCGAAAATAAGCCCTCCCCGAAAATATTTAAATGCGGAGCTGGAAATCAGGTAAGACGATAAGAGGAGCCCCATCTTGCTCCATGCGCCCCAAAGTAATAAGACCTCCCCGAAAATAAGGCCAAGCACTTATTTCGGGATTCAAAAAAATATAAGACAGGGTCTTATTTTGGGGGAAACACGGTAGAAATTTGAGTAGCAACAGAACCTGTTAAATCCTGCAAGTTCTTTTCATTATGTACTGCCTAAAGTAGCATTTTATATTGTTGATCCTGAAACTATTTGCAGTGAATTTCATTTGTATCATCCACAGATTTCTGGCAAGGGGGAAAAAAACGTAAACATGCATTTAAATCCTATATAGACAATTTAGTGGAAGTGGCCCATATTGTCAATTTTGGCAAAAGCTGTCTCCACAAATTGGACCTGTTAAGGAAGGATACATCTGTGCTGCTTTCTGTAACTTTTAAAATATTTTAAATCCCGTATCCCTTATTCCTTTCATCTCCTTTTGGCATCGGTTGTTAAATATTTTAATACAAATCTGAACAAATGCCTGCAGTTTTCTGTAATACGGTTCCTATGTACACATTTTTTTTTCTAATGTATTCATGTTTGCATCAGTTTTCTCTAACGTAAGCATTTCAAGCAAAGTTCAGAACTATATGTCATTTTCCTGTGTACATATATGCCCGTGATGGTGAACCTATGGCACGGGTGCCACAGGTGGCACATGAAGCCATATCGGTGTGCACGCGAGCTCAACTCCGGCATGCATGCATGTGCTGGCCAGCTGATTTTCGGGCCTTCTGGGCCCACCAGAAGTCAGGAAACACACTGTTTCCAGCCTCCGGAGGGCCTCTGGGGGGGTGGGGAAGGCCGATTTTGCTCTCCCCAGGCTTCTAGAAAGGCTCTGGAGCCTGGGGAGAGCGAAAAATGGGCCTACCAGGCCCATCGTGCCATCACGTGCCAAAAGTGGGGAGAGCACGGGGGGGCGGGGCACATAGAATTATGGATATGGGCACGCATGCGTGTGACCCCACCACGCTCCCCCCGCTTTTGGCACGCGATGGCAAAAAGGTTAGCCATCACTGATATATGCCTTTCTGAATCAGAAAACTGCCTCATCAGAAAAGAGGGGTGGGGGAAGCAAACTAACTAAAACACAAATGCAAATTAAATCAGATTCAGATATTCAACCCCTAGCACAAAGTAATAATCTTAACATGTATGGAGATTCTCAGTCATCCAGGTTCTCCCAAAGGTGCTTTTTTCAAGAGGCAACTGGACTTCGTTTTTCTTGAAGACATTTTACTTCTCATCCAAGAAGCTTTTTCAGTTCTGACTGAATGGTGGAAGGATTTATATTCCTTGCAGTCATCTGGCAAAGGAGCCGTGGTGGCTCAGTGGTTAGAATGCAGTATTGCAGGCTAATTCAGCTCACCGCCAGGAGTTCGATCCTGACCAGCTCAAGGTTGTCTCAACCTTCCATCCTTCTGAGGTCAGTAAAATGAGGACCCAGATTGTTGGGGGCAAAAAGTTGGGGGCTCAAGGTTGACTCAGCCTTCCATCCTTTCTAAGGTAGGTGAAATGAGGACCCAGATTGTGGGGGCAATAAGCTGACTTTGTATAAATATACAAAAGTATGAAGGCTATTGCTTAACGCATTGTAAGCCGCCCTGAGTCTCTGGAGAAGGGCGGCATATAAATTAAAGCAAAAAAAAAAATAGGCTGACTCTGTAAATCACTTAGAGAGGGCTGGAAAGCACTATGAAGTGGTATATAAGTCTAAGTGCTATTGCTATTTATCCTTGCCCACAAACTGAGCAATGTGATACATGCAGTACAATGCAGTGAGATATGTACAGATCTGCACATTGGAGAAACAAAACAACCACTTCACAAATGCATGGCGCAACATAGGAGAACAAAGCCATCAGGACAACATTCATCAGTCCATCTGCATTTGAAAGACAAAGGCCATTATTTGAAGATAGCAAAGTCCACGTTCTAGTTTGAAAGAGGGGTCAAAGAGGCCCTCTACATTAAGATTGAACAGCCCTCCCTCAACAGAGGGGTGGGATATGACACCATCTATCTCCTGTTTACAACACAGCTCCTTTCAACAGTTCCAAGAAGGCTCCACACCCATTTGCACTATTCGGGTGACCCTGAGGACACAGATAAATCTCCCAAGTAGCCTCAACGACTCTCAGAAAGAGTGCTAACGACCAGAGGACTGCTAGGAATATAAATCCTTCCATTTCCAAGTCTGCACGTTTCACCTTTCAGATATATCAGAGACAGGGATGGAAAGTTTTATATCAAAATATATATTTATTCCTTATACTGTCTCCATCTTCCCCTAAACATTAACGGAATCCAGTCTCGGCTCGATAATTGAGGCTCAAGCTGAAACCAAGTTAATCAAGTAAAAATAGCAAACAGAAGAAAATCTTTTACTCAAACTTCCTTGAACCCCCAAATGAGTTACCCAGACTTAATCCACAAACACTTGAAATAAACCAACTCCTTTCCACGCAGCTGTTTGGTATCTTTCTTGAGAAGCCCCAGCTCGGATTGCGACCCTCAAAATCCTTGCCCGCAAGAAAACAAAGGGCTCTGCATTTAAGCAAGCCAACATCATTGCAACCCAGCATTTAACCTAGTTGGTTCTAAAGCGGCCCAATGCCTTTGTGTGTGAGCGTCATTCATTAATTGCCCTCCATCAATTTGTGCTATTCATTATGTCATCAGTCTATCTAGTTTTGCACCGAGGAAGTGTTAAATTCTTCTTGGTGGAGCTTACAAACAAAAGGTTGACAACAAGAAGGGGAAAAGCCAGAAAGAGAGTAATAACATATTCTTTCCTGAAATCCAAGATAGTCTATTTTGGGATTATGCTATAATTAGCATGAACAACACTGGGCCAAAATTTAAAAAAAAAAAAAATGAGTTCTGCAGTGCTGCAGAGAGAGAGCTTCAGAAAGAAGACTGCATGTTTGAAAGAGAAATAAGTGTTTGAGACTTGGAGGGGTTTTTTTTGTGTGTGAAATCATTGGGCGAGGCTTATTTATTTAAAGGCACCTGGATTTTCTGATTTCTCTTTAAGACATGTCGCTTCTCACCCGAGAAGCTTCTTCAGTTCAGACTTTTGCTGTTGTTGTTTACTTGATAAGTCATTTCCGTCTCCGTTTGAGACGAGAGGTGGGATTCACATACTGTAGCAATTGGTTCGCCCAGCACCAGAAATGTGAGCACACGTGTGAGGTGATGCTCACTTCACTCACGTGCCGTCTGTGCAAGTGTGTGGCGTCACAAAACACGGCAATTCACTCGTGAGTGCCATCCGCACATGTGTGCGATGTCAAACATCACGACAATTCGCTCTCGCGCACCATCCGTACATGGATGCGGTGCAAAACACAGCAATATAGGACGGGATTGCACCCGGGTGGGTCTACCTGCAGGTCACTGCTACCGGTTCACCTAAATCGGTCCGAACCTGCTGAATACCACCTCTGTTTGAGACCCCAAGGACGACAGCACACCAAGGCCTCCCTGTCCTCCACTCTCTCCCAGACTTTGTCCAAATTCATGTTCATTGCATCGACAGAGAGAATAATTAATCGGTGTGATGGCTTGCTTCCAGAAGTTATGGGGGCTCCAACACTGGAGGCCTTTAAGAAGAGATTGGACAACCGTTTGTTCTGAAATGGTTTAAGGTCTCCTGCTTGAGCAGGGGTGGGGGTTGGACTGGAAGACCTCCGAGGTCCCTTTCAACTCTTATTATCCTGCAAAGTCTTATCACATCGCTTTCAATTTCAATCCAATTATAAAAAAAGCTTGAGGAAAATCTCCACCGTTCTACCCAAAGCTGCTTTTCTTCATATGACAGCCATAACTGCAAGATCAGGATTTCTGTAGGACCAACATCGGGGCCGTTTACCTCAGTGGCACGTGAGATCCACAGCATATCCTGAGATATCATGTTGAGGAACGAGCCTTGAATCAAAACCTCGCACAGTTTCCGTCGAGCCTCGGTGGTGTAAAGCCTGTAGCATCTTACGTCTTGATCCCTCTCCGAACCAATCTCCGAGCAATTTGTCAACAGGGCCACATCTAATCGGATTTTCCCTCCAATTCTATCTTGGCTAACAGCGGAGTCTGATAGGGAATCTCGCCGTAAGAATAAGTTTTTCTTCGTTCGTTTCTTCGCTTTCGTTCTTCAGCCTGCCTCCTCCAGATTAACTTCACAGCTTCACAGTCTGCCAAAACTAAACTGATGAGACAGTCAGACTTCCTTCAGGAAGTCCTCGACATACAACCATAATGGAGCCTGACCATTATGGCTGTATGTCATAATGGTCATAAAAAAATTTTGGGCCAATCACCAGGAGACGGTGAGTTCTAATCCTGCCCTTAGGCATGAAAGCCAGCTGGGTGACTCTGGGCCAATCACCAGGAGACTCTGAGTTCTAGTCCCACCTTAGTTACAAAGCAAACTGGGTGAATTTGGGCCAGTCCCTCTCTCTCGGCCCAACCTACTTCCCAGGGTTGTTGTTGTGGGAAAAAAAGCAGGAGGAAGGTGTGGGGGATATTTTCGCTGCCTTTAATTATATGCAAAAATAATAAAGACATGAGTAAAATAAAATAAAATAATAAAATAGTAGACCAACTGCAGTTCAGTCACCTGACTGCTGAGGAGGCCCGACCATCAGAATTTTAAATCCAGATCTCAAGTCCTCTTTTTTTGGATCAGTCATAACTTTGGGTTGATCATAAATTGAGGATTATCTATATCTTAAAACCACATTCCCTTTCCTCCATCAGTTTCTATATTTTTGTTTATTAGATCATTACAATTTAAGCAGTCGTACATATTATATTTTCTAGGATACTCAAAATCACTTGAAAAGTCCAGTTTGGAAGAGTAAAACAGTGGAACTAACATAAATTGGGCTGACCCTTTATTATTTATTCAGGGGTGTCCAAACTTGGCAACTACCTGACTTGTGGACTTCAATTCCCAGAATTCCCCAGCATGGCTGGCTGGGGAATTCTGGGAATTGACGTCCGCAGGTCTTAAAGTTGCTACGGTTGGACACCCCTGCATTAGATCATTCTACAATGTTTTTGTATTCGTTGCATGGATGAATATGTTGTTTAAACAACCCATCTTTAATGCATCTGTTTAATTAATTATGATATACAAAATTAGCTATTTTATCCATTTCCAGAATGTTTTAAGATTAAGGACTTCCATTTGAAGACGGGGCCATTTCCTATTCATTTATTCTTTCAACTGGCAGTTAAAAATGTACTTTTCAGAACAGGTTCCATGAAAACCCATTTGTGTTGGGTAAAATATTTAAAATCCTGGTTAAAATCCCAGCTTAAAATCTTCTAAAATTCCTTACAGAGCACTCTGCAAAGTCCTTTAAAACCTCAGCTAAAATCCTACCAGTGACTTTAAAAGTTTTTCTTAAAGCAACGTTTCAACAGGCTCACACCCTGTCATCTTCAGGCTGTCGAAACGTTGCTTTAAGAAAAACTTTTAAAGTCACTGGTAGGATTTTAGCTGAGGTTTTAAAGGACCTTGCAGAGTGCTCTGTAAAGAATTTTAGAAGATTTTAAGCTGGGATTTTAACCAGGATTTTAAATATTTTAACCAACTTATTTATAATGATGCGGGAAAACACCCGAGATTTTAATTTTTTGCATATATATATTCTGAGGTTTTCGCGGGTGTTTGTATGTAGGTCGTTGGTTATTCGGGTTTTCTCCTGCGTAAAATTGGAGGTGTCTTGGCAACGTTTCGACGAAGTCTCATTCGTCATCTTCAGGCTGGTGTTCTTGGCTTCGTGCTTCTAGGAGCAATGCTCCTAGACACCTCCAATTTTATGCGGGAGAAAACCCGAATAACCAAAGACCTACATATATATATATATACACACACACATACATATATATATATCTTATAACCTTACATTTGTCTTTTATATTTCTGTTCTGTTTACTCTGCAATATTCCTGGCTGTTACCAAAAGCATGTTTTGACCTTCTAAATGCCTCTAAGTTATTCCTTTCTTAAGAGGCTCAGTGCTGTATTCAATGGGAATTTGGTTGCTGAATTAAACCTTGTTTGACTTTGTAATTGGGGACTGCCGAACAACGACACACAGCAATACAATGGCTCTTCAGAATTGTATGTTGGATAATTTAGCCAGTTGCTAGGCTGGGTGCATTTTTAAGCTTGAAATTCGGCAAATTAATAAATCATACATTAGGTTAATGCACTGGTCCGCCCCGCAGGCTTCAGCTGCTTTCAAAATGGCTTGTGCTACCAAGAATCTATGAGCAACACACACTTAGAACTGTATGGATGTGTTTTGCAAGTGATTCCAGATTTATCTGGTCTTTCAATATACCCTGTTTCCCTGAAAATAAGACCCAACTGGTAAATAAGTCCTAGCATGATTTTTCAGGATGCTCGGAATATAAGCCCTAACCCCAAAAATAAGCCCCAGTTAAGATTGTCCGCCAGATGGATGCATTTAGTACCATATTTCCTCAAAAATAAGACCTAACCAGAAAATAAGCCCTAATGCGTCTTTTGGAGCAAAAATTAATATAAGACACGGTCTTATTTTTGGGGAAACACGGTATCATTCACTAAAGTTGTCTTCTAAGTAGTTTCAAGCCTTCTGCAGGTAGCAATCTCCTCCAGTGACCAAATGAGATGCTTTCATTTCATTAATTAATGTATTATTTGAATGTTGAGGCCACCTGAATCTACAGCAACTCTGGGCAGCTTGCAATTAAATATATATATATATATATCTCCAAGAAAAAGCACATAGCTGACCGGAAGACAGAACCAACTAAGAGACTCAACCATCATCCTAACGCAAAGCCTTGAAAACCTTTAACCAGTTTTTTTTTACGATTTGCAGAAAAAAAATATCAGAGAGCATGTTGGGTCCAGTCATTAGGGTGCCAAGTTAAAAATGGGGAGACTATGAGTTCTAGTCCCACTCCAGGCATGAAAGCTGGGTGGGTGATTTGGGGTTAATCATCAAGAGACAGTGAGTTCTAGTCCTGCCTTAGGCACGAAAGCTGACTGGGTGCCTTTGGATCATTTGCTCTGTCTCAGCTCAACTCACTTCATAGGGTTGTTGTTGTTGTGGGGAAAATAGGAGGAAGGAATATTATGTGTGTTTGCCGCCTTGACTTATTTATAAATATATATATAAAAAAGTGGGAGATTATCTATCTATCTAATAAATCTATCTATCTATCTATCTATCTATCTATCTATCTATCCATCCATCCATCCATCCATCCATCCATCCATCCATCCATCTATCTATCTATCTATCTATCTATCTATCTATCTATCTATCCACCCATCCATCATCTATCCATCCATCCATCCATTTATCTATCTACAGTATCTATCTATCTATCTATCTATCTATCTATCTATCTATCTATCTATCTATCATCCATCCATCAAGACAGACTAGTCACTACTTTTCACCTTATTAACCTTGCCACTTCTGCTGTTAAAGGAATGCAAAAATTGCAAAGACAAATTACTTGTTTTATTAACTGACCAACCCTGAGCAATGCAGTCTTGCCTGCTACAGTAGAATGCATAAGATGCATTTACAAAAAAACATGTTGAGACTTTGGAAGAAGTGCAGAGAAGAGCAACTAGGATGATTAAAGACTAAGACATACGAAGAAGGGTTGCAGGAAATGGGTGTGGCGAGTCTAGAGAAAAGACGGACTAGGGGAGTGACATGATAGCAGTCTTCCAGTATTTGAGGCGCTGCCACAAAGGAAAAGGGGTCAACTTATTCTCCAAAGCATCAGAACACAAGACAAGAAACAATGGATGGAAACTAATCAAGGAGAGAAGCAACCTAGAACTAAACAGGAATTTCCTGACAGTTAGAACAATTAACCAGTGGAACTGCCTGCCTCCAGAAATCGTGGGTGCTCCATCACTGGAGGTTGTTAAGAAGAGACTGGACAGCCACTTGTCTCAAATGGCATAGGGCCTCCTGCTTGAGCAGGGGGGTTGGACTAGAAGACCTCCAAGGTCCCTTCCAGCTCTTATTGTGATTGATCTATCAAGAAATTTAGTGAGGCAAAGCCAGGTCCACCTGAACTGCGTCTTGTATTTCAAATAATGTCACCCGTAATTTGCCTTGTATGTAATTACAGGAATTACATCCGCTAGTTGTTAGAGAGGCACGGTTTTTACTGCGACTCATTAACTGGGCACATTTTAGCCTCACGGAAATGCACAAATATCGAAGTTTACGCATCTTTGGCATGAAGCAATCAACGAGGGCCCAAGAGCTATTCTTTCAACAGACGAGCTATAATGTGACAATGGCCGTTGAAGAAGAAAACTATGTTTAGCCATCATAGAGGAATTAATGCTAATGTTGCCCCCCCCCTCAAAATACACACACACACACACACACAAAGTCAGAAGTAGCTGAAGGCTGCACAAAGCACAAGAGGGGATTTCATTAATTTATAGCTAGGGGAAAGAAATCACCAGCGTCCCAATAAAAATAAAAAGGCAATAAAAATATTCTGGGGGAATGCAATATACTGTATATATATATATATAGGCCAAAAGAGAGCACGTTTTAAAGAGACATGCAGATAAATCGTCTTCATCCGATTGACCTCTGTAGGTTTTGTTCACACCGGGAAATTTCCAGGGTAATGGCGCATTTATTTATTTAATTTATATTCTGCCTTGTATCGGCAGACGTCTACCGGGCCATTTTCAAACAGAAAAAAGAAAAAAGCTAGTCCTTGGCTTACGACCACAATTAAGCCCAGCATTTATGCTGCTAAGTGAGAGGTTTGTTAAGTGAGTTTTGCCCCATTTTATGACTTTCCTTGCCACAGTTGTTAAGTGAAACGCTTGTTGTGACCTAGGCCCAAGTAGTTATTACCAGACACAATCAGTCCTAAACAAACATATCTTATTAGAACAGCTGAGAATTACTTCATTCTCAGCTTAGTCCAAATTAATTCCAAAACAAGTCCTTCAGAAAAAGTCCTTTGGCCTTATCACAAACCTTTGTCTTCTTTGGCACCCTACCAAAGGCTTTTCTTGGCAAAGCCCCATGAAGTTCAGAAACAAGAGATGCCGAAAAGAAACAAATGTAGCAACTTGCTTTCCTACAAAGAGCCCAAGAGCCGTTGCTGCTCTTTTAAGCCTTATGGAAGGGGCCAATCATCTCCTGGCCTTACTCCCCAGTCATCCTTTTTGCGTTAGCTCCTCTTGCCTTCTGGCAGCTCTTCACATGCGTGCACTAGGAACAGGCTCCTCCTGTTCCTCTGCCCATCTGCTGTCCGCCTCTGGAGGCTCTGGAGTCCGTGCATCACTCCCAGATGGCCCTGGCCCCATCTCTGCCTCTGAGCCCTCATCTGGGCCTTCCCCTGACTCCAGGACTGGCCCATTGTCCACCCCAGCCTCCTCATTGTCCGATTCCGTTGCCAGCTCCGCAGGCTGTTGGTGGACCACAACATTGTTGCAGTTGTTAAGTTAATAACATGGTTGTTAAGTGAAATCTAGCTTCCCCACGGACTTTGTTCGTCAGGAAGTCGCAAAAGGGGATCACATGCAGCAGTGGGTTTCACATTATGTTACTACCGGTTCGCTGCGTGTGCACGAGCTTGGATCGCTTGCACGCCTGCCTTCCAGACATGCACCCGACTTTCCACGCATGTGCCGGGCCTCAAAAACATGCCTAAATAGGATGGCATAGAGGCAGGGTGTGTAGGCAGGCTCACTCGCAATTTCCGCTACCGGTTCAGGCAAACCGGTCCAAACCGGCTGAATACCACTTCTGATCACATGACTCCAGGACTCTGCAACCATCATAAATATGAGCCAGTTGCCGAGTGTCTGAATTTTTATTATGTGGCCGTGGGATGCTGCAGCGGTCATAAGTGTGAAAAAACGGTTATCACTTTTTTCAGTGCTGCTGTAACTTCAAATGGTCACTAAACAAACTGTTGTAAGTTGAGGACCTACCTATGCTATGTTCCTAGCTTTGATGCATGGCGGAACAATGTGGGAAAAAGAATTTCCCCTGGTTTGCTCCTTTATCAATTAACTCTGTGTCCTTTTGGGAATTTTCCTCCTACATTCCACATTTCATATTGGGAGAAAGCAAATCCTTTTTATGGACATTTGTTTTCATATTTCTATATATGGGGCTTGTAAATTTTATGCTTATCAACATAGGGTAAATAACTGCCAAGCTATTTATTCTACGTTTGACAAGAAAACAAGTTATGTTACCAACTACTTCATGTCTGGAAACATGAAGACGATAAACAGAAGAATGATTGATTTTTCATGCAATCGTGCATCCCAGTTTATGGTTTTTCTTTTTCTTTTTTTTCCTTTTTCTTTAATTTATATGCCGCCCTTCTCCGGAGACTCAGGGCGGCTTACAATGTGTTAAGCAATAGCCTTCATGCTTTTGTATATTTTATACAAAATCAGCTTATTGCCCCCACAATCTGGGTCCTCAATTTACCTACTTTTGAAAGGATGGAAGGCTGAGTCAACCTTGAGCCTGGTGAAATTTGAACTTGCAGTAATTGCAAGCAGCAGATGTTAATAACAGTGCTTTAGTCCACTGTACTACAGGCTCATTGATGTGTCTATCTAATGCTGGCAATACTGCTTGTTCGAAGTAGGAATAATTGAATCTGGTCAAGTTTGTCTTGCGCTAATTGCTCAAAGTCAAAAATGGTGTAAATTGGGTTTCTCAAATGCAAAAAACCCCCAAAACCACCAATCGGAATTCAGATGCTATGACATTCGGTGAGAAATGGTCAGATCTGGCGGTGGGATCTACAGCAACGATATTTATTGCTCCATATTATTAACCGCTCTTCAGTTCGGGGTCCTTGATGATCTGTGAGGCTGGTAGTTTTCTTGCAGACATTTCATTACCGAAGTAGGTAACATCATCAGGGCTACAATAGCAAGAATAACAAAGTTGGAAGTTTGGGAGTCTGCTAGTCCAAACTCCTGCTCAAGTAGGACATGGTTGTCTAATCCCTTCTTTAAAACTTTCTGTGTTGGAGCACCCACAACTTCTGGAGGCAAGTCGTTCCACTGATTAATTGCTCTCACTGTCAGGGAATTTCTTCTTAGTTCTAGGATGTTTCTCTCCTTGATTAGTTTCCATCCGTTGTTTCTTCTCCTGCCCTGAGATGCTAGGGAACATAAGTCAATCCCCTCTTCTCTGTGACAGCCCCTCAAGTAGCAGAAAAAAACTATCATGTCCAATCCCAGTCCTTCTATTCAATAGGCCAGAGCAGAGGTGTCAAACTCGATTTCGGCCATGTTATGTTTGACCTCAGCGGGCTGCGGTGGGTGTGGCCTGCTCAATGTCACTCATGTCAGGGGCGCCTGTAGCGGCCCGCGCGCTCTGCCAGAGAAAACGGTCTCCCCGAGCTCTGTTTCCGGCTGCAATGGCCTCCTGCAACCCTCTGCCAGTGAAAATGGCGGCCCTCCCGAGCTCTGTTTTCCCTGGCAGAGGGTTGCAGGAGGACGTCACAGCCGGAAACAGAATTTGGGAGCCTGTTTTTAATGGTAGAGGCCCTGCAGGCCGGTCCCTCACTGTTTCCACAGTGGCTCCGTTGGCCAGATCTAAGCACCCTAAGGGCCGGATGTATTTGACACCCTGTGCTAGACCGATCTAGCTCCTAGCTCATATCTAAACATACCTAGAACATACCAGATGTGATATTCAGCCGGTTCGGACCGGTTTACCCGAACCGGTAGCGGAAATCGTAGGTGGGCCTGCCCACCTGCCCTGGCTATATGCCATCCTCTTTAGGCATATTTTTGAGGCCGGGCACATACGTGGAAGGCAGGCGCGTGAGGTGAACCGGTAGCAACATAATGTGAATCCTACCACTGGAACATACATAGCTCATCATATGGTTTAGCCTCCAGATTCTTGATCATCTTCGTTGCTCTTCTCCGCACTTTTTCTAGGGGTCTCAACATTTTATTTTATTTTTGGTATCGTGATGACCAGAACTGGATGCAATATTACAAATGTGGCCTCTCCAGCACAGTGTAAGTTGGTATTATCACTTTTCTCGATGCTATCCTTCTGTCGATGCAACCTAGGATTGCACTGGCTTTTGTGGCAGTTGTAGCACACTTCTGGCTCATATTTAAGTGGTGATCCACTAGATCTCTCTCACTGTTGTTACTGCTGTTGAGACAGGTATCAACTACCCTACACCTGTGCATTTGGTTTTTCATCACCTGAGTATCAGGAGGAAAGGCTCTTGATCAAAACTGGTGGGGTTCCTGTAGTTGGAGATGATTTAGTGATGGTGCAGATTATATCTATAGGTAGCCCTAGATTTCCAACAGTTTGCTTAGTGACCGTTCGAAGTTAAAATGGCACTGAAAATAAAAGACTTATGACCGTTTTTCCATCCCCATATATCATGAGATCCAAATGTAGGTGCTTGGCAACTGGTTCGTACTTATGACCGTTGCTGGGTCCCGTAATCCTCTTTTGCGACCTTCTCACCAGCAAAGTCAAGGGGAAAGCCAGATTCACTTAACAACCGAATTAGTAATTGATCAACTGCAGCGACTCACTTAAGAACTGAAGCAAGAAAGGCCGTAAAATGGGGGGGAAAGTCACTTAACAAATGTCTCCTTTAACCACAGTAATGTTGGGCTCAATTGCGGTCGTAAATCGAGGACAACCCCTATAACAATGCTGGTATATTCCTGTAAAATTTATTTTCCTCATAATTTGGAGACGACTCTTTCTGATTAAAGATCTAGTCATTTTCCAGAATAAACTCTCGTCAGTCTGGTACTTCAATCTAATCTCTACGTAATCCAAGCCATTTGACATATATTTCTATTTCTACTGACGGATTGAACGTGCTTTACTCAACCCACTGAGCGAATATTAGAGCAAACAAATATTGTAAATTATAGAAATGCGAGTTCATCTGAGTGTATATAGTTTTATGCGTAGCTATGCATCTTGATCTATCGGCTTGGAATATATATATTTTTAATTTGATTTATATGCCGCCCTTCTCCGAAGACTCAGGGCGGCTTACAATGCGTTAAGCAATAGCCTTCATACTTTTGTATATTTATACAAAGTCAGCTTATTGCCTCCACAAACTGGGTCCTCAATTTACCTACCTTAGAAAGGATGGAAGGCTGAGTCAACCTTGAGCCTGGTGAAATTCGAATTTACAGTAATTGCAGACAGCTGGAGTTAAATTACAATGCATTAATCTGCTGAGCTATCCAGGCTCAGCAGACTAATAGACTAACTATTAGGCCAAGTTTACACTTCTTTATGTTTTATGTTTCACATTTCTGCATTTACTCCGAAGAGCAGAGTGGGAGTAGATAGGAACATAACTTTTTTGTAAAAAAAAAAAAAAACAGCAGCGATTCCCTTCTCTGAAAATGAGATGGAAAATGCAGGCGATATATATATATAATGTCAAGAAAGGTAAACTTGGAGCTGCTTCGGAAGAAGGGAAAAAATGATGTTTACTGGCATGGCTTTCTTTCATGTAATTTTATTTTTCTTTTTACGGGGGAAGAAGGACACTTCCTGTTTGGAGGAGGCCCGGAGGAAATGGAAAGGGAAAAAAAAACAAACAAACTCCAATTAAAACTGACAGCAGAAGTTCACAATTTAACTTCCAGCCCACTACTGAATTTCAGAGGTGCCTACAGAAATGGATTGGGGTAGGCCAGGCCTTCTGTGTTCTTTAAGCAGATGGACCCACAGTTGACGTGGGTGCAGCAGGGGTTCGGGAGAACCTCTAGCTAAGATTCTGTGCAGTTCGGAGAACCCCCAAATCCAACTCCTGGCTGGCCCTGTCCCGCCCACCCTGCCCCACCCCTCTCAGGAGTCCCCACACGGCCCGTTTTGGATGCAAGTAAGTGCAGGCATACACGGAGGCTCGGGGAGGGTGAAAACGAGCCTACCGGAAGTTCAGGAGGGCTGGAAATGGGCCCTTTTCTGGCTCCTAGAGGGCCTCCAGAGCCTGGGGAGGCCATTTTTGCCCTCCTGGAGGCTCAAGGAAAGTCTCTGGAGCCCGGGGAGGGCAAAAAGCCCCCCCCATGGTGCAGGAGGCCGACTAGGCCACGCCCACCATGACCACGCCCACTGACCAACCGGGCAGAGAACCCCTTGCTAAAATTTTTGAAGCCCACCCCTGCGTGGGTGCAAGTATTATTACTGATTTTAATCTAGTGTGGTAGCGGCCAAGAGGTCCAATGGTGAGTCAGATGGCAGCAACATTACGTATTTGTGGACATGAACTCTGTGAAGGACATACAAGTAGGTTGTATGCATGAGGTATTTATAACCATGCAGGTGTTCCTCTATTTACAACCACAACTGAGTCCAAAATTTCTAACCAAGATGGTTGTTAAGCAATAGCAATAGTCCTTAGATTTATATACCGCTTCATAGTGCTTTCCAGCCCTCTCTAAGCGGTTTACAAAGTCAGCATTTTGCCCCCCAACAATCTGGATTTTCTCATTTTCCCGACCTCGGAAGGATGGAAGGCTGAGTCAACCTTGAGCCGGTCAGGATCGAACTGCTGGCAGTGGGCAGGCTTAACCTGCAATATTGCATTCTAACCACTGCGCCACCAGGAAGGAGAATGAGAAAGGGAATTAAGAGAGGAAGGAAGGAAGGAAGGAAGGAAGGAAGGAAGGAAGGAAGGAAGGAAGGAAGGAAGGAAGGAATAGCAATAGCAATAGCACTTAGACTTATATACGGCTTCACAGTGCTTTACAGCCCTCTCTAAGCAGTTTACAGAGTCAGAATATTGCCCCCAACAATTTGGGTTTTCATTTTATCATTTTACTCGGAAGGATGGAAGGCTGAGTCAACCTTGAGCCGGTCGGGATCGAACTGCAGGCAGTCAGCAGTCATCAGAAATTAGCATGCAGTACTGCATTTCTAACCACCGCGCCGTCATGGCTTAAGTGAGTGTGGCCCCATTTTACGACTTGTGTTGCCACCGTGGTTAAGTTAGCAACACGGTTGTGAAACGAATCTGGTTTCCATATTGATTGTGCTCGTGAGAAAGTCGCAAAAGGAGATCCCATGACCCCGGATACCGCCACTAGGACTCCAAGGTCCCTCTCATAGAAGAGGGGGTCAGCCTATTTTCCAAAGCACCTGAGGGCAGGACAAGAAGCAATGGAGAGAAGCTCATCAGAGGGAGATTCAACCTTTAAGAAGGAATTTCCTGGCAATAGGAATTATTAATCATTGGAATAACTTGACAATTAGAACAATGAATCAGTTTAACAACTTGCCTCCAGAAGTTGCGAATGCTGCAACACTGAGAGTTTTTACGAAGAGATTAAATAACCATTTGTCTGAAGTGGTGTAGGCCAGTGGTCCTGGTTTAGCAGGGGGTTGGACTAGAAGACCTCCAAGGTCCCTTCCAACTCTGTTATTCTATTCTAACTTGCCTCCTGGAGTTCTGGAGGTTTTCAAAAAAAAATAAAAAAAAATTGGACAGCCATTTGTCTGGGATGGAACAAAGAATCCTACCTTGGTCAGGAAGTTGGACTAAATGACCTCCAGGGTTCCCTTCAAGCCCTATGATTCTATATCTTTACAACCTCTTTATCTCTGCTTCCTCTTTGTTACTGTTGTAGGAAGTTAGCACCCTCCCCTTTCCTAGAGGAATGAAATATTTTGGGAAATATTAAAAAGGCAGAATATGATGTTTCCCTGGATGAGAAATGGAGAAGCATGTTTTAAAGCAACTCCCACCTTCTTGCCCCTCCCCCTTTGTTAATGGGCCAGAGGCAGAAACTCAACCTTTGTCAATGGACCATCACAACACAATAGGATCCGTCTGCAACACAATAGGGACAGAAACTCCCCATATGGCACCTGGGAAGATTACATCAGCCAGCAAGGCTAGCTAAGACCCCCACCCCCTGGGAGTCTGACAACCAATCAGGATACTCTTTCGGGGCCCCAGGAAGTTCAAAGCCAGAGAGAGCATAAAACCCGGGGACTCGCTGTATCTCGTCCCCTTTTTTCTGATCAGGAACTCAAACCATGTGATCCTGTCCACCATTAAACCATCTTTCCAAGCAGTCTCCATGTTTCCAGTGTCTTTTTCCCCACTTGGAGCAGAACACAGAAGGATATTTCTTCCTACACTGTGATGCAAAGAACATCGCAAAAACACTGCCTTGATTTAAGGCTGTTATCTTTTTTTTCACTGTCGTACTTTTAAAGATCTTCCTTTAAAACAAAGAGCAGGCCAGGAAGGAAATAACACAACCACACAAATTTTATGCGTACTGTATTCCAAGCGTTCCATTATAATCTTGCAAAAGGATGGTTTATGTTTTGGAAGAGCTTGGGAGTGGACATCTACATGGGGGCTTTTTAACTTAAAAAACAGCAAACTCAAATGAATAAGAGGTTGATATTTATCAGGAAGCCTTTATCACCTTATTATAATGCAAATTTTATGAGAGAAGGTAATAAGGATGCCTGGGTAACTCACTGTAGATACGCTTTATTTATGCTTCCACTGCTTTTTTTTTTTTAAAAATCCTTGCAAATTAGTTTTCTAAAAAGCAAATTGGCCAACAAATTGCATTAATGCTAGTCTTCTTGGGTACATTCAGAACTGCTAATTTTAACTTAACACTAAATCCATACGGGTGCTTAAGTACTTGCGTACAAATACTTGCCTTTTAGAACGAAGATCTTAATGGAATTGCAGGAAGGATTTTTTGGATGCCCCCCAACCTCAGTTGGCTTGCTTGCTCGCTTGTTTATTGTTTTTTAAAAAAATATATTTTATTTTATTTTATATTTTATTATTTTATTTTATTATTTATTTTATTATTATTTTATTTTATTTTATATTTTATTATTTGATTTGATTTTATTATTTTATATTTTATTATTATTTTATTTTATATTATATTTTATATTTATTTTATTATTATATTATACATTTTATATTTTATTTTATTATTTTATTATTATATTATACTTTTTTTTAATTTTAGTTTAGCTTCTGTGCCATTCTAAACCCACATGCTGCCGATCAGTTTATATTCCCTCCGAAGGGTAGGAAGATTTAAAATAATAAAGCAGCATATCAGAATAACAGAATTACAATACCAGAGGTGATAAGACAAGACAGCAAAAATGAACTATGGCCATCAGGAATAATAACATCCCAATGCAACCAAAAGATCGAGTCTTCAGGCTTATATTGGATTCCTGTACGGTCCTAGGCAGAGGAGGGCTGCTGCGGGTTCGCAGGGGTTCGGGAGAACCTCTAGCTAAAATTCTGTGCAGTTTGGAGAATCCTCAAATCCCACTCCTGGCTGGCCCCGCCCACCCCGCCCCTCCCCTCCCAGGAGTCCCCACCTGGCCTGTTTTGGATGCAGGTGGCTCAGGGGCTAAGATGCTGAGCTTGTCGATCAGAAGGTCGGCAGTTCAGCGGTTCGAATCCCCGGTGCCACGTAACGGAGTGAGCTCCCGTTACTTGTCGCAGCTTCTGCCAACCTAGCAGTTCGAAAGCACGTAAAAAAATGCCAGTAGAAAAATAGGGACCACCTTTGGTGGGAAGGTAACAGCGTTCTGTGCGCCTTTGGTATTTAGTCATGCCAGCCACGTGACCATGGAGACGTCTTCGGACAGCGCTGGCTCTTCGGCTTTTAAACAGAGATGAGCACTGCCCCCTAGAGTCGGGAACAACTAGCACATATGTGTGAGGGGAACCTTTATCTTTACCTTTAAGTACAGGATGCCCGTGGAGGCTCGGGGAGGGCAAAAAGCGGGCCTACTGGAAGTTCGGGAAGGCCAGTAACAGGCCCATTTCCAGCCTCCAGAGGGCCTCCGGATCCTGGGGAGGCCATTTTTGCCCTCCCAGAGGCTCGAGGAAAGCCTCCAGAGCACGGGGAGGGCAAAAACACCTCCCCATGGTGCAGCAGGCTGACTAGGCCACACCCACCATGGCCACGCCCACCCAGCAGCCAGTCAAAGAATTCCTTGCTAAAATTTTTGAAGCCCATCCCTGCTCCTGGGTGCTCTCTGAGCTTGGTTGTTTTATTGAAGAAATTTGATTACCCATCTAGACAACATCATTAATGCTAAAAGGGAGTTGGGTTTGTAGAGTGGAGAGGAGGAGGAGGGAGAGAGGAAGAAGAGGAAGAGAACTTTGTTGTTTCCTTGCAGAGGTTTATTTAACTAGCTAATAACATCAATGCTAGAAGGGTTTGGGCTTTGGCATCTATATATGAAGTGCAAGTATATAAACCCAGAGCAAACTCCACTCCCTTCCAGCACTGATGATGTTACCTATTTGGGTTATGAAAGCAAAAAAGCTCAGGGAGCTCCAAGGACCCCCACCATTCAACCCGAGGTATACATATTCTCTTCTTAGTAGTACTAGATCCCTTCACAGGTGCTTTCTTAAAAAAAAAAAAGGACATATATTTAAGACAGTTGCAGCATCCCAGGGTCATGTAATCACTATTTGCTAAATCAACGAGGGAAGCCGGATTTGCTTAACGACAACAAGCATGATTAACAATAATTTGCATAACAACTTAAAGATCCCAGAGAGGAAATGTGGGAGGTAAATCAAAAAAGCATTACAACTAAAGTATTGAAGCGGGCAAGAGATCAGGTTCGCCTGATACGCCAGTTGCGCCCCTTTCTGGATCGGGACTCCCTACGCACAGTCACTCAAGCACTCGTCACTTCTCGTCTGGACTATTGTAACGCTCTCTACATGGGGCTCCCCTTGGGGTACACCCGGAGGCTCCAACTGGTGCAGAATGCGGCCGCGCGGGGGATTATGGGAGCGACTGGGCGCTCCCATGTGACTCCTCTCCTGCGCGAGCTGCATTGGCTTCCGGTGGACTTCCGGGTGCGCTTCAAGGTGTTGGTGATCACCTTTAAAGCGCTCCATGGCTTAGGGCCAGGGTATCTACGGGACCGCCTTCTGCCACCAATAGCCTCCCACCGGCCAATTCGCTCCCACAGAGAGGGCTTCCTCAGGGTGCCGTCGGCTAGACAATGCCGGCTGGCGACCCCCAGGAGGAGAGCCTTCTCTGTGGTGGCACCTACCCTTTGGAACAATCTACCCCCAGAGATACGAGTGATCTCCGACCTCCGGACCTTTCGTCGGGCCCTAAAAACTCATCTCTTTCAGTTAGCCGGTCTCTCTTGATTTTATGATTTTATGGTTGGTTTTAAATTTTGATATGGATTTTAAATTGATAAATTTTAAACTATGGGCCAAATTTAATTATTTTAAATCTATTTTTAATCGTATTTATGTATAAATGTTTTTATTTTGGCTGTTCACCGCCCTGAGTCCGAAATAATAAATAATAAATAAGAGATGATGGATAGATGATTTCTCTTCTTTGTTGTTGGTCTGATTTGCTTTTCCTTTTCTCTCTCTCTCTTTTTCGCTTGTCTTTTTTTTTAGGTAGGTGACACGATTAGAAGTTCAGTAGAATAAAAAGAAAACGTCTTTTAATAAAGGGTGGCATGATTAAAAGTTAGAAAGTTAGTGTAGACACTGTTACATAATAAAATAAGAGTAACAATATGAAAAAAACATGGAATAATTGAATCATGACAGATTGCAACTTACTATAATTGTGTATCATTATTAGGAATATATAAGTTGATTGAATGTAATAACTATGATTAATTTTACTAGTTTTATTTGCATTAGAATGTACGACAATCAGGTGCCACACTGTTCACGCATTGATTTCATATGTTTGTAAAAAAAACAACAACACTTAAAAAACCCAATTTGCATAACACCTGTAGCAAAAAAGTCATAAAGTAGGGCATGTCTCACTTAACGTCTTCCTTGCTTAGCAACAGAAATCCTGGTTCCCATTGTGGCCGTTTGTTGAGGACTACCTGACATATTTAATTCTATTATCTACGGCCGATTCTTTCAGGTAAAAACTCCCATAATTTTAGTTCCCTCACAGAAACTTCAGCGAAGTTCAGCCATGTTGTTTAGCCTTTCAAAAATTGTCAAGGGACTTGAAGAGTGCTGTTTAGCCTTTCAAACATCACTGAAATGTTTCTTATACCGCGTTATATTTAAAGAATTTAATTAGGTTTCCATTGTCCCAAACTTCAGACAAAAGTGTAAGAGTTTGAAATAAACTCCCACTTGAATTGATGATTCCATCAGCTCTCTCGCTCTCGCCTCCACACATAAACAGACCTCACATTCTCCATTTGTTCGCCATTTCGATTTGGAACATGGAACATGAACTGTCTGTCAACAGGGATCCTTGAGGCGCTGAAATATCTAGCAGCGTCCAAATCAAAAGTCACATCTACCGTATCTGTACCGGGAAAGCCTTGTAGGGGCAGTCCTCCATTGACGACCAAAATTGAGGCCAACATTTCTGTGGTCAAGCGAGACATCTGTTAAGTGAGCTTTGCCTCATTTTACAACCTTTTTTTTTTTTTTTGGCCACCGTTTACAAACCGCAAGCTTTGGAAATAGAGAAGCGACCTGGAATTACAGAGGATTACATAGCTTAACAGAGTTGGGAGGGACCTTGTAGGTCATCTAGTCCAACACCCTGCCCAAGCAGGAAACCCTACACCAGTGATGGTGAACCTTTTAGGCACAGAGTGCCCAAACCGGAAAGTGTTGGAAATCCGACGACCAGCTGGCAGGCGTGCGTGTGCGCCTTGGAAACCTGGCAACCAGCTGGCCGGTGTGCACGCCTTGGAAACCCAATGACCAGCTGGCTGAGCTGGGGCGACGGTGCTCGTGCCCACAGAGAGGGCTCTGCGTGACACCTGTGGCACGCATGGCCATCACAGCCCTACACCATCCCCGACAAATGGCAGTCCAATCTCCCCTTGAAAGCCTCCAGTGATGAAGCTCCCACAACTTCTGGAGGCAATTTCTGTTCCATTAATGGATTGTTCTCACTTCCTAACAGTGAGGACAATTAACCAGTGGAACAGCTTGCCTCTAGAAATCATGGGCGCTCCACCAATGGAAGTTTTCAAAAAGAGTCTAGAGTCTAGACAGTCACTTGTCTGAAATGGTGTAGGTGTCAGCATTCTGATGCTGCCATAAAAAGGAGGAGACGAGGCTTGGCTTTTCACCTACTTATTTTCTCTGTAGATAATATCCCCTAGGAGATGGGATGGGAGGGGGGGACATTCCTGTGGGTTGAGGTCAGAAGCTGGGGAGACTGACTTGGAAGATGGCCAATGAGAAGATGAGAATTGGGGAACGGAAAGGGAAGGGTTTGGGAGTCAGAGGGTTAATATTGGCTACGACAAAGTCGGGGCCAGATCTGTCGTACTCAATAATAATAATAATAATAATAATTTTATTTCTAGACCACCCTTCTCCCGAAGGACTCAGGGCGGTGTACAGCCTATTAAAAACACAAAACAAAACAACAATTTAAAATTTAAAATCATTAAATAATTAGGCTCCAATTAAAATCCCAGAATTTAAAATACCCCAATTTAAAATTGTTATGTTAATAGCCCGGCCTGGCGGAACAACAGGGTCTTTAGTGCGCAGCGAAACACCCGGAGGTCGGAGATCTTACGTATTTCCGGGGGCAGTTCATTCCACAGGGCTGGGGCTCCCACAGAGACGGCCCTCCCCCTGGGTGCCGCCAGCCGACATAACTTGGCCGATGGCACCCTCAACATTTCAGCAAAGATTAATTGCTTGGGAGTGCAATTTATTTGAGATGACATCGAAACCTGACAGTAGGTTCTTTTGCTTAAGCAGGGGGCTGGACTAGAAGACCTCCAAAGCCCCTTCCAGCTCTGTTCTAAGTGGATTGATTTCTCACTCAAGGTCTATCAGCGGTATTTGATCAACAGCGAACGTGGAGCTGATGGCAACAGACTGATAAAGGTGGGTCAGAAAGTCTGATTTTGAGAAAATTTTGAATCCAGGAAGGCATGTATCAAGATATTGTCTTCGTAGATGCTTGGTCACTTCAAAACAAAGATTCACAATTGCTGTCATTCGTTTGGCTAAAAGTGGAGGTGAAAGAGAAAAAAACTCTGATCTTGAACCTAGAGAAGTTGACTAAGAGTTGGAAATATTATCCTGCTGGATTTGGTGAGCTCTGTGGTCAACCTGTACTTTGTGGGCTTCGGTCTCTTCGCTGGAAACAAGCCAGCGAGATGATTTCAGCTTCCGTCGAGTTTCTGATGACATTGGGCTGTGTTTCCGAAAGAAGGCGATTCATAGCCATGCTGGGTTTGTAGCCTGACATCTGGCAAGTTGCTCAAAATATCTGGAGCAGAGCATCTGAGCGTTCGAACTTGGAATGGCAGATGGACCCGACATACTGAGATGCTGAGGGAATCAGCATCTGGATGACAGACCGTAGCACAGGACAAGAGAGAACATCTGGTTTATATTCGAAAGACAAATGAGATGCTGGTAGGACAGGTGGAAACGGTGAGGGGACCCAGCCCGTTGAGGCCAAGATAATGTCAGGAAAATGTATTTGGCTGAATTCCCCCCAAAGCTTTGGCAGTGAACAGTTAGCAGCAAAAGTAAGAGAACACAGGGGAAAAAAGGAAATATTCAGGATTAGGGGAGGCGATATTCATTCAACTTAAAATAAAGCCAAGGCAATCCTTGGCTGTGTAAACAGAGGGATAGGAATCGAGATCACATGAAGTGTTAGTACCATTTTATAATGCCTTGAAATACTGCATCCAATTTTGGTTACCATGATAGAAAAAAAGATGTGGAGACTCTAGAAAGAGTGAGGAACCCGCACTGCATATCGGACATAAATACAATCGAGAGAGTCCAGAGATATTTTACGAGAAGAGTCCTCCATTCCTCTAACCGCAATAAAATACCTTATGCCACCAGACTCCAAATTCTGGACTTAGACAACTTAGAACTACGCCGACTTCGGTCTGACCTAAGCGTAGTACATAAAATTATCTGCCACAATGACCTTCGTGTCAATGACTACTTCAGCTTCAACCACAACAATACACGAGCACACAATAAATACAAATTCAAGGTAAACCGCTCCAAACTTGATTGCAGGAAATACGACTTCAACAACAGAGTGGTCAATGCCTGGAATGCACTACCTGACTCTGTGGTTTCATCCCCCAACCCCCCAAAATTTTAACCTTAGACTGTCTACTGTTGACCTCACCCCATTCCTAAGAGGTCCCTAAGGGGGCGTGCATAAGTGCATCAGTGTGCCTTCCGTCCCTGTCCTAATATTCCTTTTTTACTTTTACTCTTTTCATGTATTCAAATTATTTTTATACTTTTACCTGTTATCTTATCTATGCTTGACAAATAAATAAATAAAATAAATAAATGAAGAGAAGAGAAGAGCAACAAAGATGACTAGGGGATCGAAGGCTAAAACATATGAAGAAGGATTGTAGGAATTGGGTTTGTCTAGTGAAGTGAGAAGGACTAGGAGTGACATGATAGCAATTTTCCAATATTTGAGGGGCTGCCAAAAAGAAGAGGGGGGGGTCAGTCCATTTTCCAAAACACCAGAAGGCGGGACAAGAAGCAATGGATGGAAACTAATGAAGGAGGGATTTAACCTAGAACTAAGGAGAAATTTCCTGAAAGTGAGTACAATTAAGCTATGGAACTGCTTGCCACCAGAAGTTGTGGGTGCTCCATCACTGGAGGTTTTGTCTACAATTGCATAGTGTCGTCTCCTTAGCAGGAGGTTGGACTGGAGGACCTCCAGGGTCCCTTCCAACTCTGCTATTTTTTTTTTGCTTTAATTTATATGCCGCCCTTCTCCGGAGACTCAGGGCGGCTTACAATGCGTTAAGCAATAGCCTTCATACTTTTGTATATTTTATACAAAGTCATCTTATTGCCCCCACAATCTGGGTCCTCATTTCACCTACCTTAGAAAGGATGGAAGGCTGAGTCAACCTTGAGCCTGGGGAGATTTGAACTTGCAGTAATTGCAGGCAGCTGGTGTTAATAACAGTGCTTTAGTCCACTGTGTTACCAAGGCTATTTGATTCTGCTACTCTATTATTCTTTCTATGATCACATCTATCCATCCCATCAAGCCCCCCAAAAGTCCAGAATGGTATAGGACAGTGATGAGTAACCTTTTTGCCGTCGCGTGCCAAAAGCAGGGGGAGCTTACGGGGGGGGGGGGGCGCGTGGGTGTGCCCCCCCCCCCCATTAATTCATGTCGCCCCCCCCCCCCCGTGCCGCCCCATGCCCCCCCCCCCCCGCACTCACTCCCACTTTTGGCACACGATGGCATAGTGGGCCCGGTAGGCCCATTTTTCACCCTCCAGAGGCTCCAGACGCTTTCTCGGAGCCTGGGGAGGATGAAAACAGCCTCCCCCCCAGACCCTCTGGAGGCCGGAAACAGCCTGTTTCCCAACTTCCAGTAGACCCGGAAGGCCCGAAAATCAGCTGGCCAGTGCGCACATGTGCGTTGGAGCTAAGCTGGGGCAATGATCGCGTGCCCACAGATATGGCTCCACATGCCACCTGTGTCACGTCTGCCATAGGTTTGTCATCACGGGTATAGGACCATGATGGCGAATCTCTGGCACGCGCAGAGTCTTCTCTGTGGGCATGCGTGCCATAGGCAGCTGCTGTTCCGGGTTCCGTTAAGTGCATGCGCACCGGACAGTTACTGTCTTTTGGGTTGTGGTGCTCCGGCACGTATGTGCACACTCCAGTTTCGGCACTCGGTGCCGAAAAGGTTAACCATCCCTGGTATAGGATCTCCTGCCATGGGCAAGGGGTTGGACTAGAAGATCTCCAAGGTACCTCTAACCCTATTATTCTGTGTTCTACGTTCATCCCATTAAAACAGAGCTAGAAGGCGTAATTCAGATCATTGAGTTGAATTGCCCGGCTTGGTGTTGAAATCCAAATCAAAGCATTTCTGACAGCTGTCAATTTTTGTTTGCTTCAGCTCATCCGGTGGAGAGGGGACAGTCACCCACCCACTAAGTTCTCGTTTCTGCTGTTGAACAGCTCCGAGGACAATTTCTCTAATGTTCAATTAGACCAGTAGGATTCAGCCAGGAAGAACGGGGAGCAATAAAATTAACGCAGGAGACAAGTTTGAAGAAGTACATAGATGGGCGAATTTCCCAAGCTCCAATTCAAAGCGTCAGCAGGAATAAGTCCAATTCATTTGTAAAGTCTAATTAGGGTCAATTCAAATCACGGATGGGACCAAAAAAGAAAAGCACAGGCAGTCCTCCACTTATGACCGCAATTGAGCCCCAAATTTCTGTTGCTAACCGAGACAGTTGTCAAGTGAGTTTTGCCCCATTTTACGAGTTTTTTCACCACGGTTGTTAACTGAATCACTGCAGTTGTTAAGTTAGTAACCCGGTTGTTACGTGAATCTGGCTTCCCCATTGGCCTTGCTTATCAGAAGGTCGCAAAAAGGGATCATGCGACCCCGGGACACTGCGCCCGTCATAAATATGAGTCAGTCACCAAGCAAAGTCAGTGGGGAAGTCTGATTCACTTAATTACCGTATTACTCACTTAACAGCTGCAGTGATTCACTGAACAACTGTGGCAAGAAAGGTCGTAAAATGGGGTAAAACTCACTTAACAACTGTCTCGGTTATGAAAAAGTCCTCTTTGTTCACCAATAAAAAGAGAGCGACTGGTTTTCTAGACTTTCGCACTTGTGACAAATCATTAGGTCCAAGGCTGGGATTCAGCTGGTACAGACCAGTTCGGGCGAACCGGATGCTAATTTTACATCCGGTTCGCCGAACTGGTAGTTGCAAAGACTGACTTGCCCCACCTCATCCACCCCACCCCACCCCTCCCCGGAGCCTCCATGCGGCCCGTTTTGTATGCCAGATAAGTACAGGGCCTGTGTGGAGGCTTTGAGAGGCGAAAAACAGGACTACCGGAAGTTCCGGAAGTCTGGAAATGGGCTCGTTTCTGGCCTCCGGAGCCCGGGGGAGGCTGTTTTCACCTTCCTGGAGGCTCGAGGAAAGCCTCCGGAACCTGGGGAGGGCAAAAAGCTCCCCCCACACCATGGTGCAGGAGGCGAAGTAGGCCAGGCCCACCATGGCCACACCCACCCAACAACTGGGCAGAGAACCGGTTGCTAAAATTTTTGAATCCCACCCCTGACGTGTAGGATTACTAACTTTCTTTTAAACTATGGTTAACATAACTTACGTAGGGCCGTTTTTTAGAAACAGATTAACCAGCCCATCAAGTACGTTTTAAATGAAGGCTAGCTGAACTCGATGGGAAATTTAATAATACATATACAAGAAATGTACACCTATTGCAATTTGGTAATAAGAATGCCACCAGCATTCACACCAGCAGAAGCAACGTGAGCGTTAGCAGGGAAATAGTTAATTTCCGAATGATAGAACAAATAGGTTACGAAGCACTATATTATCTTTTTTTTTTCCTTTTTTTTAAGGCAAGAGAGAGACGGAAGCTTCTGTTTGTGTGGTTTAGCTGAATGCTCCCTTCCATGATTATCTGGCTGAAAAAGTCACTTTATTAGAGAGAATTGCCTTTCTCTCCTGGATGGGTCTCAAAGGAAGAAGGAGAAAAAGCCTAATTCACAAGAGGATTTGGTTCTTCGGTGCTGTGAGCTGCCTGCTTTTAATTCTGAGGAGTCACGACGAGCAGAAATCATCAAACATTAATTTCATATCAAAAAAGGGGGGAGGGGAGGGAAGGAAGGGAGCAATGGATGGATGGATGGAAGGAAGGAAGGGAATAATGGATGGACGGGAAGGGGAGTGGATTGGAAGGGAGGGAAGGGGCGTAAATAGGGAAGTGAAGGAATGATGAGAAAGGGAAGGGGAGGGAGGAAGGAAGGAAGGAAGCAAGGAAGGAGGGAAGGAGGGGAATGATGGTTGGAAGGGAAGGAAAGAAAAGGAAGAGTGATATATGGAGGGATGAAAGGAAAGGAAGGAAAGAGATAGGGAGGGAGGGATGGAAGAAGGGAATGGAAGGGTTGGAGAGTAGGGAAGGGGAGGGAGGGAGGAAGGAAGAGAGAGAATGATGGAAAGAAGAAAGGAAGGGAAGGAAGAGTGATGGATGGATGGAGGAGAGGAGAGAAAGGGAGGGGAGGGAGGGAGCGAGAGAAGAAGCAAGGAAGGGAATGATGGATGGAAGGGAAGGAAGGAAATAAGAGAAGAAAGAGAGTGATGGATGGATGAATGGATGGATGGAGGAAGGGAAGGGAGGAAGAAAGTAAAGAAGGAAGGAAGGAAATGGAAATGTTGACTTCTACAGACTTCAGTTACATCTAGTTTTCATAGCAACAATACGGAAATTTGTAGTTTTGTTCTTCTCAAATCCAATTCAGGGGTGGTGGTGGTTTTTTTTTAAGATTGAGGTGAGAGTCCTGGCTTTGTCTCTCTTTCAGAGCAAAGTGTCGGGAATTATTAATAAGCAATGACAAAATATTTTGGGGCCGTTACCAAACATGACACACAACTCAATCCCTACGAAAGCGAAAGCTCATTTGTCGGCTTAAATTCAGCTGTGACGGCCTCCCATTAGCCGTCTCATTCAGGGAAGGAAACCGCCATTCAAAGCAAAACCATCAACAAGCACACGAAATAAAAGACCTCCTGCACAACGCAACCTCCATATCTGCGTCTCGTGAAAATCAGTCTCATTTTAATTCCCTGGTCCAATGCCTAAGGCAAACACCAATTTTTAGCACCCTGTTGAGGGCGATCAGTATTGGCGATATACGGAAGGACAGCTCTGAGGACGGTTCCATATTTTACCAATTAATACAAGCGTCGTAAAACGAAAATTTTCATTTTTCTTCAAAAAAAATGTTTTTTTTCGGGAAAAATGAAGAAATACCGCGAGATGAAGAAATAGTTAAGAAGATACTGTCAGGTTTTCAGGCCGTCTTCAAATAAATTGCGTCTCAAACAAAGTCTTTTTTGAAACAAACTTCCATTTTATTTAGCACGGCAACTTTTACACTGACTCTATGCAGCCAGCACTGAGGTGCTGACCCAAAATCCCTCCTCTTCCTTCCCCCACTCCTCTGCATTCATTGGCCATCTTCCCAATCATTCACCCCTAATCTACTGCTCCAACTCAAAGAATTTCCCCCCTCCCATCCATCTCCTAGGGGACATTATCTCCAGCTAATATAAGTAGGTGAAAGGCAACCATCCCGTTCTCCTTCTCATGTCAGCACTAGGATAAATGCATCTTGACGTGCTGACAGATACTAGATCAGTGATGGCTAACCTTTTTGCTGCTGGGTGCTAAAAGTGGGGGGAGCGCGGGGGGGTCGTGTCTGCACGTGCCCACACCCCTAATTCAATGCTCCCCATGCCCTGTCCCCCACGCATGTGTGCGCGACCCTCCTGCTTTTGGCACGTGATGGCACGGTGGGCCTGGTAGACCTGTTTTTCAGCCCCTCCCCAGGCTCCAGAGGCTTTCTAGGAGCCTGGGGAGGGCAAAAATTGCCTAGCCCACCCTCCCGGAGGCTCTTCAGAGGCTGGAAACAGCCCATTTTCTGACTTCCGGTGGGCCAGGAAGGCCTGTTTTTCGCCCTCCCTGAGCTCCAGAGGCTTTCTAGGAGCCTGGGGAGGGCAAAAACATCCTTCCACACCCCCAGGAGGCACTCTGGAGGCCAGAAACAGCCCGTTTCCCAACTTCCGGTGAGCCCTGAAGGCCTGAAAATCAGCTGGCCGGCACACATGCACGCTGGAGCTGAGCTAGGGCAACACTTGCATGCCCACAGATATGGCTCCATGTGCCATCTGTGGCACGTGTGCCAGAGGTTCGCCATCACGATACTAGATTGTGCAGAAATGCATAGACGGACATTTAAAATTAAGCAGAAAGAGGAGTAGAATATTCTCAAACGTGGAATTTATTTTACCAGTGGTTAGAAAAAAAGGGGGTGGAGATTAAGAATGTAATTTGTATTGTTCAGCAAATTAAATACCCTGACAACGCAATGTTTATAAAGCACTAAGAAATGTATTTAATAGAAAATAAAAATGCAAAAATAAAATAAACCAAAAATTTTGAACCGTAATTTACAATATTTGCTCTCCACGCTTACCTGTTTCGGAAAGCAACTTCGTCGCTTCTAACACTTTCTCAGTGTAAACCCCGGCTTCGTAGTTTTCCATCTCGGCGTTGATGATGTGGATAACCCTGGCGGCGCGTCCTCGAATCGCCCCCGCGGTCCTGTCCAGGGTATCGACGTCACCCTCTTGCAAGGCAATCACACATTTGTTGACGTCTTCCAGAATGTGATTTTCTGTAACAGAACAGGGTCTTGGTTATTCATAAACGGTCTTCCTTCAAAGTACAGACTACCTGTAATCCTGCGTTGGACTGAGACATAGGGAATGGCAGGGGTGGGGCTGCTGCGGGTTCACAGGGGTTCGAGCGAACCTCTAGCTAAGATTCTGTGCAGTTCGAAGAACCCCAAAATCCCACTGCTGGCTGGCCCTGCCCACCTTGCCCCTCCCCTCCCAAGAGTCCCCACGCGGCCTGTTTTGGATGTAGGTAAGTGCAGGGTGCACACGGAGGCTCGGGGAGGGCGATAAACCGGAAGTTTGGGAAGGCCGGAAATGGGCCCATTTCCAGCCTCCAGAGGGACCCCTGAGCCTGGGGAGGCCGTTTTCGCCCTCCCAGAGGCTTGAGAAAAGCCTCCGGAGCCTGGGGAGAACAAAAATGCTCCCCCCTACAATGTGGTGCAGTAGGCCGACTAGGCCAAACCCACCATGGCCACGCCCACCCAGCAACTGGGCAGAGAACCCCTTGCTAAAATTTTCGAAACCCACTTCTGGGGAGCGGGCCAAAATTATCTTATGGGCTTTAGGGCGAGATAGGGATTCGAACCCGGGATCTTCCCAAGCACAGTTCAACGTTCTGACTGCTATTCTGAGCTGCACCTTTATTGAGTGACCAATATTTTCCATGAAATACCTGAGACGGAAAGGAAATCATCCACGGAAGTGATGTCATCGACCGCCTCGGTCAGGACTCGCACCTGCTTCTCCCACTGGTCTTTGAAGACGTCCATGTTGTCTTGGGCCACTTTGCTCTGAGGCCTGGCAGCCAAGGTGAGAGCTGCGTTTATCACCTGCGAGACAGAAAGGGTTCTTGTGAATAGCCATAAGAGGACATGGGAAGGGTCTCCAAATCTGGACGCTTTAAGACTTCTGGGCTTCAACTTTTAAGACTTGTGGACTTCACGACATAAGCCTAAGATTGAAAATCAGGCTTGTCAGATGCTACATCTTTTCTATCCTGCTCTACGGAGCAGAGAGTTGGTCTCTGACAGAAAGCCCCTTGAAACATTTGAAATGTGGATTTACAGGCGGCTGTTACGTATAAATTGGGTTGACAAAATCAGAAATTTATTTATTTATTTATTTATTGGTTCAATTTATATGCCGCCCTTCCCCGGAGACTCAGGGCGGCTTACAATGCGTTAAGCAATTAAGAAATGAGGAGGTGATAAGACGAAAGTTAGAATATTTTGGACATGTGATGCGACACCCACAAAAGATTGAAGGCCAACGAGGTCCAGGCAGAAGAACATCATGGCTTCAAAATCTAAGGGACCCGTTTGGACAAAACTCAGCAGCACTTTTTTCGTGCGGCCATTGATAAAAATAGGATCGCCAACATGATCGCCAACATCTGATGACGGATAGGGCACAAGAACTGGCGCAGAGTGCGGCCGTGCGGGTGGTTATGGGAGCGACATGGTGTTCCCATGTAACACCTCTCCTGCGCGAGCTGCACTGGCTCCCGGTGGTCTTCCGGGTGCGCTTCAAGATTTTGGTTATCACCTTTAGAGCGCTCCATGGCTTAGGACCTGGGTATCTACGGGACCGCCTGCTACTACCAATAGCCTCCCACCGGCCGGTATGCCCTCATAGAGAGGGGCTCCTCTGGGTGCCGTCGGCCAAACAATGTCGACTGGCGGCCCCCAGGGGGAGAGCCTTCTCTCTGGGGGCACCTACTATCTGGAATGAGCTCCCCCCGGAGATACGGAGGATCCCGGATCTACGCACCTTCTGTCGCACGCTTAAGACTTTTTTATTTCATCAAGCTGGCCTGGCCTAAATCTTTCCCCTTTAAAATGTAAATTTTAATTTGTTTTTAAAATTATTAGATGTTTTAAATTTGTCAGCCAAATTGTTTAATTCGGTTTTATTCGGTTTTTAAATTTTGTATTTATGTGTTTTATTCTGTGGCTGTTCACCGCCCTGAGTCCTTCGGGAGTAGGGCGGTATACAAATCCAATAAATGAAATGAAAAAATGAAATGAAATGAAAGAAGAAGGACTTCAACTCCCAGAATTCCCCACTCATCATAGCTGTCTGGCTGGGGAATTCTGGGAGTTTTTTCCATCATGGCACCTGCCCTATGGAATGAGATCTCTCCAGATATTTGAATGGAAGCTGCTGAAGATCTGACTACAGGGAACTCCTCGATTTACGACCACAATAAATTTCTGCTGTTAAATGAGACGCTCCCTAAGTGTAGCTTTGCCCTGTTTTATGACCTTTCTAGCCACAGTTGTTAAGTGAATCGCTGCAGTTGTGAAGCGAGTAACCCAGTTGTTAAGTGAATCCGGTTCCCCCAGTGATTTTGCTTGTCAGAAGATTGCAAAAGGGGAATCACGTGACCCTGGGAGACAGCAACGGTCATAAATAGGAGCCAGTTGCCAATCATCCAAAAATTTTGATCGTGGGGATGCTGAGACGGTCGTAAGTGTGGAAAAACCGTCATAAACGTGACTCAATTGCCAAGACGCTGAATTTTAATCACGTGACCAGGGGGATCGCTCCAACAGTCGTTAAGTGTGAGAACTGGTCATAAGTCACTTTTTTCAGGGCTGTTGTAACTTTGAACAGTTACAACAGCCCTGAAAAAAGTGACTTATGACCAGTAAATGGGCTGTTGTAAGTCGAGGAGTACCTGTATTCTCCTAGGCTTTGAAACAGGTTAACAGTTGTACGTTTATTAGATGGTTATTTTGTTTAGATGACTCTCTTCAAGCTGCTTAGATTATTATTTTTTTATTATTATGTTATTGCTGTTCTTATTTTTTTTTTTAACTGCAAGACACCTGACACCATTGGAAGCCAGGTAGGCTGTAAAGTATTTGTATGCGTAAATAAAATTGATGAATATGGTTGCCCTTAGTAAAATGCAGTGCCGTGAACACTGTCCTGCATTGACATGTTTACCGATTTTTTTATTGTGCTTTTATTGTGCATTATATTGCAGAAGTATAAGTTGTGGAGCATCAATCACAGCGTTGAAGCAGCATTCTAAACAAAGAAGCATGCTAACGGAGAGCTCAAAGCTCATACAAAGCTGGGTATTTTCTACATCAAACATAGCTTGCTCTCTACGAACAATGGAATGACAAGAGTTGGAAGGGACCTTAGAGGTCTTCTAGTCCAACCCCCTGCTGAAGAAGGTAACCCTAAAGATAAAGGTTCCTCTCGCACATATGTGCTAGTCATTCTGGACTCTAGGGGGCGGTGCTCATCTCCGTTTCAAAGGCGAAGAGCCAGTGGTGTCCGAAGACGTCTCTGTGGTCATGTGGCCGGCATGACTCAACGCCAAAGGCGCCCGGAACGCTGTTACCTTCCCACCAAAGGTGGTCCCTATTTTTCTACTTGCATTTTTTTACGTGTTTTCGAACTGCTAGGATGGCAGAAGCTGCGACAAGTAACGGGAGCTCACCCCGTTATGCGGCACGGGGGATTCGAACCGCTGAACTGACAACCTTTCGATCGACAAGCTCAGCGTCCTAGTCACTGAGCCACCGCATCCCATTTCAAATGGTTGTCCAATCTTTTCTTAAAAACGTCCAATTTGGAGCACCCACAACTGGTGGAAGCAAATATTCCACTGTTTAATTGTTCTAACTTGCAGGAATTTTCTCCTTAGTTCTAGGTTGCTTCTCTCCTGGATTAGTTTCCATGCATTGCTTCTTGTTCTGCTTTCGGAAGCTTTGAGAACAGAATAAAACAGTTGGAAGGGACCTTGGAGGTGTTCTAGTCCAACCCCCTGCTCAAGCTGGAGACCCTAGATTAGGGGTGTCAAATTAAATTTCTTCGAGGCTGCATCAGCATTGTAGTTGTCCTCCGCGGGCCAGCGGGGGTGGGGGAAATGGGACGGGACGGCCTTCTGCAGCACCCTGTTGGCGAAAACGGGCTTGGGGAGGTCACATGTGCCCCCCCATGGCCCGTTTTCGGCCTGGATGGTCTCCTGTATTACCCTGCTGCTGCAGGAGCCATCCAGGCTGAAAACGGGGCATGGGGAAGGGGTCGTATGTACCCTCCGCTGCACCCCATCTTTGCTACCAGAAGCACTGTGGGCCGGTCCTTTGCTATTTCCAGGCCGCCCCTGCGGTCCGGATCTAAGCACCCCGCAGGCTGAATCCTTCCCACAGGCCTTAAATTGGACAGGGCAGGGGTGAAATCCAGCAGGTTCTGACAAGTTCTGAAGAACTGGTAGCGGAAATTTTGAGTAGTTCGGAGAGAACGGCAAATACCACCTCTGGCTGGCCCCAGAGTGGTTTGGGAATGGGGATTTTGCAGTATCCTTCCCCCAGGAGTGGGGTGGGAATGGGGATTTTGTATCCTTCCCCAGGAGTGGGGTGGGAATGGGGATTTTGCAATATCCTTCCCCCAGGAGTGGGGTGGGAATGGGGATTTTGCAATATCCTTCCCCCAGGAGTGGGGTGGGAATGGGGATTTTAGCAATATCCTTCCCCCAGGAGTGGGGTGGGAATGGGGATTTTGAAGTATCCTTCCCCCAGGAGTGGGATGGGAATGGGGATTTTGCTATATCCTTCCCCCAGGAGTGGGGTGGGAATGGGGATTTTGCAATATCCTTCCCCCAGGAGTGGGGTGGGAATGGGGATTTTGAAGTATCCTTCCCCCGGAGTGGGGTGGGAATGGGGATTTTGCTATATCCTTCCCCCAGGAGTGGGGTGGGAATGGGATTTTAGCAATATCCTTCCCCAGGAGTGGGGTGGGAATGGGGATTTTGAAGTATCCTTCCCCCAGGAGTGGGGTGGGAATGGGGATTTTGCTATATCCTTCCCCCAGGAGTGGGGTGGGAATGGGGATTTTGCAATATCCTTCCCCCAGGAGTGGGGTGGGAATGGGGATTTTGAAGTATCCTTCCCCGGGAGTGGGGTGGGAATGGGGATTTTGCAATATCCTTCCCCAGGAGTGGGGTGGTAATGGGGATTTTGCAATATCCTTCCCCAGGAGTGGGGTGGGGACGGGGATTTTGCAGTATCCTTCCCCTGCTACGCCCCACCAAGCCACACCCACCAAGCCACACCACGCCCACCAAACCGGTAGTAAAAAAATTTGCATTTCACCACTGCCCCTGCCCTAGATCATATCAAATAATAATATAGCAGACGCTTCTAAAGATTCCCTCCTTCCCCTCCAAATAGTATAAAATAAGACTCACCTGTGGGCATAAACTATCAATCTGGGTTGCTGCCATCCGGACCAATTTTACCCCTTCTTCATTATTGGAAATGGAACAAGCCAAATTGGCCACCTGCAACGAAAGCCAGCGGAATAAAGTTCAGAATCAGGAAATCAAAATATTTTTCTCCAAAACAAGCAAGCAAGGAAGCAAGATGGATAGAGAATGAAAAGAAGAAGAAGGAAAAAAAAAAAAGTTAGATCACATCCTTTCCCAAGTGAAGACCAAATGGAGAAAGCCACCTTCCGTCAAGCTGCAAAATGGTTTTTTGTCAACGCACGAAAGTGATTCATAAATCTGAATTTACAGTTTAAGACAACACAGGTCCAGATATTGTAATATTTTTCACAATTTACACTGTTTCCAATATATTTATACGTAAAGAATAAAAATATATCTTTAAAAAAAAACAACACAGGTCGTCTTCGACGTACGACCATAATTGAGCGCCAAATTTCTGTTGCTAAGGAAGACAGCGAAGTGCGTTTTGCTCCATTTTACGACCTTCCTTGCCACTGTTGTTACGTGAATACACTGCTGTTGTTAAGTTAGTAGCACAGTTGTTAAATGAAACTTACGACACTGAAAAATGACCGACATGACCGTTTTTTCACACTTATGACCGTTGCAGCATTCCCCATGGTCACGTGATCCAAATTCGGACGCTTGGCAACTGACTCGTATTTACGACGGTGGCAATGTCCCGGGGGTCACGTGATCCTCTTTTGCAACCTTCTGACAAGCCAAGTCAATGGGGGAAGCCGGATTCACTTAAGAACCGTGTTCCTAAGTTAACAACTTGCAGTGATTCACTTAATCGCTGTGGCACGCAAGGTCATAAAATGGAGCTAAACTCATTGAACACTGTCTAATTAGCAGCAGAAATTTTGGGCTCAGTTGCGGTCGTAAGTCGAGGACTACCTGCAGTTGGTAGACTGCTCCTCCTGTTATTTAGAATCTCCCGGTTCCATCCCTAGAAGGTTACTGATGTCCGTTTTCTGCTTCTGCTTCCTCTCATTCACCGTAGCGATCGCAAACATGGTTTGCAGCTGAATCAGGGATGAAATCCAGCAGGTTCTGACAGGTTCTGGAGAACCGGTAGCGGAAATTTTGAGTAGTTCGGAGAACCGGCAAATGCCACCTCTGGCTGGCCACAGAGTGGGGTGAGAAGGGAAATTTTGCACTATCCTTCCTTTGGAGTGGGGTGGGAATGGAGATTTTGCAGCATCCTTCCGCTGGAGTGGGGTGGGAACGGAGATTTTGCAGTATCCTTCCCCAGCAGTGGGGAGGGAATGTGGATTTTGCAATGTCCTTCCCCCAGGAATGGGGAGGGAATGTGGATTTTGAAAATATCCTTCCCCCAGGAGTGGGGTGGGAATGGAGATTTTGCAATATCCTTCCCCCAGGAATGGGGAGGGAATGTTGATTTTGCAATATCCTTCCCCCAGCAGTGGGGAGGGAATGTGGATTTTGCAATATCCTTCCCCCAGGAATGGGGAGGGAATGGGGATTTTGCAATATCCTTCCCCCAGGAATGGGGAGGGAATGGGGTTCCCCCAGGAATGGGGAGGGAATGGGGATTTTGCAATATCCTTCCTCAGGAGTGGGGAGGGAATGGGGATTTTGCAATATCCTTCCCCCAGGAATGGGGAGGGAATGGGGATTTTGCAATATCCTTCCCCCAGGAGTGGGGAGGGAATGGGGATTTTGCAGCATCCTTCCCCTGCCATGCCCAAGCCACGCCCACAGAACCGGTAGCAAAAAAAAAAATGAATTCCATCACTGAGCTGAATCCATATATTTGTTTTTTCAAACATTGTCTGCTTGCAGAAGCCAGAAGTTCTGGACTAAGAATTCCAGAACTTGAACACTGGGCCCTATCTAACAAAATGAAATTCAACGTAGAGAAAAGTAAAGTCTTACTTAGGCAAGAAAAAACGAAAGTTCACATATAACTGGGTGAAACCAGGCTTAATAGCTGTAACTGTGAGAGGGATCTTGGAGTCTTAGTGGACAGCCAGCTAAATATGAGCCAGCAGTGTCCAGCGGCAGCCACAAAAGCCAATGCAATCCTAAATTGCATTAACAGAGGGATTCAATAAAGATCACGTGAGTTGCTAATACCACTCTATAAAGCCTTAGTAAGGCCACACCTAGAATACTGCATCCAGTTTGGTCACCACACTATAAAAAAGAGGCTGAGATTCTAGAACAAGTGCAGAGAAGAGCAACCAGGATGATTAGGGGACTGGAGGCTAATGTTCTGTCCCCGTCTCACACATGCACACAAACAGACAGCCAGGAGTTAAATAAAACTGGCAGACAACAAATTCTTTCGATAAGAGGATTGGCAGCAACCCAGTAGCTGCTTGCCAAGAACTTTACTCATAGAGGGAGAGGTTGTTCCTCCGACAGATAAACCCAAACAAGATACACACAGTTCAAGAATTGTCAAGTCCAGTCCGTATTAAATCCAAGGCAGATAACCTTGTTTCAAAGATACAATGTGACTCGCTAGTAGTTTGTTTTGTCCGTCACAAAGTCTGAATGGCCACCTCACCCCCTTTTATCCCCTGTGGGGTGTGGTCCAGTGACTCAGCCTAATCTCTGGCACGCCTCCTTTTCTGCTGTGTGTGCTTGTCTCTCCGACGCTGGCGTGGATCCAGCCAAGACTTATCTCCATCACTGTCTGACTGCGAGAAGATACCTGGCTCCTGGCCAATCTCTTCTTCTTCGGGAGACACCTGAGGCATTGCCAGAGAGGAGGGTCCTGGAGAGGGAGGCCTGGCTAACTCCTCTCCTTCATGTGCGGAGCCTTCTCCCTCTGATAAGTCGGCCTCGGGGGTCGAAGTCACAACAGCTAAAACATATGAAGAACGGTTGGAGGAACTGGGCATGGCTAGTCTAGTGAAGAGAAGGACCAGGGGAGACATGATAGCAGTCTTCCAATATTTGAGGGGTTGCCACAGAGAGGAGGGGGTTCAAGCTATTTTCCAAAGCACCTGAAGGCCAGACAAGGAATAATGGATGGAAACTAATCAAGGAGAGATTCAACCTAGAAATAAGGAGAAATTTTCTGACAGTGAGAACAATCAATCAATGGAACTGAAGTTGCCTTTGGAAGTGGTGGGAGCTTCATCACTGGAGGCTTTCAAGGGGAGACTGGGCTGCCATCTGTCAGAAATGGTGCTTGGGCGGGGGGTTGGACTAGATGACCTACAAGGTCCCTTCCATCTCTGTTAAACTGTTAAGGCATGTTTCTATTAAAGGTCACTGCCCGCATCTCCGCCGCTCTCCATTTTCCCCAAGGGTTCGACGGTTGCGAGGCACAGAGCCTCTAACTCGCAGCCTCCAGCCTAAAGCCATCTGTTCTACCAGACTGCTTCTGCAAAAGCCAGCCAGATGCCTCCTAGGCAAGGAGGACGGGGAAGACACCAGCTCAATTGCCCCCGCCCGCTTCTGTTTCCTGCCGGCTCAAATCAAAAGGGCTGATGGCTTCCGTTATCGGAGACGACAGTCTTATTCTCCACGGATGTGTTTCATGCTCTTTTAAAAACGGCACGGGGTCAGCGGCTATGACCATGGCCACGGGATTTATAGCATCCGTCCCTCGCTCGCGGAGAAAGCCCATCTTCATTAGTGATGGTTCGCCATAGCAATGGTTGGGTAAATGCTACAAGAAGGAGTGGACTCACCCGTGGGGGAAAAAAAATGGACGACGTTGTGCAGGACCAAGCATCGAAAATATGACCTGGATGTGTTTTGTCCAAAGTTACAGAATAGTGGATTTGGAAGGGGCCTTGGAGGTCATCTAGTCCAACCCACCTGCTCTAGCAGGAAAGCCTGTACCATTTCAGACAAATGGTTGTCCAATCTCTTCTTGAAAGTCTCCAGTGATGGAGCACCCACAACTTCCGAAGGCAAGTCGTTCCACTGATTAATTGTTCTCACTGTCAGTAAATTTCTTCTTAATTCTAGGTTGGATCTTCCTTTAGTGATTCCCCCCTTCCCCCCGTTACTTCTTATCTTGCCCTCGGGTTTCAATTTAGTGAAAAGAAGGACTAGGGGTGACATGCTAGCAGTGTTACAATATCTAAGGGGCTGCCACAAAGAAGGGGGAGTCAAGCTATTCAAAGTGACAAAATTAGTGGACCGGAGGAATGCTGTCGATATAATTTACTTGGACTTCAGTAAAGCATTTGATAAAGTAGACCATAACCTACTACTAGATAAAGTAGAAAAATGTGGGTTAGACACCATCTCCACCAGATGGATTCGTAACGGGCTGACCAACCGCACTCAACGTGGAGTCCTCAATGGAACTGCATCTACGTGGAGGGAAGTATGCAGTGGAGTACCCCAGGGCTCTGTCTTAGGCCCAGTGCTCTTCAACATCTTCATCAATGACTTGGATGAGGGGATAGATGGGGAACTCATCAAATTTGTAGATGACACCAAGCTGGCAGGAATAGCCAACACTCCAGAAGATAGGCTCAAGATACAGAAGGATCTTGATAGACTTGAACATTGGGCGCTATCTAAGAAAATGAAATTCAACAGTGAAAAAAAAGGAAGGTTCTACATTTAGGCAAGAAAAACAAAATGCACAGGTACAGTATATGTGGTACCTTGCTCAATAGTAGTAACTGTGAGAGGGATCGTGGAGTCCTAGTGGACAACCATTTAGATATGAGACAGCCATGTGCAGCAGCTGCCAAAAAAGCCAACACAGTTCTAGGCTGCATAAACAGAGGGATAGAATCAAGATCACGTGAAGTGTTAATACCACTTTATAAGGCTTTGGTAAGGCTACACTTGGAATACTGCATTCAGTTTTGGTCGCCACGATGTAAAAAACATTTTGAGACTCAAGTGCAGAGAAGAGCAACAATGATGATTAGGGGATTGGAGGCTAAAACATATGAAAAACAGTTGCAGGGGGTATGTCTAGTTTAATGAAAAGGAGGAGTAGGGGAGACATGATAGCAATGTTCCAATATCTCAGGGGCTGCCCCAAAGAAGAGGGAGTCAAGCTATTCTCCAAAGCACCTTCTGAAGGCAGGACAAGAAGCAATGGGTGGAAACTAATCAAGGAGAGAAGCAACCTAGAACTAAGGAGAAATTTCCTGACAGTGAGAACAATGAATCAGTGGAACAACTTGCCTCCAGAAGTTGTGAATGCTCCAACACTGGAAGTTTTAAAGAAGATGTTGGATAACATTTGTCTGAAGTGGTGTAGGGTTTCCTGCCTGGGCAGGGGGTTGGACTAGAAGACCTCCAAGGTCCCTTCTAACTCTGTTATTCTATTTCTATTTCTATTCTTGAAAGCACCTGAAGGTGGAACAAGAAGATGGAAATTCATCAATGAATGGAAATTCATCAAGGAGAGACGCATTCTAGAACTAAGGAGAAATTTAACTCACTTAACAAATCCACAGAACTTTTGGATTCAATTGTGGTCACACGTCGAGGACCACCTGTGTATCATCTGGATGAGTGTATGATCACAGGGTTTTCAAATAATTTGAAGTACTTTCTAGGGTGATTCTTAGTAAAAGGCGAGTCACAGATTGAGATTTAACCTCAGCGCCAAGCCTAGAAAACACCCGTGAAGTCAAGCCCATCTTACAACCTCACAACTTGTCCCAACTCTTAATATTTCTCCGACGTTTGCATCCCTCTTCTTTCTCGGAAAATAGGATTCACAAGAGGGGATCGTGGCTTGCCCACTTTTCCTCCTGAGGGTAACTAAGAAACAAATGAACCAACCCAAGCCACGGACCACGACAGCAAAGGTGGCACGCGAAGTATTTATCAAAATCAAACCAGATTGGGGCTCGGATCACCGCAGAGGTCCCTAACTCCAAACTCTAATTCTGTGTTGTAACAAGAACACGGACGGAAATAAATATTCTGCTTTGGTTTTTATTTATTTTGCCCTGAGGCCATGCCACAGTACCGGCTGGAAATTTATTCATGAATAAGTTCAAACAAGCTTCTTTCTCCCCGCCATTTCTTTTTGGGTCTTCGCTTGTGGCATGAATCTGTTCCTGCTTCCGATATTGCAATGCGATATATAATTACGGATCCATCTGTTCGAGGAGACCCCTTCGGCCAGCCTCATTTCGCTCCGACGTTATCAAGCACGCGGTTTTGCATGCCTCAATGGATCAGGATCCCAAGGGGAAAACAGCTCTGGATTGCAAGAGGGACCTTCGGGATATATCCCAGCCTAGCTTTTTTTTGTTGTTGTTGTTTTTGACTCCGGCACGTGAGATCTGATTTTTATCGGAAAGGGGAAGACAAATGAATTACCGTTTTGCTAACGGCCTGGGAGCATCGGGTCAGAAATGGAGGCCCCTCCAGCCGGTTTGTTGTGCTTGTTAATCAGCTGCTGTTTTGCAAACATCAAATATCCTTACTTTCCATTAAAACGGCCCAAAGCTACAACAAACAGTAATTATAATGCAGAGGCAGAAGGGAACAAATCAGATGCTTTAAGTCAGATGCAGAATGCAGGATTAAAGGGCCTGCAAATATGTACTCGTAGCATTACTGGCTGAGGAAATAATTACAGACCTCTCACGTCCTGGATATAATCTGCTCAAACTTCACGCCGTTATAAGGAATTGCATGCCAAAACAACTAGACCCAAAGGTAGTTTCTGCCACCACCACCCCACACCTCCCCGTGCCATCACTCTGCTGAACACCTAATTCCCACAGACCTAAAGATATTTACCCATGTATTAGGCTCTGTCTGTTGCAATTATCCTTGGCATCTTCTCATTGCATCGGAACAAATTCCTTGTGTGTCCAATCATACTTGGCCAAATAAGAATTCTATTCTATCCTTAGTTCTAGATGTATTGTATTGTATTGTATTGTATTGTATTGTATTGTATTGTATTGTGTTCTATTCTATTCTACTTTACTGTATTCTAGTCAACTGTATTATATTCTATTCAACTGTATTGTATTCTACTGTATTGCATTGCATTCTATTCTATTCAATTCTGTTCTTCTGTACTGTACTGTATTATATTATATTCTATTCAACTGTATGGTATGGTATGGTATGGTATGGTATGGTATGGTATGGTATGGTATGGTATGGTATTCCGTTCTGTTCTGTTCCGTTCCGTTCCGTTCCGTTCCGTTCCGTTCTGTTCCATTCCATTCCGTTCCATTCCATTCCATTCCATTCCATTCCATTCTATTGCATTGTATTGTATTGTATTGTATTGCACTGCATTCTGTTGTGTTCTACTCTACTGTACTGTATTATCTTCTATTCAACTGTATTGTATTGCATTGTGTTCCGTTCCATTCTATTCTAGTCCTGATTAAAAAAAAATAAAAATAGGAGGCCTTTTATTCTGAAATCAGCCGTCCTTCAAACATCTTTTCTTCCTTTGATGATCATCAAGATCAAAGAGGTGTCCTAGGCTTTGAAATGTGCTATTTATTCTGCCTCTGCTCAAGTACATTGGAAGCCACTGGAAAACCATAAGTAGCATCTCGAAATCGCAATTTAACCGTCAGGTTGGCAGCATCTTCATAGGCGTAGAATTTCTTACGGCACTCGTAGGAGGCAATCTCGGCTTTCTCTTTCTTTCACCGGGGAAAAAAAATATATTACATCTTTCATTCAACTGGCATTAAGCTTTTGAGCGCCAGCTTATCTTTTTCTAAGCTTTTCAATCCTTTCCCCTCCAAAAATACAAAGGGGAAAAAAAAAAAAAAGATGGACCTCACTCCCAAGATGCACATTTGTGATGATGTTATCTAGTTGGGTTATAAATCGTCAATATGTAAGAAAACCACTAAGCTCAGAGAGCACCAAAGAGCCGGTATTTGCTAATTGAAAGAGCAGAAAGGCTGACATTTGATCGTGTGTGTGTGGATGGATGGATGGATGGATGGAGGGTTGGACTGCTGCCAGTTTTAACAACTGGTTCGCAAATGAGAGCATGTGTCTTCCGCGCATGCGCGCTGCATCAAAAAACCGGCAATTATATAGGACATGATAGCGCTAGGCCGGGTGGGCGGGGCCAGCCCTGGTCAGAACTACCGGTTCACCCAAACCGGTTTGAGCTGGCAGCAGCCCACCACTGGATGGATGGGTGGGTGGGTGGGTGATGGATGATAAATGGATGATAGATAGATAGATAGATAGATAGATAGATAGATAGATAGATAGATAGATAGATGATAGACAGACGGGTGGGTGAATGGATGATAGATGAATGATAGATGGATGATAGATAATAGATAGATAATAGAGATATCTATCTGTCTGTCTGTCTGTCTGTCTGTCTGTCTGTCTGTCTGTCTGTCTGTCTGTCTGCACATATATGTATATATATGGGAAGGCTGAATCCACCTCCTACCCATCCTTAATTTTGTTATTTGCCTTTATTTGATTTATTTTATGTTCAAAAAGATGATTTATACATATAACCCGGCTCAATGAAACAAATAGTTTTGTTGCTGCTGAAGTAGCACTGTATGCATTCCTCTTTATGAACGAAAGCAAACAGACCAGGTTATTCCTGCATTTCAATGTAAACACCGAATAGAATGGCCGCTCTAATATATTCGAAAGGTTTGCCAAACCCCCAGATATGACAAATGTTTTCCAAACAGTTCAGTTCCTTTTGGTAGCGTATCATTTACTTAACTTTATATTATCATTCCATTCTTTTATGGATTTCAGCTGAGGAAAATAACCGGACGACATAAATGTTTTGTGTGAAATGCACCTTCTAGCAAAACAACACAGATCTAAGTGTGGAAGAGGAAGAGGTCTTTTTCCTCAAATGATACAAATGCGCCATTATTAGAAATAACGCTGAGAGAATCTTCCGGACTACTAATACAAATGAATTGGATTTACATCAAATTGTTGATTCGGTTCGAAATGGGCAAGCCCCTCCCAAATTCAGCTGCGCGCAAACACACACAGACTTTTTTCCACACAGAAAAAAGTTTTGCTGCTAACAGTTTGAAGTGTCTAATGCCCTCGACTTACGCCCACAATGGGGCCCAACGTTTCGGCTGTTAAGTGAGTCATTTGTTAAGGGAGTTTTTGCCCCATTTTTACGACCTTTCTTTCTTGTGCCAGTTGTTGAGCGAATCCCTGCAGTTGGATTTGTGAGTAACCCGGTTGTTTAAGTGAATCTGGTTTCTCCATGGACTTTGCTTGTGAGAAGATCGCACAAAGGGATCCCGTGATCCTGGGACACTGCAGCCCTCAGAAATAGGTTAGGAGTCACCTTTTCTGGAGAATCAGCTGGTAACTTTTTTTTTGCAGTCTTTCCAGTGGTCAATAATGCTCTCTCTCTCTCTCTTTCCTTCCTTCTCTGTCTCTCTTTTTTCCTTCCTCTCTCTCTCTTTCTCTCTTTACCCTTTTTTTCTTTCTGTCTTTCTGTCTTTCTTTCTTTCCCTCCCTCCCTCCCTATCTCTTTTTCTATCCTTCCCTCCTTTTCTCTTTCTCTCTCTCCCTCTCTCTTTCCCTCCCTCCCTGTCTCTTTCTCTCTCTTTTTCCCGCCCTTTTTTCTCTTTCCCCCCTCCCTAGCTCGTTCTCTCTCCCTCCCTTCCTCTTTCTCTTTCCCTCCCTCCTTTTCTCTTTCTCTCTCTCTCCCTCCCTCTGTCTCTTTCTCTCTCCCTCCCTCTCTATTTCCCTCCCTCCCTTTCTCTTTTTCTCCCTCCCTCCCTCCCTCCCTATCTCTTTCTCTCTCTTTCCCTCCCTCTGTCTCTCTCCCTCCCTCCCTCCCTATCTCTTTCTCTCTTTCCCTCCCTCTGTCTCTCTCTCTCCCTCCCTTTCTCTTTCTCTCTCCCTCTCTCTCTCTTTCCCTCCCTCCCGCCTTCTCCCCTTCCAGACAAGCTTCTTGCAAATTGCAATTTGTAAGGCCGAAGTGCAAAAACAATATTTGAAAACCGAAGAGGGGCAAGGAACATCCAAATGATGAGCAAAATAGAGTGATATCATATAGGGTTTAGCTTGCTGCAACATTAAATATAGATTATAGTGTTGGATAGAGGATTAAGCACAAAAGATTTGTAACCAATCAATACACTTTCTGTAATTGTAATGGATGATAATTGTTTTATGTTTTAAGTTTTGTTTAAAAATATTTTTTTTTCCATATATATATATATATATATATAATAGAGAATGTACATCACTGAATTATAGGATCTCTAAAACCTGCCTTTTTCTAGACACTCGGTTTAATCATTATTGCAGTGCTAAGAGAATGGAACCAATTTTCCACCGAGTAGTAACCGGAGCGTATGGTCTACTACCTGATGAACGGTTGCAGTGGGGATAATATCATTGATGAGGTCTCGCATATTATCACTGTCCTCAGAGATTTTCGGTTTAACTCAAGAAAGCAAGATTGCTGGGGGTTTTTTTCTTTTTCTTTTTTCCAGAAGAGCATTATTAGCTCATAAATACATAAAGCCGTTTATATATAATTGTGCTCCTTTTCTTTCAATTTCAAAGCTCTCTGATTAGAAGAGTTTTCTTCTGACACTTAAACGAGCAAATAACACACAGACACACACACATATACCCTCACTAGTTGTAGCCAGTGCAATTTTCACAATTCGGATCAATATAACGTAAAAAATATTTTCAGAAACGTATTTTGCAGCACAAAATGAAAATAAGAAAGAATCCCTCCTTCTCCCTTCCCTCCCTCTCTTCCTTTCCTTCTTTCCCTTTCCTCCCCTTTCTCCTTCCTTCCTTCCTCCCCTCCCCTTTCTCCTTCCTTCCTCCCCATCTTTCTTCCTTCCTTCCTCCCCTCCCCTTTCTCCTTCCTTCCTCCCCATCTTTTCTTCCTTCCTTCCCTTTCTCCTTCCTTCCTTCTCCCCTTCCTTCCTCCTTCCCTCCCTTATCTTTCCTTCCTTCCTTCCCTCTCCATCTTTCCTTCCTCCCCTCTCTCCTTCCTTCCTTCCTTCCCTTTCTCCTTCCTTCTTCCTTCCTTCTTTCCTCCCCTTCCTTCCTCCTTCCCTCCCTTATCTTTCCTTCCTTCCTTCCCTCTCCATCCTTCCTTCCTTCCTAAATCATGCATACACTGCTTGATAAACGATAAATAATGATAAATAATACACTGCTTGATAAATAATAATAATAATAATGAACGCAGTCAGCTATTTTTTGAATATTCTCAGCAATTCCACTTTTAAGTTTATTAAGCCTACATAACCTGCAATTCTAAGCTGCAACGGCACCAAAGAAGTGATTTATGACCAGTTTTCACACTTAACGACCGTTGCAGCATCCCCATGGTCAAAAGTCAGACGCTTGTCAACTGACTCGTACTTAGGACGGTTGCATTGTCCCATGGTCACGTGATCACGATTTGTAACCTTCCCAGCCTGCTTTTGACAAGCAACATCAATGGCTGAAGTCAGGTTCATTTAATTACACGTTGATTCACTTAACAACCGCAACGATTCTCTGGACGACTGTGGCAAAAATGGTCCTAAAATGGGGCAAAATTCACTTAGCATCTGCCTTGCTTAGCAATGGAAATTTTGGACCCAATCGTGGCCATAAATCAAGGACTACCTGTAATAACTAATGTGAGTTTATTTACCGGGTTGTTTTAACCTGGGATGGAGAGAGATCAGTGGATCCTTGCATACGGCCTCAACTCAGCATTCGGACCAAGCTCCCAAATGCAAAATATTTCGCTTCAGCAATACAAACACCTCTGAATTTTGCACCGCAATTAGGGATGCAAACAAAAGCCGCACGTCGGTAAAATTGTTTGTGGAAATTAAGGCCTTCCAAAAATGCATGAAAAAAATAATGTTTTAGCGTACATATTCTTGCCAGGGACAATCTTTTTTTGAAAAATTCAAAAACAAGGCTAACAATAAGACAAATGGAATAACGGAACGGGACTAGGTTATCTTAGCTGGGTGTCGACTTCCCTGGAGTTTGCAAAACAAAAAAAGGTATATTTATCTGTAAAAAAATGGATTTGTCCTATTCTAAATGGCGATATGGCCAAGTGAATTCAACGTGTTATGTAGAACTAACAGATAAAGCCTTTTAAAAAAAAAAAAAAATATTAGCTGATAACTGTATTGGGATACTATATAGTATAATATGGGCAACCATTTCTGAACTGGAAGATTTCTGATATTAGATGAAAGCAAAATTCTATAGAAAGAAAAACTTCAACTTACGACCACAATTGAGCCCAAAATTTCTGTTGCTAAGTGAGACAATTGTTAAGTGAGGTTTGCCCCATTTTACGACCTTGCTGGCCTGCGGTTGTTCAGTGAATCACTGCAGTCATTCAAGTTAGGCTGTTAAGTGAATCTGGCTTTCCCTTGTCAAAAAGGGGACTCGTGTGACTCCCCCCCCACAGGAGACGGCAACCGTCATAAATACGAGTCAGTCATTAATATGAGTCAGTTACTAAGTGTCTGAATTTGAATCAAGTGATCATGGGGAATCTGCAACGTCGTCGTAAGTGTGAAAAAAACGGTCGTGAGTCACTTATTTCAGTGCCGTTGTAACTTTAAATGGTCACTGAACGGATGCTTGTACTGTGTTTCCCCAAAAATAAGACCCTGTCTTATATTTTTTTGAACCCCGAAATAAGCACTTGGCCTTATTTTCGGGGGAGGTCTTATTATTTTGGGGCGCGTGGGCAAGCAAGATGGGGCTCCTCTTGCCGTCTTACCTGATTTCCAGTTCTGCGTTTAAATATTTTCGGCTTATAGATAGATAGATAGGAAAGGATGGATGGATGGATGGATGGATGGATGGATGGATGGATAGATAGATAGATAGGAAAGGATGGATGGATGGATAGCTGGATGGATGGATGATATGGATATAGATAGATAGATAGATAGATAGATAGATAGATAGATAGGAAAGGATGGATGGATGGATGGATGGATGGATGGGCTTATTCTCGGGGGGGGCTTATTTTAGCTCATGTATTCAAAAGCCTGATTGGGCTTATTATCAGGGGATGTCTTACTTTGGAGAAACAGGGTAAGTTGTGGGACTATCTGTAATTTCTTAGAATAGTATTTATTAAATTATTTTCATATTTGGATGGGGTTGTCGATGAACAATTTGAAACTTCAAGAAGAAGGAGTTGAAGAATTCAGGGATATATCTCAGCAATTATAAACATGACTTTATATAAAAAAAAAATGAAAGTCACTGATAATAGACGCCCGGGACTTTCTATTTATCCTCACCTGTTATTACTCTGTTGTTTTCTCCAAGCCTATGTACTCATAACTTCCATCTATATATTTATCCAAGTTGAATTTCTCTTTTACCTTGACTTTTGCTCTTTGCAAATTGTTAATTGTCGCATGAGATCTAAGGGTAATGTATATTTAAGCCCAGTGCTAATGACCCTATTTTTAGACACAATAGTTCTTATGTTAATGCAAACGCGGAATGATTAAGTGCAAAGTCGGGATATTTTCTTTCGGGTGAAGAAAAGAAAACAAAAAAACAACCCCCCAAAAAACAAAACAAAACAAAAACAGACCTGTAATTTGAATCTTAAAATGTTAATGGATAAGCAAATCTGCATTGTTATGCTTGCTGGTGGTAAGAGGTGAGAGATCCTGAAAGCATAGGCATGAAATGCCACAGGAAGCTTAACTAAGGTTACTGTTTTCAAGCCAGCATCTGTTTCCTTATTTGTTATTCCTTATTCATCATGTTTAAAATGTCCATCTTGGTTTTTGATCCGTAGGATTTGATATTTGTTTGATGAAGATTTCTTACTCAGCTTAATTTTCTGATACACTGTACTGGTAGCAAGAACTATACAGGGAAAAATGGCATGAGGTGGATAATTAAACTACCATATTTTTCGGAGTATAAGACGCTCCGGACTATAACACACACCTACCTTTTTGGGGGGAGGAAAACAAGAAGAAAAAAAATGGGCCTCTGCCTCTGCCTCCCAGCAGTTCTCCGAGTAGACGTTGTCTTGATACACCTCGTCAGCCAGAAGAAACAGCTTCTCTTCGCAGGCAAAGTGTATCACCTCTTCAATACATTTTCTATTTGAACTTGACCTGTGGGGTTTCCAGGATTAATGATGCAAAGAACCTTTTCACCCTCTTATTTCTCTCTTTTATGCGGGAAAAAGTGCGTCTTATACTCCGAAAAAAATACGGTATTACAACACTTGATGAATCACGTCTTGTGCAACATTTCTTCTAGACTTTCAAATATCCTGAGCAAGCCACTTTAAAACAAGAACAACAACAACCAAAAGCCTGAACCTATTGAATATTGCATTTAGGGTATCTGCTGATACAGATACAGATTAACAAAAGTTGGACAGGACCTTGTAGGTCATCTAGTCAAACCCTTGACCAAGCAGGAAACCCTTCACCAATGATGGCAAATCTTTTCAGCACCGAGTGCCCAAACCGGAAAGCGTGCGTGCGTGCATGTGCTGGAGCACCGGAAACTCAAAGACTAGCTGGCCGGGTGCATGTGCATGCTGGCCGGCTGGCTTTCTGGTTTTCTGGTTTTGGCCAGTGGTCTTTTGCCTGCGTGCCGGAGTGCCAGAAACCCGAAGATCAGGTGGTATGCGTGCACCAGAAATCAGAAGACCAGTTGGTGACAGTGCATGTGCCCAGAGAGAGGGCTCTGTGTGCCACCTCTGGCACACATGCACTAGGTTCTCATCCTAGTCCTACACCATTTTTGACTGAAGGCAACTTCTATTCCATGGGTTGATTGTTCTCACTGTCAGGAAATTCCTCCTCATTTCCAGGTTGAATCTCTCCTTGGTCAGTTTCCATCTATTCTTCCTTGTCTGGCCTTCAGGTGCTTTGGAAAATAGCTTGACCCCCTTCCTCCTCTCTGTGGCAGCCCCTCAAATACTGGAAGATGCTCTCCTGTCTCCCCTGGTCCTTCTCTTCACTAGACAAGCCAGGCCCAGTTCCTACAACTGTTCATCGTATGTTTTAGCCTGCAGTCCCCTAATCATCCTGGTTGCTCTTCTCTGCACTCTTTCTAGAGTCTCAACCTCTTTTTTTATATTCTGTTGACCAAAACTGAATGCGGTATTCCAACTGTGGCCTTACCAGTGTAGTATATTTGATGATGTATTTATCTGATGCCATATTTGTGTTGGCATCCTTCAGTTCAAGAGACTATGGTGTCGTGCTCTGGAAAGAGGTCCTAAAACAGCATCTGGTGTGACCAAAAAGGCAATTCGAGAGTGGCCATCCCTTCCACACTGAGGGCAGATACATTTCGGTCCCCTGCCCAGCCCCCAGATTTCGCTGGTTCCGGGACTGCCTCTTTGCCTCGGCTGCCGAACAAGTGTCTCTTCGAATTGGAGAAGGCCATGCTGCGTCTTTAGCCTCCAAGCTGAACGATCGGAGGTCAAGGTTTCCCAGTTGTTAATGTCCATTCCCAGGGCCTTCAGGTCCCTCTTGCAGATATCCTTATATCGCAGCTGTGGTCTCCCTCTGAGGCGCTTTCCCTGCACTAATTCTCCATCCAGGAGATCTTTCGGAATTGGACCATCAGCCATTCTCACGACATAGCCAAGCCAGAGTAGACGTCGCTGTTTCAATAGTGTATACACGCTAGAAATTCCAGCACATTCCAAGACTGCGCTATTTATAATAGCGCACAGTGCCATATTTGACAGTACAGGTTATTCGATAGGCCGTGATGATCTCTGCTCGCTGTTGGTCGGCTGCCTTGAAAAAGTTTCTCCTGTCCATCTTGCAGATGTCTTCATTCATTCATTCATTCATTCATTCATTCATTCATTCAATTTCTATAGCCGCCCATCTCAGCAAACGATTCTGCTGCCATGAAGCCTTCCTATTGTTATAGATCCCTTTTCTCACATAATTCACTTTGGTTGTGATTTATGTTGCTTTCTCGTACAATCTCTGACAGGGTAGCAGCATTTGGTTGCTAAATCCAAAGAAGTCATTTGAACATGCTGGATCTCGTTTGTGTAGGCTTAGCTCTGGCTTCGATGTGACAATCAATTCCACGGCATTCAGGAACATTGTTGTCCGTCCATAAAGACATGTTTTTCCCCTTGTCACCAAAGCCCGCATTTCGGCTGAAACAATCCCTCCCTAATGAATTCTGAACCCTGCAACAACAACAACCAAATTCTAGAATGAATTTCCCAGGATTAGATAGCTCTTCTGTTTTATCTAAAATGGTCAAAGGGGTATACAGGTAGTCCTTGGCGTACAACAGCTCATTTAGTGACCATTCAAAGTTACTGTTCTGACCTAGGCTTCCCCAAACCACGAAGCAGGCTCCTTGTCCCGACAAAAGAAACCCCTTTTTATTAAGTTACTGTGAATTCCTCTCATTCACATCCAGCAAAGTCTTTCAAGGGAGAATTTACAGTCACAGACCTTATCTGGCTTGGAGAGCTGCCAGACCGATATCTTCAAAACTTGGCAAGGAGTCTCTGAGAGTCACGAACCAATTAAGCGAACTAATTGTCTCCTGCAAACTCCACTCCCCTTTTGCTCCTCTTTTATTCCCTCTGGGAGGGGCCATTCATCGCCCACCTGTGGCCTTACTCCTGAGTCGACCCTTGTTCCTTAGCTGTTCTCTAATCCTGGCAGCTCTGCGCATGCGCACACTGGGAACAGGCTCTAGCAAACAGCCTGCCTCACTGATGTCTGATTCGAAAGCAGCTGATAACTGGCATCTGGTCCTGGCCCCCTCTCTGCCAACGAAGCAGAGCCCGAGACTCCAGGACTGGCCCATGTTCCTCCCCAACCTCCTCACTATCCAAATCTGCTGCCAGCTCTGCTGGCTGCTGGCGGTCCACAACAGTTACAACGGCACTGAAAAAAGTGAGTGATGTTAACTTTTTCAAACTTATGACCGTTGCAGCATCCCCCCTGGTCACGTGGTCAAAATTCAGATGCTTGGCAGCTGACTCATATTTATGACGGTTGCAGTGTTTCTGTTGTGACCTAGGCTTCCTGAGTCATTAAAACACACGAGCAGTCCCAAAAACTCTTTTATTGCAAAGAGCTGTGAATTACGTTCATTCACAGCTGAGTCCCAGTTAGTTGCAAAAAGTCCTTCGGGATAATCACCCACCTTTATCTCCCTTGACACTCTGCCAAAGACCTACTTGGCAAAGCCACATGGATTCCAGAATCAAACAGAGATGCCGACTGGGAACAGAATTAACAACGTTGCTTTCCTGCAAAGGTCCCACGTGGCTTTGCTCCTCTTTTAAGCCTTATGGGAGGGGCCAATTATCTCCAGGCCTTACTCCCGAGTTGTCCCTTTTGTTTTAACCGTTCTTGCCTTCTGGCAGCTCTGTGCATGCACACACTAAGAACAGGCTCCTCTTGTTCCTCTGCCTCGCTAAGGTCCGACTCTGGAGGCTCCGGAGGCAGCACGTACCTCCCAGATGGCCCTTCCTCTGCCTCCGATGCAGAGCCCTCGTCCGAGCCTTCCCAGACTCCAGGACTGGCCCATGATCCTCACCACCCTCCTCACTGACCGACTCCGCTGCCAGCTCCTCAGGCTGCTGGTGGACCACAACATCTACCAACTATCTATGCTTACTTCTCTTATGTACTCACACAGTTTCCAACACTGCTGTCCTTAAGCAATAACTTTTCTTCAGAAAAATTAAGTTTTGTATTTACAGTTGATTACTTATTTATTTGCTTGTGAATATGATAGGCCAATTCCAATCACAAATTGACTCTGAATGATGAATAATTCCCTTTGGGTAATTCAAATTAAAATCTACACATAAAGCATACCCCTTTTCCCCCAATCCACAATGATAGAATTTGATTTCTTTCTTTAAAAAAAAACAAAAAAAACAAAACAAATCCAGAACAACTCAGCAATACTTAAGAGCAAAAATCTTCCATTTGAATACAAGGATATCAACCGTAAACAGTGGTATTAATTTTGGCCGAGCTCATTTATGTGGGATTTACATTCGGTAGCGCGGGTTAAGCAAGCCGCTCCATGTTCATTTCCAACGTTATATTTTATGCTGCCTTTTACCCAACGTCAATATCTATTTTGATCCATGGGAATAGAGAGAATATAAATTAAATGCATACATAATGTTTGCTGCCCATGCATAATTTATAAACAAACTTGCAGGCTCAGAGTGTTTGCCGGAGACGTTCGGGGACCTCGCTACAACTCGCCCGAAAGAAGCCTGTCTTAACTTTTTGATGTGGGCAGAGAAGATGAGGAGGCTCAGTTACACAAACTTGCAAATTCTAAAACTTTGTCATGTGCAAAGAAAAAAACCCCAAAAAACCCAGAATCCATGGAGAATCAGAATAAAAGAGTCATAGAATTGAAAAGGAACTTGGGAGGTCTTCCGGTCCAACGCGTGGCCCCGTTGCGAACCGGTAGTAAAGGTAAGTAGAACCCACCCCTGCTTTGGATGGTCAGATAAGGCCTCAGTGCTGTTTTCTGCAGTGCAAGGATTCTAAGCTAGGCCCCTTCTTAACACTTCCTTCCACTCTGGCTGGAGATTCTATCACATTTTTGGGTCAGTGCACAAACAGGAAGTCTTGAGTGGATCACACCAGGGGTGGGTTCTAATTTTTTTTACTACCGGTTCTGTGGGCGTGGCTTATTTTTGTGGGTGTGGCTTGATGGTCATGTGACAATTCTTTAGGATTTAGCAGAGATACTGGTCTACCGGGCTTTTAACTGCTGCAGAGCTGTACCGGTCTACTCATTTGTTTATGTTGTGGCTCCGTCCTCCGAGCCTATCTTATCGGAGGAAGAAGGCTCTGAACATGAAGGAGAGGAGATGGCCAGGCCTCCCTCTCCAGGACCCTCCTCTCTGGCAATGCCTCAGGTGTCTCCCGAAGGAGAAGAGATTGGCCAGGAGCCAGGTGTTTCCGAGCCGTCGGATAGTGACGAAGAAACATTGTGGTTGGACCCACGCCAGCGTCGGAGAGACAAGCGTGCGCAGCAGAAAAGGAGGCGTGCCAGAGATTAAGCTGAGTCACTGGACCACACCCTACAGGCTATAAAAGGGAGTGTGGTGGCCATTCGGACTCTGTGACGGGCAAAGCTAAATCTCTGGCAAGTCACTTTGCACCTTTGGACATTGTGGATTTAATTACTCTTGGACTATTCAAACTGTGTGTATTTTGTCTATGTTATCGGAGTAAAAGTTCTTGGCAGGCAGTTACGGAGTTGCTGCCAAGTTTCTTATCAGTGGTGTTTGAAGAGTTTATTTAACCCTCGGCTGGCTGGTTGAGTGCGTATGTGAGACGGGGACAAAACAGTTTAGGCACCGTTCTACTCATTTGTTTTTGAAGGCACCGGTCTACCCATTTGTTTTTGGAGGCACCGGTCTACCCATTTGTTTTTGGAGGCACCGGTCTACTCATTTGTTTTTGGAGGCATCGGTCTACCACCACATTGCCTTTTAACACTGATCAGCTGTAGGACGGCCCTTTGAAGCCCTGCGGGAAGAGTTTAAACAGTTTTTTTCCTTCTTGCCGATCAACTGGGACTCGGGAGGCAGCAATAGATTGGGGGCGGGGCCAAATAAAAGATAAGAATAATGTGGGGGGCGGGGGGGCGGGAGGGCCCAGCTCCCTAACAAAGAGAACTGGTTCGGTGACGTCATATTGTCACCGTTACCGGCTCGGCCGAACCGGGCCAAACTGGAACCCACCACTGGATCACACACTTGGACCTGTTCAGTTTTCTTTATACAAACTTATCACTATGTTTTAGCATTTATATTACACACACACACACACACACACACACACACACACACACAAAACCCGAACCACATAAGATGAGATGGTACCCTCTGCCCCACTGAAACCCCAGCTCAGGTGTTCCCAAAGGTGTTTTTTTTTTTTCAAGAGGCAACTGGACTTTCTTGTTATTCTTTGAAGATGTTCCGTTTCAAAGGGCCACAGGTTGGGGACCCCTGATCTAAACAGAGGGCTTTTTAGCTGAAAGACTATGTTGTTTAAAAAAAAAATATTGGGAATTTCCCAGAATCTGAAAAGAACTTCCCTCTTCAAGATCGATTTGACGGGGTTTACTTTGCTTGATGCCGTCTGTAAATTTAGCATTTGGGTCCTTCAGCTCCTTACAAGAGGGACCTGTTCGGTGACATGTCACATTTTAAAATCCCGCCTCGACACTTCCTTACTCGGTAATTATTCTATCGAAGCCGTGAACAATTTGTGAAGGTCTGTGAAGACTCAACATTTTTTTTTTTTGTTCCCCTTTCACCTGCCGGCACTTTTCAAATTAACTAAGATAATAATCTTCCAGAATTAAGTACCAGCGCTTCTGACTTCTGTTATCAAGCAATTTTGTTCTTTAATGGGCACTTACTTAAGTCTGCATTTTTTTTCTGGTTTTTTTTTTTAAAAAGTTTACTCAGCAATGCTGTTCTACTTCTCTGTGATGGAAGGATCTGTATTCTGGTTTTAAAAGTACAGGCGATCCTCGACTTACAACAGTTCATTTAGTGACCATTCGAAGTTACAACAGCACTGCGAAAAGTGACTTGTTTTCACACTTACGACCGTTGCATCTTGGACACGGGGTTTACATTATGTTGTGGCTCCGTTACCTGAGCCTGTGTCATCGGCAGGATAGGACTCCGAGAGTGAAGGAGAGGAGTTGGCAAGGTCTCTCTCTCCAGGACCCTCCTCTCTGGCAATGCCTTCGGTGTCCGCCAAAGGGCAAGAGATAGGGCCGGGGCCAAGCACGTCCACGCAGCCACAGATGGACAGTGATGAGGGTAATGAGTCTTGGCTGGATCCACGCCAGCGTCGCAGAGATAAACGCGCGCAACAGAAGAAAAGGCGTGCCCAAGATTAGGCTGAGTCATTGGACCACACCCCACAGGGTATAAAAGGGAGCGTGGTGGCCAGTCAAACCTTGTGACGAACAAAGCTGAAAGCTTCCACGCCATTCTGCATTGCTGGACTTTTGCTATAGACTGGATTATCTCTGGACTTGATTGTAATTATTGAGCTGCTTTCCTTTGATGTATCAGAAGTGGGGAGAAGTTATCTCTTCTCTTCGTAAATAATAAACTCTTGGCAGGCAGCCACTAAGTTGTTGCCAAGTTCCGTTATCATAAGGAAAAGGATTTTGCTGGCTGGTTTGGTCTTTAACTCTTGAATATCTGTTGGTGTGTGTGCGTGAGGTTGGGGACAGAACACATTCAGATGCTTGCTAGCTGGTTCATATTTATGACGGTCGCTGTGTCCCAGGGTCATGTGATCTCCTTTTGTGACCTTCTGAAAGTCAAGGGGTAAGCCGGATTCACTTAGCAATTTAAATTAAATTAATGTTTAATTTAAACAATTTAAATTAAGTGTTACTAATTTAAGAACGGCAGGGATTTACTTAACCAACTTGGCGAGAAACGTCATAAAACGGGGCAAAAAACTCACTTAACAAATTTCTCACTTAGCAACATCAATTCCGGGCTCAATTGTGGCCGTAAGACAAGGACTGCCATATGTGGTAGTGAAAAAAATGCAAACCACACACCACAGAAATCTTGTATTAATGTCATGGAAGTTAAATGGATTTAAATTTGACGTCATTTTATTGGCAACATGCTTTGCGTTTTAAAAGAGTTATTTTCTTTTTTTCTTTCACTCTTTTTTTTTTGCAATTTTTTTTTAAAACATGAAAACAGGTAGTACTCAACCTACGACCACAATTGAACCCAAAATTTATATGGTCGTAAGTATGAAAAATGGCTATGTCATTTTTTTTTCAGTGCCATTGTAACTTCAAACAGTTGCTAAATGAACCATTGTAAGCCAAGGAGTACCTGTACTGCAGGGGTGGCAGTGGTGGGTTCCTCTTGGTTCGGCCCGGTTCGGCTGAGCCGGTAGTGGTGACAATATAATGTCACTGAACCGGTTCTCTTTGTTCGGCAGCTGCCCGCCCCCCACGTTATTCTTACCTTTTATTTGGCCCCACCCCCAATCTATTCACTGCCTCCCGAGTCCCAGCTGATTGGCTAGAAGAAAAAAAACTGTTTAAACTCTTGCCACGGGGTTTCAAAGGGCCGCCCTACAGCTGATCAGTGTTAAAAGGCAGAGTGGTGGTAGATCAGTGCGCTCGAAAAACAAATGGGTAGACCCAGGGGTGGGTTCTACATTTTTTTACTACCGGTTCTGTGGGCGTGGCTTATTTTGTGGGTGTGGCTTGGAAGTCATGTGACTAGGTGGGCGTGGCTAGCTGGTCAGAGTCATTTCTGGAAGGTCCTCACACTTACGACCAGTCCTCGCACTTACGACCCAACTCATTTGTTTGCTTTTAACACTGATCAGCTGTAGGACGGCCCTTTGAAGCCCCGCAGCAAGAGTTTAAACAGTTTTTTTCCCTCTAGTCATCAGCTGAGACTCAGGAGGCAGCAATAGATTGGGGGTGGGACCAAATAAAAGGTAAGAATAACGTGGGGTGGTTGGGGGGTGGGAGGGCGGGGGGGGAGAACCGGTTCGGTGACATCATATCGTCACCGCTACCAGCTCGGCCGAACCAGACCAAACCGGGAAGAACCCCACTGGGTAGACCGGTGTGCTCGAAAAACAAATAGGTAGACCGGTGCCTCCAAAAACAAATGAGTAGACCGGAACGCTCCAAGAACAAATGGGTAGACCGATACAGCTCTGCAAGCAGTTAAAAGCCTGGTAGACCAGTACCTCTGCTAAATCCTAAAGAAATGTCACATGACCATCAAGCTACGCCCACAAAATAAGCCACGCCCACAGAACCGGTAGTAAAAAAATTTAGAACCCACCCCTGAGGGGTGGTATTCACTTAACTTTCTCTATGAGTGCGACCCATAGACGCCTGCGCCCAGCCTTTCACGCATGTGCTTTGCTGGCGCATGCGCCCAGCCTCCAAAATGTGTGTCAGGATTCCAAGGAACACCCCCAACAAAATAAAGCCCTGAGGCCTGAGGTTCCTCAAAGTTCCAATTTATTAGAAATGTCATGTTGGCACATCTGGGAAAACCCGAATCTGAAATCTTCCAGGTTTTCCACACCCAGATAAGAGTTCACAGCCCTGCCCCACACCCACAAGTTTGTCACATTGTCCAATCAACTCTTCACACTCCACCGGATACAATCTTCAGGCAGTCTCTATCACATGCAGGCAAAAGTCCTTGAACACAGAATGTTGTTATGACTAACTTTCTATCGCTCCAACAACAACCCCCTCCCAACTTCCCCAGCTAAAATATGTGACGGTTAAGAAGCAAAAAAGAAAATTGTCTTCCAAAACTGACAATGTGGCTAAATAGGATGGCATAGAGCCAGGGCGGGTGGGCAAGCCGACCCGTGATTTCCGCTACCAGTTCGGGCAAATCAGTCCGAACCGGCTGAATATCACCTCTGCTGCACTGGCTATTGCTTATTTTCTTACAATAACTATTTTTACTCTGTATCTCTCACTGAAAAAAAAACACATGCAAATTTCTTAATCATAGCCCTCTAACATATTCTTCAAAAGTTTTTCACGCTATTTAAGGTAAATATCACTTTTTTTTTAGGAAAAAAAAACATGACTAACTTAAGTCTTACTCATTTAGATGAATTTAGTCTAAGTATGAATAATTTTGAGTCTACCCCCGAGATGTAAGAACACCGACAGATTAAAATCCAAGAAAGTAAATGAGGAATTAAGTCATTGGTTGTACAATCTTAGATTTGTTTTGGAGATTTTTAACTTATACATTTTTCAAGAGTAGTTATCAATATTATATAGCATTTTTATATTAATATTTTAAAGAAAATTGCAATTTCAGAAAAAAAAACGTGGAAGAGTCAAGCAAATTTAAAATCCTCAGAGCTATGATTTATCAGTGAGCTGTTTATTTAATAGATCAAAATAACTGATATTATAACGCCAACAACTGATACGATCTATTACAATTCCCTCAATTATTCATTACAACCAGGTTCTCCCATTTAATTTAAGGGTTAAGGCAATAGGCTAGAAAGTGGGAGACTGTGAGTTCTAGTCCTGCCTTAGGCACAAAATGCAGCTGTGTGACTTTGGGCCAATCCCTAGGAGACGGTGAGTTCTAGTCCCACTTTAGGTATGAAAGCCGATTGGGTGACTTTGGGCCAATCACCAGGAGACGGTGAGTTCTAGTCCCACTTTAGGCATGAAAGGAGGCTGGGTGACCTTGGGCCAATCACCAGGAGATTGTGAATTCTAGTCCCACTTTAGGCATGAAAGCCGATTGGCTGACTTTGGGCCAATCACCAGGAGACGGGGAGTTCTAGTTCTGCCTTAGGCATGAAAGGTGGCTGGGAGATTTTGGGCCAATCACCAGGAGACAGTGAGTTCTACTCCTGCTTTAGGCATGAAAGGAGGCTGGGTGATCTTGGGCCAATCACCAGGAGACTGTGAATTCTAGTCCCACCTTAGGCATGAAAGCCAGCTGGGTGACTTTGGGCCAGTCACCAGGAGACTGTGAGTTCTAGTCCTGCTTTAAGCACAAAAGCTGGCTGACTTTGGGCCAATCTCCAGAAACCTTGTGAGTTTTAGTTTCGTTTTAGGCACAGAAGCTGGCTCAGTGACTTGGGCCAATCCCACTCTCTCAGCCCAACCTACTTCACAGGGTTATTGTTGTGGAGAACAAAGGAAGAGTAAGATATGTTGAATAGTCTGCTGCCTTGAGATATAAAATTACAGGTAGTCCTCGACTTAGAAGAGTTCATTGAGTGACTGTTTAGAGTGGCAATGGCACTGATAAAGTGACGGATGGCTATTTTCATGCTTACGACCATTGCAGATCCCTGTGGTCAGGTGATCAAAATTTAGCCGCTTGGCAGCTGACTCCTATTTATGACAGTTGTAGGGTCCCGGGGTCATGTGATCCTCTTTTGCGACCTTCTGAGGAGCAAAGTCAATGGGGAAGCCACTTACAAACCACGTTACTCACAAGACAAATCCTAAACAGGGGCCAAGCTCACTTAACTAACGTCTCACTTAGCAACTGAATTATGGTCGTAAGTCGATGACACCCTGTAACGCTAAACAGGTAGGACTGTGCTTCCTTTGCTGAAAAACAAACTTATTATAGGGATGACTGCTACGATTTTCATTTGGGTCCAGTCTTAGGATTGTGAGAACTCATGGCAACACCAAATTCAGAGGTGGTATTCAGCCGGTTCAGCTGAACCAGTAGCAGAAACCGTAGGTGGGCCCGCTCACCCGCCCCGGCGCTAGTCCATCCTATTTATGCACATTTTGAAGCCGTGCACATGTGTGCAAGCCACACGCGTGAGCACAGCGCATTGCACGCACTCACATTTGCAAACCGGGAATAGGGAAAGTAAGTGAATAGCGCCTCTAAAGAAGGTCTGTGGGTCACGTGTGTGTCTTGGAATGCAAATTGCGCGCTGTTGCTTTAAGAACGGACCTGGAAAAATCATGGCTCTTTGCTGCCATTTGCTCTGGAAGCATCAATTTACTAGACAAGCTTTGATTTTCCCATCGCAATTGCATTAGAAATTCAAATGCATCGTCTCCATGCCTCCACGTCGCCTAGGCCTCTCCTTCCATCTCTTAAAAGCACCATAAATTTCCACCTGTTTTGGTTCGCAAAGTTGTCTTTCCTTTGCTACAGGAGTGAACCAAACTGTTCTTCAATTGTTACGGAGTTCAAATCCCACAAACTTCAAGTTTTTAGGATTTTTTTTTTTGGGATTGGTGGCTTAATACAATCTAAAGAAAAGAGCAAACCCCCCTCCTCCCTTCTAGCACTGATGATGTTACCTAGTTTGGTAATGAAACGTCTGCAAGAAAACCACCAAGCTCGGAGAGCACCAAGGATCCCACAGTTCAACCCCAAGTAACAAATATTCTCTTCTATATCGGTTAGAGTCTACAGGTAGGCCTCGATTTACAACCATTCGTTGATATTTACCAATCCCCTTTTGCGACCTTCTGACGAGCAACGTCAATGGGGAATCCCGAGTCATTTAATACCCAAGTTTATTACCTTATCAACTGCAGCGTTTCACTTAACAACTGCGGCGAAAAAGGCCGTAAAATGGGGCAAAATTCCCTTAAGAAATATCTCGCAGAAATTTTGGCCTCAAACTTTGATCGTAAGTTGAGGACTGTCTTCCACTTGATAACGTAAGGTATATATTCTTACCCAGCTCCCCAAACACGACAAACCCTCTGAAGTTAACTCAATGATTCCTTTATTAGGAGCGCCAGCAGTCCCGGCAAAAGGGACTGTCTCCCTTTTGTCTCAGCGCAGGCTAACAAGTCTGTCCGGCAGGGAGATGAATATTTGTCTGCCACATCTATTCATTTTCACCCCCTGCCTTTTATCCCCAGAGGTACGGTGGGGCTTTGCTAGCAGCAGTGGCTGTTCCATCCGAAGGACCAGCCCATAGATTTCCACTGCTCTCCTCTCCTCTGCCTTCTGTGCATCCATGCATCAGGCACTGGACCCAGCTGTTCCTCCTCTTCCTCATCAGCTGCCTCCAGACCTGATGGCTATTGACTCTCCATCTGAGGGCTGATGGATGGCCCAGGCTCCGTCTCCGTCTCTGTCTCTCTCTGCCAGCCCCATTCCCTCTTCCCCCTCGGAGCTCTCAGGTTGCCTCGATGCTGACCCTCAATCCCACGCCTCCTCCTCCTCCTCCTCCTCTGATTCGGCTGTTGGAGGGGGCCGGCGGCCAACAGGCCACAACACTTAGCAGCACATATTTTGGGCTCAAATTTTGGTCGTAAGTCGAGGACTGCCTTCTACTTGATAACATAAGGCAGAGAGCAATTGGTTGCTCGTCGTCGTGCGTTTCCTGGTTTTGTGTATAGATGAATTTTACATAATGTTCGGGAGTTGATGACTCGAGGTTCACCATGAATAATTTAAGTGTAGGTTGTTACTCCTATAAAAATGCAAAAGATCAGAGTTTTGAGACTTTTTTTCTGAAACTCATCCTCCTCAAATCAACTTTCTTCTCCATGACTTTATAGCAAATGTTCCTCTCCTGACAGCACGAGTAGCATTGCTGCTTTTAGCTCTCACCCCCGTAAATTCATCCTATATTCTGAAGAATATCCTACTCGAAAATTTACATTGGTTGGCCTGGCTGTTGCCAACAAAATTCAACAGGCTGTCTAATGCTTGAATGGAAAGCTTCTTTCTTTTGAGAACTTCTGTCTTTTCTTCGTTTGCCTGACACTTGTCGGTGCCGTCCCTGCCGTCTTTTTTTTTCTTTTTTAACATTGGTGTCAGTCTTGCATTGTGAGATGTAAGGGCATTGATCACACAATTATCATTGGCTTCCCGACAGCTCAAAGAATTCTTCAGACAGAAAAGTCAGAATAAAGAAAATCAAGTTGAAAGACAACTGTTTAACTTGTGGGGGGGAAAAATATGGCAGACTAACTGTTGCTTGGGTAGTGAGCACCGAAGTAATAAGAACCTGCATTCTTACGACTTTTGTTGTTGCTGTTGTTAGTTGCGAAGTCGTGTCCGACCCATCGTGACCCCATGGACAACATTTCTCCAGGCCTTCCTGTCTTCTACCTTCCTCTGGAGTCCATTTAAGCTCACGCCGACTGCTTCAGTGACTCTATCCAGCCACCTCGTTCTCTGCCGTCCCCTTCTTCTTTTGCCCTCCATCGTTCCCAGCATTAGGCTCTTCTCCAGGGAGTCCTTCCTTCTCATTAGGTGGCCAAAGTATTTGAGTTTCCTCTTCAGGATCTGGCCTTCTAAAGAGCAGTCAGGGTTGATCTCCTCTAGGACTGACCGGTTGGTTCGCCTTGCAGTCCAAGGGACTCACAGGAGTCTCCTCCAGCACCAGAGTTCAAAGGCCTCCATTCTTTGGCGCTCAGCCTTCCTTATGGTCCAACTTTCACAGCCATACATTGCAACTGGGAAAACCGTAGCCTTGACTATACACACTTTTGTTGGCAGGGTGATGTCTCTGCTTTTTAGTATGCTGTCTAGATTTGCCATAGCTTGGAGGCCCGAAATATCACTTTGAAACTCAGCACACATGTTTAAGCACCACTGCTATCCAGGCTCCAGACTAATGCATTGTAATTTAACCCCAGCTGTCTGCAATTAGTAAGTTCGAATCTTGCCAGGCTCAAGGTTGACTCAGCCTTCCATCCTTTCTAAGGTAGGTAAATTGAGGACCCAGTTTGTGGGGGCAATAAGCTGACTTTGTATAAATATACAAAAGTATGAAGGCCATTGCTTAACGCATTGTAAGCCGCCCTGAGTCTCCGGAGAAGGGCGGCATATAAATCAAATTAAAAAAAAAAAAAACCTGCTATCACTGCTAATACTACAGGTAGTCCTCGAGTTACGACCACAATCGAGTCCAACATTTGCATCGCTGAGACAGTGGATGAGTTTCGTCCCATTTTGCCACCTTTCTGGCCACAGTTGTGAAGTGAATCAGCGCAGTGTTTAAACTAATGGGGTTGTTAAGTGAATCTGGCTTCCTCATTGACTTTGCTGGCCAGGAGGTCGCAAAAGGTGGTCACAAGACCCCCAGATCCTATGACCGTTATAAATGAACCAGTTGCCATGTGTCCAAATTTTGACCATGGGGATGCTGCAATGGCCATAAGTGCGAAAAACGGTCATAAGTCACTTTTTTGAGTGCCATTTGTAACATCAAATGGTCACTAAATGAATGGTTGTAAATCGAGGATTACCTGTGCTATATGTTTAGGAAGAATTAATTCTACAGATGAAAGTCAACTATTATCTCAGGAACTTTCCCGTCTTTCATTTAACAGGCAAGGACAATCCAAAATAAAATATAGTAATGATTTCCTTTGAAAACAGAGCGGCTTACTTAAATACAGGTAGTCCTCGGCTTACAACTTCCCTCTCCTCCCCAGCAGGTAGATTAGTGGCTATGGCTTTGGTGAATGAAGGAGCAAGGGATTGCAAGATTGACTGGGAAACTGTCATGGGACATTGAAATTGAAGATTCCATTACCGCGGCAACAGCCAATCATATTGAAGCAGCCACACTTTTATTCCCTCAGGAGTCATAGATCCTGAATTCTGTAAATGAGGCCTTTTGGCTCAAAAATTGTTGCCCTGAGAGGCACCATTTCGCCTACTTAAAGATCACAACAGCAAGAATTTTAGTAGTACACAGCTACAATCCTTACGATAAATATGATTTGATTCCTACCACCCCCTCTCAATCGCTTGCTTTCACTTTTTTTCTAATCCAAAAGGATGGCTTTGGAGGCCGATCCGTTTCCAGGTTTCTCTCGACGGTTTCCGCCAACTCCGTCTGAAGTTTTAAAAGCCATCGCTTGGGTCAGAGGGAAACGATTTCTCTTCACAGCGCGACAACTCAGCCGTAGCAACATGGATGTTAAAGCCTTGAGAGCTGCTTTGGTGGCAAAAAACCTCTTTCTCGGTTTCCGATAAACATGCCTCGAGGCTGGAGATTTTGCATGCCCGATGCCAGAGTCAGCAGTCAGATTTTTGCAAAAGCTCCAAAGGAAAAAAAAAATCCATCCAAGTATTTATTTAAAGCCTTCGAATCTGGGAAAGTAGCAGTGATCCATATCGAGAGACTCTTAATTCAGGCCTCGGATGACGTAAATTAACTTCGTGCAGTCCAGTTTTCAGCCACCGCTCTGATTGACCTAATTTATTATTATTATTTTCCATTTGCTAAATTTATTTGCCGCTTATCTTGCTGTGGGACTGCAGGTTGTCCTCGGCTTATGACCACAATTGATCCTAAAATGTCTGTTTGCAATGTTTCTTGCCTCCGTGGTTAAGTGCTCACTGCAATTGCTAAATTACTAATCCGGTTCTTAAGGCTTTCCCCTTGATTTTGTTTGTCAGAAGGTCACAAAAGGAGATCACATGACCTTGGGACTCTGGCAACCGCCATAAATATGAACCAATCCCCAAGCATCCGAATTTGATTGTGGGGATGCCGTTGTAACTTCGAACAGTCACTAAATGAACTTTTGTAAATCGAGGAGCACCTGTAAATGGTCTTGGTTTATTGCTCCATGCCTCTCTCACTCTCTCAGACATAAAACACACACAAAAATAATTGTAAAGGAAATCAAATACTGGGAACTCCACCAGAGATGGGTTTCAGATATTGTTACCACCGGTTCGCCCTGTGTGTGCACGCGCACTTAGCACATGCACATGCACCCGGGCTTCCTTACACGTGCCTGGCCTCGAAAACATGGTTAAATAGGATGGCATAGTGCCAGGATGGGTGGGTAGGCCCACCCGCGATCTCCGCTATCGATTCGCCCGAACCGGCTGAATACCACCTCTGAATTCCACCAATCTCTGAAAAGAATGAGTTTGTTTTGACAATGTGTAAGCTGTTTCCTTTACAGAAGAAACTCGGAAAAGTCTTAGACATTGTATCGGGGTGGGTGGGTGGGTGAAGGATAAGAATAAACCTGTCAACCAGTGGTGAGTTCCAACCGGTGTTACCACCGATTCTCTTCGCGCATGGGCTTTGCAATCCACTCTGCCGCGCCTATCAACTGGGCTAAAAAATGAGAAATAAAGGTAGGAATAATGTGGGGGCGGGAGGGAGGGCCCAGCTCCCAGTCAAAGAGAACCGGTTCGGTGACGTCACATCATCACCACTATCGGCTCGCCCAAACCGGACCGAACCGGGAGCAACCCACCACTGCTGTCAACCCTGAAGATTACATATGTGTAGCCATATTATATTTTAGCCTTTCTCTATTTCTTCTTAGTTTTAGGTTTGCAAGTAAAGGAACTTAATAGTATTTCAGGCTCACCACTCTCTTAACTTTTGAAAGGGGGGTTACTTAGATAAAGGGGGAATGTTATATCTAGGTGGCATTCCTTTCCTGTGGGAACAGAGAAGATGGCTGCAGCTGGAGGAAGGTGGAGTTTGGAGTCACCAGACTGATGGACTGAGAATTGATTGGAGATTGTGACTCAGGAGGGAAGTTTCAAACTCTTGCTTTTTATTGGGTGTAATTCCGGATTCGGGCCGGAGTCGGAATTACACCAAGTCTTTGCCAATTTGATACGTTCCTAATAAATAGACTTTGATGGAAAATGGACTTTATTTCATGGGACATGTTACTTGGAAGCTTGACAAACAAACAAACAAACAAACAAAAAAGCTACAGAAGTGTCCAAGAATATATTGGGGGAAAGAACAAACCACAGTCAATTACAATTATGAGACAAAAATCCACAACCTGGGAGTGAGTTATGGAACATCCTGTCCTGGACCAGACAGAAATGCTAAGTTTGAAAGCACAACAAATGTTAACACGAGCGACATGTTACAAGGGTTACCTGATATATTAACAGGATATAGTTTAAATTATGATAGTTAAAGATGTAATGCAGTGGTGGAATCCAATTTTTTAAACTACCGTTTCTGTGGGCGTGGCTTGGTGGGCGTGGCAGGGGAGGGATACTGCAAAATCCCCATTCCCTCCCCACTCCTGGGGAAGGCTACTGCAAAATCCCCATTCCCTCCCACTCCAGGGGAAGGATACTGCAAAATCCCCATTCCCTCCCCACTCCAGGGGAAGGATACTGCAAAATCCCCATTCCCTCCCCACTCCAGGGGAAGGATACTGCAAAATCCCCATTCCCTCCCCACTCCAGGGAAGGATACTGCAAAATCCCCATTCCCTCCCCACTCCAGGGGAAGGATACTGCAAAATCCCCATTCCCTCCCCACTCCAGGGGAAGGATACTGCAAAACCTCCATTCCCATCCCACTCTGGGGCCAGCCAGAGGTGGTATTTGCCAGTTCTCCAAACTACTCAAAATTACCGCAACCGGTTCTCCAGAACCTGTCAGAACCTGCTGGATTTCACCCCTGATGTAATGTGATAATTAATTGCACACCTGTCAGGTCCAAAAGATCAGGTTCATATCTGAAAGTTCAAATAAACTATCGCTAAAAGCCCATGTACAGGAATCTTCTCAATTAATAATTAACACCTGCTTGGAATTAGATCAGGATCAGTGACTACCAAGGGATTCTTGGCTAAACCCTCTTTTAACTCCACCTCCAGGTTCTGCCGTCCCTTCTTCGACAATTCCCAAAATAAGGAATCTGATTTTTTTTGTGTGTGTGAGAAATTCTGGCTTTACTGAGCTTGGGGTTCAGAAAAAAGAATTATATTACGTGGAAAGAAACAAATCTATCTTCTTGGTGTTAAGAAATGCAATCAAGATTTGCATTTTATCCATTTCTGAAATGTCTTTTCCCAAAATGAGAAGCCGGAGCAAATAGTTTTCTAGACAGTTTAGACTTTAGTGATGAATTTCAGGCATGGATTAATATTTTATTGATGCTCTATGCATCTTTTTCCTTTTTCTCTTTTACTTTTTGTGTGTAATACGTTTCATTTCGTACCGTATCATTAGTGATGCTTTATTTTTATTTTATTTTTTGTCGCTTTGTTATGCCTCGCTAGTAAAATGTAAAAATTAAAACCAAACTAAACAAAATCAAAAGAGGCTTTTAAGTGGAACAAGGTTTTAGGTTTTATGAGCAGCTTAGAATTCTTCAAGATTTCTACTGGTTAAATTTTTTTTTTATGAGAACAAATTTAATTGCAGCTTCACAGATGAATAGATGGTCTGAAACAGGTGATCGTTTAGGTTCCATGCTGTCCCAAATTTTGAGATATATTTTATAGCTTAATAAATAAAAATAAAAAGAAATATGGGTAGCTCTTGACTTACAACCATTCGTTTAGTGACCGTTCAAAGTTACAACAGCACTGGAAAAAGTGACTTACGATCAGTGGTGAAATCTAAAATTTGTTACTACCGGTTCTGTGGGTGTGGCTGGGTGGGCGTGGCCATTTTTTTTTTTTACTTTTAAAACTATTTTTTCTACAACCTCTTCGGCAAAGAGGTTGTAAAAAAATACTTTCAAAAGGCTCTGACGATCAGACAACTCAGCTGGGATGATCAGAGGCATTTAAAAGAAAAAATGCCTCTGCCAATCAGGCAACTCAGCTGGGATCGTCAGAGGCTTTTAAAAGCATTTTTTTCTACAACCTCTGAAGGTCGTCTTTGACAATCCCAGCTGAGCCACGCGATCATCATCATTTTTTTTTTACTTTTAAAAGTATTTTTTTCGGCTGAAGAGGTTGTAGAAAAAATGCTTGTAATTTTTTTTTAAAAAAGCCTCTGATGATTGCGCAGCTCAGCTGGGCATGGGGGGGGGGTGTCAAGGATTTTTGCTACCGGTTCTCCGAACCACCCGCCTCCATCGCTAACAGATCAGGCGATCCGGTCCGAACCGGGAGCATTTCACCCCTGCTTACGATGGTGGTTGTCACACTTATGACCATTGTAGCATCCCCATGGTTATGTAATCAATGATTCACTTAACAACTGTGGGGAGAAAGGTCGTAAAATGGGACAAAAATCACATAACCACTGCCTTCCTTAAGCAATATAAATTTGGGGCTCAATTGTGGCCGCAAGTCGAATATTCCCTTGTATCGAAATATACAATGTTGTACAATATACAACAGGTAAAAAGAAAAGCAATTCCTTTGAACAAACCCATCCACAATTTCAAGCTGCTTTAAAAATAAATAAAGGAGAGATTTTGCTTACAGCATAGCTATTAACTGAGATGGAATACAAAATAGCCTGATTTGTTCACAAGGCTTTCTGTCAGGAAACGGAAAGGGTGACGGGAACTTTACAATTCTTTTTATTATTATTATTATTATTATTATTTCCCCAAGGGCTGTTTTCCCTCCGTTTTGCAACTTAAAAGTTTATTTCAAAAGCTGCTTCCCGAAGAAGTTTCATTCTTCTTGCCACAAAGGGGCGGCCACAAAGAAGAGGGAAGTCAAGCTATAGAGGGAAACTAATCCAAGGAGAGAAGCAACCTAGAAGTAAGGAGAACTTTCCGGACGGAACAATTAATCAGTGGAACTCCTCGCCTCCAGAAGTTGTGGGTGCTCCAACACTGAATCAATTCCGATTTCTCTGAAATGATATAGGGCAGTGATGGTGAACCTTTTTGGTGCCCAAAGTGCGCATGCAAAACCCCAAAATGCAATGTGAGCGCCCCCCCACACGTGCCCCCCCTCCACACATGCGCCCCGTCCCACCCCTCACCCATTTTTGGCTTCCAGTTTGGTGCAGGAGGCTTTCCAGGCCCAAAACGGGGCACGGGGGGCACACTTACCCGCACGCACCCCCAAAATGCAATGCAAGTGCCCCCGCACATGCGCCCTGCCCCCTGCACACATGCGTGCACATGTCCCCCACATGCGCCCTGTGCATGCACGACAGAGACCGAAGACCAGCTGGCTGGTGGGAGGCACACGCGCATGCGCGGTGGAGCTGGGCTGGGGCGACGCCTGGTGTGCCCACAGATAGGGCTATGTGTGTCACCTGTGGCACGCGTGCCATAGATTTGCCATTGTGGGTATTTCCTGCCTGAGCAGGGAATTGGACTTAACATAACATTTTTTAAAAAAAACATTTTTAACTGGTTTGTCATTTTAAATTGGGGCCGAATTAATATATCTTTTTAATTGTTTTTAATGTTTGTATTGTATGTTTTTAGCTGGCTGTACACCGCCCTGAGTCCCTCGGGAGAAGGTGCGGTATATAAATTCGAAATAAAATAAAAATAAAATAAATAGAAGATCTCCAAGGTTTCTTCCCACTCTGCTGTTCTGTTCTGTTCTGTTCTGTTCTGTTCTGTTCTGTTCTGCTCTGTTCTCTTCTATTCCATTCCATTCCATTCCATTCTACTCTCTACTCTGTTCTGTTCCTATTCCCATTCCTACTTATACCCTCTATTCTGTTCCATTCTGTTCCTATTCCCTTTCCTACTCCTACTCCCTATTCTGTTCTGTTTTACTCTACTCTACTCTACTCTACTCTACTCTACTCTACTCTACTCTCTATTCCGTTCTGTTACTACTCCTACTCCTACTCCTACTCCTACTCCTACTCCTACTCTGTTCTGCTCTGCTCCGCTCCACTCCACTTCACCAAACACCCAACTTTGTTTCTTCCTACTTAAAATTCTCTCCCCCCCCTCCCCCGATACCTGCTTAACCATGCATCACGGATCGGATCCCACACTGCAAACTCTGGGGCCATCCGCATCTTTGCTAACTCTTCTTATTGACTTAATTATCCATCAAAATGTCCAGGCAAAGATATAATTTTGCATGATGCGATGCAGAGATGCCAGGGGATTATAATGGATGGGCGCAGCCTATCAGATTAGAAGAAGCCATCTCTCAGAATGAGATATCTTCTTTAGCCGCCGCGCATAAACCTTGGGAGCGCATCGCTCAAACATCTGCTGCAAACGGTCCCTAACTTTTTCTGCCTGTCACTGGATAATGTCCTGGGTAAATTAAAACAAAAACCACAAAAAAAGGACCTAAGGAACTATTTAGGGCTAACCTGCACCAAATGGAGTGAAGTCATCAAAGCGGAACTAATTGTTCCTTAGAAAAATCTTAAAGCCAACGTGGGCCGTTCCTCATTTTGAAGGATCAATGCGCAACTTTGTCCACGCAGGTCTCTTAAATCAGGAGGGGCTCAGTGTTATCGGACGTGTGGAGGAAAAGGCGAAATATATTTAGACGCAGATGAGCTGCTTACAGGAACAAAAGAAAGGAGAATTATAGAGAAGCCGCAGGGGGCTATTATTGAAATAGCGGAACTGAAATGCAACCTGAATGGGCTGGAAAGGGATAGAAGGAATAGGCGTTTTGCCGTTCCCAATCCCTGGGCCCTGGGCCACTACCAAGCCTTGAGCCCTTTGGAACTGGGCCACGGAATGGAGCTCCATGCATGCGGTGATGATCCAGGGCATGGCACAGAAGCAATACAGGCAGCTGGCAGTTCAAACCGCCCCTTTATTGCTCCAAATTTCCCCAAACGCTCCCACGTTTCTGGCAAGTCCCAGAGCAAAGTGATGACACACACACAGACACCTCAAGCAGCCTCTGGCTGCAAATAATCCAGCCCCAACGCTGTGAGCACAACGGTTGCAAAGCAAGAAATCCAGCAGGGCAAGTCAATGAGTCCAGGAAGCAAAAGAGCAAGGCAATTTATCCAGGGAGCCAGAAAGAAAGCAGGAAATCCAGGAAACTTCAAACGTCGGCAACGGCACTCAAGACTCCAGGAATTCAGCGTTTGTCCCTGACAAATGCCCTTCCCCACAGTGTCCCCTTAAGTGTCAGTCCCCAGGTGTGCCTTGTGAAGAGGGGTGAGGTGCTCTCCTCCTGAGTAGTCAGGTCAGCCTGTCTGCCTTGCTCTTTGTTCAACTTTGTTCAACTTCTCCCCCAAATCCCCCGTTGTGCAAAACCTATTCAGATCCCCGAAGCCGTTTCCCAAAAATAAAGATACTGGGACTTCGTTCTTGAAACGAGAGAGCCGAGCTGTGCTTTGTTGGGAAGTTTTCACGGGGAGTGAAGTGAACCTATAATTGCTGTTTTCCATTCCTCCTTTTCAAGACTTTTAAACCCCAACAAAGGGAATGATAACAATTCATAAGACGAGAGATCCGTGCAGAGTTGGCTCAGCCAACCCACAAGTCTAGACCATCGCTCTGGCTAAAATGAAGGGAATTGTAGCCCTTTGGGGGTATTTTATATATATATATATATATTTGGCTGACTTCCTGCCGCGCTAAGCCATAGCTTGTTTAATCGTTATTGCCGGTGAAACTCAGTTGGCTTGGATCCCGTATCCCTGATCTGTAAGCCATGCGGAACAAATTATGCTAAGCCGAAACCGACCAAGCGACATCTCGAGAGCACATCTGCTTCCAACCCTGACACTCTCCAGATCGGCAGTGTTTGAACGAAGATTTTTCTATTTGTTCTGTGACTACGAATCCTTTACTGGAGTCATAAGTGTCTTTAGAAGCCAATTCGGTCTAGTGGTTAGGGCACCAGGTTAGAAAGCAGGTTAGACACTTAGTCCCACTTCAGGCATGAAAGCTGGAGAGGTGACTTTGGGCCAATCACCAGGAGACTGTGAGTTCTAGTCACAGGCTGGCTTGATCCCATCCTCTCAGTTTTAATTGAATTCGGTTTTAATTGGGTTGTTTTAAATCTTGGGCCGAAATTATTTAATTGTTTTTTAAACTGTTTTTAAATTTTATATATGCGATGTTTTATCTCGGCTGTACACCACCCTGAGTCCCGCAGGAGAAGGGCGGTATAGAAATAAATAAAATAAAATAAAATAAAATAAAATAAAATAAAATAAAATAAATAAAATAAAATAAAATAAAATAAAATAAAATAAAATAAAATAAAATAAAATAAAATAAAATAAAATATAAAATAAATAAAATAAAATAAAATAAAATAAAATAAAATAAAATAAATAAAATAATAATAAAATAAATAAATAGTCCCACCTTACCAATGAAATCTGGCTGGGTGACTTGGGCCAATCACTAGGAGACTGTGAGTTCTAGTCCCGTCTTAGCCATGAAAGTCGGCTGGGTGACTTTGGGCCAATCACCAGGAGACTGTGAGTTCTAGTCCCGTCTTAACCATGAAAGCCAGCTGGGTGACTTTGGGCCAATCACCAGGAGACTGTGAGTTCTAGTCCCGTCTTAACCATGAAAGCCGGCTGGGTGACTTTGGGCCAATCACCAGGAGACAGGGAGTTCTAGTCTCATCTTAACCATGAAAGCCAGCTGGGTGACTTTGGACTAATCACCATGAGACAGGGAGCTCTAGTCCTAGACGCGTCCATCTTTGGCAACTTTAAGACTTGTGAACTTTAGGTCCCAGAATTCCCCAGCCATCAGGGAATTCAGGCCTTACCAAGGGATCCTTGGTGCTCTCTGAACTTGGTTGTTTCCTTGCAGACTTTTCATTATCCAACTAGGGAACATCATCAGTGCTAGAAGGGAGAGGGGATTGCTGTCTGTTCATATACCGATGGTTTACTCTGTCGTAGGGAATGGTAAACGAGCCAAAACCAAGCCTTACTCCCTTCTAGCAATGATGATGTCACCTAGTTGGGTAATGCAAACTGGCTGGGGAATTCTGGGACTTGAAGTCCACAAGTCTTAAAAGTTGCCAAGTTTGGACACCCCTGACCTAGATGGGTGTCTGATAGGACACCATGGAAACATGTACAATGTTCTCATTATCACCGTCCTTCCATAAGTTATTGGATAGAAAGGTCGGCAGTTCGACGGTTCGAATCCCTAGTATAGGTCTCCTGCGTGAGCAGGGGGTTGGACTAGATGACCTCGAAGGTCCCTTTCAACTCTGATACTGTTATACCTTCATGAAGCATTCGGGACTTTCCTCCCCTTCCTTGCTTTTTAATCCCTCCGGAAATGTTCCATTTCAAAGCTTTTTCTCGTTGACGTCAGGCTGCCAACATGGCTCCGATCTTTCTTCTCCCAACAGAACGAGCTGGTCCACACAGACATCATCAAGCTGCTGGTTGAAGGAACTACGGTGGAAGGACCGGAGGGGCTGCAGCTGGACACCATTGGTACGGCCTCCAGTTGAAGGAAAACCTTGATGGCTCAGGGATGAACTGTGGGCTCCTTGGTGCTCTCTGAGCTGGGTAGTTTTCCTGTAGACGTTTCATGGGCCAACTAGGTAATGTCATCAGTGCTAGAAGGGAAGGGGGTTTCTGGAGAGGAGAAAGAGGAGGAGGACAACGAGAAAGACTCTGGGATCTTTGACGCTCTCTGAATTTAGTGGGTTTTTTTTGTAGACATTTTATTACCCAAGTAGGTAACAACATCAGTGCTAGAAGAGAGGGAGGATTGTGGTGAGGAGGAGCAGGAGCAGGAGGAGTACCACGAATCCCACAGTTCCCCCTTCCTTCTCCTCCTCCTCCTCTCTGCAGACACCACTCCCTTGTAGCACTGATGATGTTACCTAGTTGGGTCATGAAACGTCTGCAAGGAAACACCAAAGCTCAGAGAGCAGCAAGGACCACAGTCCTCCCCGCCCCCCAACTCCTCCTCCTCCCTTCAAAACAGGGCTGAAATTCAGCCGGTTCTATACGGCTCGGGCGAACCGCTAGCGGCGGCTGCGGGAGGCTTCGCCCACTCGTGCGGATATCATGACGTCGCTTTTTGCAACGATTTTAAGCCTCTGCTCATGCGCAGTTGACGGCGGGTGTGAGTGAAGCGAGTGCACACACAGTGTGCACACATTTGCGAACTGGTAGGGAAGGTAAGTGAATTTCACCCCTGCTTCAAACCCAACTCCCTTCTAGCCCTGATGCTGTTCCCTAGTTGGGTGATGTAACATCTGCAAAAAAACCAGTCAAGCTCAAAGAGGCCACCAGTCTTGATCCCATCTGAATTTCCCTTCATTTTCTTACATTATCTGCACCATAAGCAGTAATTCTAGACAGGACTCCTTGGGAGTAAGCACTGTTAGCAAGATCCCATGTCAGTACATGGTAGATAAAGAGCCTTGGTGGCGCAGCAGACTAAAGTGCTGTTAAGTAGCACCAGCTGCCAGCAATTACTGCGAGTTCAAATCTCACCAGGCTCAAGGTTGACTGAGCCTTCCATCCTTTGAGGTAGGTAAAATGAGGACCCGGATTGTGGGGGCAATAAGCTGACTTTGTATAAAAAAGAACACCGCTTAGGGGGGCTGAAAACCCTACTAAGCAGGTATATACAAAAGTATGAAGGCTGTTGCTTAATGCATTGTAAGCCGCCCTGAGTCTCGGAGGAGGGCGGCATATAAATCGAACCAATAAATAAATAAATAAATAAATAAAATTCTAGTGAGCAGTGAGGAGGAAACGGAAACAGCCTCTCCTGGTTGGAAGGTCTTCAAACGAGCCAAAGGATCGTTTCTGGAGTCTCTCACAATGACTTCACCTCGATGCAGTTCCCTTCCATCACATGAAGCAGCCTCTGTAGCTGGTGAATGAAGAATTCGACAGCTGGCCTTTGGAAATCGTGGGCTCTCCATCACTGGAAGTTTTTAAGAAGAGACTGGTATAGGGTTTCCTGCTTGAGCAGAGGGCAGGACTAGAAGACCTCCAGGGTCCCTTCTAGCTCATGTCTAGTCTGGAATGGAATGGAATGAAATGGGATGGAATGGAATAGAATAGAAATAGAAATAGAAATAGAAATAGAAATAGAAATAATAGAAATAGAAATAGGAAATAAGAGTGGAGTGGAATAGAATAGAATAGAATAGAATAGAATAGAATAGAATAGAATAGAATAGAATAGAATAGAATAGAATAATAGAATAGAATAGAATAAGGGAATGGAATGGAATGAATGGAATGGAATGGAATAGAATAGAATAGAATGAGAGAAGTAGAATAGAGTGGAGTGGAGTGGAATAGAACAGAATAGAATAGAATATAGGAATAGAATAAATAGGAATAGAATAGAATTATAGAAGAGATTATAGAATAGAATATGGGAATAGAATAGAAAAATAATAGAATAGAATATAGTAATAGAATAGAGTAGAATATAGGAATAGAATAATAATAGAATAGAGTAGAACAGTGATGGCTAACCTTTTTTCCTCGGGTGTCAAAAGAGTGTGCGATACTGAAGAGAACTGTAAGCAAACTATGTTTTGTGTTGGAGAGTGATTATTCGAAGACGTGTTATCATTGTTTTGAGAAACCAAGTTTGTTTTTTCACTAAGAGTAAAGAATGTTTTCTTTTTCACCGTTCAGAGTCTGTGAGTATCTGTGTGTTTAACCAGCAACGTATCTCTTTGCTGTCCGGTCTGTTGCCTACTATGCAGAGGGAAGTTTTACCCTCAACACATTCACACTATTTTCTTGGCTAAGTACAGAAGTGGGTTAACACCGCAAGTTTTCAAGAGGTGTTTTGACAGGTTTAAAGCATTGATCTGCTACCTAGCTACTAAGCGAGAGAAGAAGAAGAAAAAAATCCTTATAGGTAAGTTACGACCACAATTGGGATAGAATTTCCACTGTTAAGCAAGATGGTTTGTCAGTAAGCCGCACTCAATTGTATGACATTTTTGCCACGTTGCTTAAGTGAATCCCAGCAGTTGTTAAACGAATCCAGCGGTCGTTAAGTGAAATCCAGCTTCCCCCATTGGCTTTGCTTGAGGGAAGATGTCAGGGAAAGTCCCCGGATGCTGCAACCGACATAAGTACATGCCAGTTGCCAAGTGTCTACATTTTGATCATGTGATCATGGGGATGCTTCAATGATTGTGATTGTGGGATTGGTGATAAGTCACTTTTTTCAGTGTTGTTCTAATTTCCCACGGTCCTTAAATGAATAGTGGTTAAGTTGAGAACACCCTGTATTTTTTTTTAAGATAGCTAGATATACTCAATGTCTGAACTAAGTTGCCTAAAATTTGAAGTCTCAAAATGTTGTTAAGTGGCCTGCATGCGGGTGCCATTCTCGGGCACCCGTTACGGGCATGAGAAAGCAGCATGGAAGGAAATGCGAGAACAATATTAAATTATCAGTACAAAACAGCCAAGTCGGCGCTTTGTAGCTGAAAGGAACTCATCAAACAATATTGATAACGAAAGGGGATTTATGGAAGATTTAAGAATTGTTTTAAATGGCTGTAGGCACCTGCACTTAGCCAAGCTAAGCATTAGTATTAATCAAGCTACTGACTGGAGTGAGCATTGGGCCTCACTGCATTCCAGGGAACAATATTGCTTGCCAGTGAGGAAATGCAGGAACAAAGAGAGTAAAAGAGAGAGAAAGAAAGGGAAAGAGAAAAAGAGGATGAGAAAGAGAGAGGGGGGAGAGGAAGACAGAGAAAGAATAAGAAAGAGAGAGGGAGAGGGAGAGAGAGAAAGAGAAGGTGAAAGAATAGGAGAAAGAAAGAAAGAGAAAGAAAGAAAGAGAGAGAGAGAGAGAAAGAAAGAAGGATGGAGAGGGAGAAAGAGAAGGAGAAAAAGAAAGAGGGAGAAAGAGACGGAGAGGGAGAAAGAGAAGGCCAAAGAGCAGAAGAAAGAGAGAGAGAGAGAGAGAGAGAGAGAGAGAGAGAGAGAGAGAGAGAGAGAGAATGAGAAAAGAAGAGGGAGGGGGAGGGAGAAAGAGAAGGAGAAAGAGAGGGAGAGAGAGGGAGAAAAAGAAGGCAAAGGAGAGAGGAAAAAAAAGAAAGAGAAAGAACAAGAAACAGAGAGAGCGAGAAGGAGGGGGAGGGAGAAAGAGAAGGAAAAGAAGAAAGAATGAGAAAGAGAGAGGGAGAGAGAGAGAGAGAGAAAGAGAAGGTGAAAGAATAGGAGAAAGAAAGAAAGAGAGAGAGAGAGAGAGAGAGAAGGATGGAGGAGAGGGAGAAAGAGAAGGAGAAAGAGAAAGAGGGAGAAAGAGAGGGAGAGGGAGAAAGAGAAGGCCAAAGAGCAGAAGAGAGAGAGAGAGAGAGAGAGAGAGAGAGAGAGAGAGAGAGAGAGAGATAGATAGAGAGATAGAGAGAGATAGAGAAGAGAATGAGAAAAGAAGAGGGAGGGGGAGGGAGAAAGAGAAGGAGAAAGAGAGGGAGAGAGAGGGAGAAAAAGAAGGCAGGCAAAGGAGAGAGGAAAAGAAAGAGAAAGAACAAGAAACAGAGAGAACGAGAAGGAGGGGGAGGGGGAAAGAGAAGGAAAAGAGGAAAGAATGAGAAAGAGAGAGGGAGAGGGCTGAAGAGAGGGAGATGAGAGAGAGAAAGATTTGGTGCAACACTTCTGGGTGGCCTGTTTTGCTTTGCCCACAGGAATGTTCTTGAAAATGTCTCAGAAGCTCCCACCCCAGAAGGCAGCAATATGGACAATTGTAGGCTGTCCTGTCTACCGTTTGTCTTCTGGGTGCAATTTAAGATGTGGGTTATATCACCTTCCAGGCCCTTCGTGGCAGAGGGCCTGGCTAAGGACTGCCTTGCCTCCTTATGATGCTGTAGAAGCCATGGAGATGACCTTGAGGGAAATACTTGGGCATGAGGGGGTCCTTGGTGCTCTCTGAGTTTGGCTGTTTTCTTGCAGAAGCTTCATTACCCAAAGTAGCACTGATGATGTTACCTCACTTCAACCCTCAGCTATAAATATTCTCCTTTATTGATATTTGCCTGGGTTGACTTCAGGTCTAGAAGCTGTAGCACCAGGTATCTGGAGGGCATGGTTGGGAGGGACTGGTTGATTATCAATAATTAGTTTAATTTTATTAAATGTACGCCTGTAGAGTCTGGGCAATTGTCAGCCACAATTGTTGCTTTAGGAAAAGGTGCTTTAAAAAAAACAAAAAAACACCTTGGTGTTGGCGAAGACTCCTGAGAAAAGCATGGATGGCTAAGAAAAGAGACAAATGCAGTGGTAGGATTCAGCCGGTTTGGGCGAAGCGATCGTTAAATTTCTGTCTGGCCCTGACTCTCCCCACCCGGCCCCTTCCAGGAGACCCCACACGTCCTGTTTCGGCTCACAGGTAAGTGTAGGGAGGCCTACTAGGCCCAAAACGGGGTGCGGGGGTGCAGTGCCCCCCCATGGCCCATTTTTGCTCCTAGGATAAGGTGACCAGATTTTAACATTGGTAAAGAGGGACATTGTGGGCGTGGCTTATTTTGTGGGCGTGGCTAGCTGGTCATGTGACTGGGTGGGCGTGGCTAGCTGGTCATGTGACCGGGTGGCCATGGCTATGTGTATAGGGTAAGGTGAACAGATTTTAACATTGGTAAGAAGGACACCATTGTGGGCGTGGCTTATTGTGTGGGCGTGGCTTGGAGGCCATGTGACTGGGTGGGCGTGGCTAGCTGGTCATGTGACCGGGTGGCCATGGCTATGTGTATAGGGACTACTCAGAGGGCTGAAAAGTCATTTCTGACAGGTCCTCACACTTTTGACTGGTCCTCACACTTATGACCATCCTCACATTTATGCCTGCAGTATTCTTAACAACCATGTCATTCATTTCACAACTGCTTCTCTTCACCATGGTGACAAGATAGGGCAAAAACGTAAAATGTGAGGACAGTCGTAAGTTCGAGGACTGGTCAAAAGTGTGAGGACCAGTCAAAAATAACTTTTTCAGCCCTCTGAGTAGTCCATATGCACAAAAGGACTAACCAGAGGGCTGAAAAAATCATTTCTGACAGGTCCTCGCACTTTTGGACTGGTCCTCACACTTATGACCATCCTCACATTTATGCCCGTGCAGCATTCTTAACAACCATGTCACTCATTTCACAACTGCTTCTCTTCACCATGATGACAAGATAGGGCAAAAATGTAAAATGTGAGGACAGTCGTAAGTTTGAGGACTGGACAAAAGTGTGAGGACCAGTCAAAAATAACTTTTTCAGCCCTCTGAGTAGTCCATATGCATTAAAGGATTACAGCAATAGAGAGGGATGAAGGAATGGAAATTAGAGTAGGAGTGAGGGTAAGAGGGGGAGGAAGAGAGGAGAAGGAGAAAGGAAGAGGAAGTAGGGGGGAGAAGAAGACGGTGGGGGGGGGAAGAGAAAGGAAGAAGGAAAGAAAAGAGAGAGGTGGTAGGTTTGAGGAGAAAGATTGCTGTACAATAAAAAAGATGAAAGGGAAGAAAGCCAACCCCAAGCAAATATAAAGATATTAAGATAAAGAATGAATGGTTAAACTTTAAAGAATAAAAGAGAACAAATATGAATAAATAGCAGTAATTAGAAACACACATACAAACATACAATTTATTTTCTTTGAACAGAGTATTTGGCCGGTTCACAAATTTAAACAGTGTTTAGTCACTTCAATTAAATTTACAATTTCTATATTTCCTTTTTGCCATATTTATTCCTCATCTATTTTTTTAAAAAAAACAATATTACCCTTCATCCTCATCTCTAATCTTAATCAAATTCAATTTTTCCCTTCTATTCTATATTATACCCCTTTCCATTGTCATCTATTTTTATATCCATCTTCACATTGTTTAATTATGTAATTATGTAATACAGTTGTTTAATACAAATTCAACATTTTAATATAAATCAATTAGTTATAAAACTATCTTTTTTGTATATTAATCAATATGAACATGAATATTCCAATTATTTCCATGCAATCCAATTTCTTACAAACCAATTAATTATATTTACCAATAATAATAAACCAAATAATTTCCCCATATATTCCTCTGAACCACAACTTAAACATTTCTGCTTTCAACACAATATACAATTAATAGTATCTCAATTCAATTATTACAATTCCCTAGTTAAATACAGCTTTTTTTTCTTTTGTGTTTTAAAATCTTGAACTCTCCTCCTAAATTTCCCATTGTCTGCAGTTTTTCACCTACCTTTTTTGGGGAGGAAAAATAAAAATAAAAATAAATCTCTCTCTGCCTCATTTTGTCACGTTGCACCAAAGACCCTGGTTTCGGTTTCGTTTCTGCAGCTTAGCTAGGGGGAAAAAAAACTGCTTTACACTGATTGCCTGTAGGGCGGCCCTTTGAAGCCCCGGGCAAGAGTTTAAACAGTTTTTTTTTCTTCTAGCCATCAGCTGGGGCTCAAGAGGCAGCGGGACTGAGGAGGCAGAATGAAAAATCGGGACTTTTTTGAAACGCCGCGGGACGCGGGACAAATTGCTAAAAAGCGGGACTGTCCCGCCAAAAGCGGGATGTCTGGTCACCTTATCCTAGGAGGCTGCAGGGAGGCCTACTAGGCCCAAAATGTGGTGCGGGAGGCGGGGGGAGCGGTGCCCCCCCATGGTCCGGTTTTGCTCCCAGGAGGCTGCAAGATGGCCTACTAGGCCCAAAATGGGGCACAGGGGAGTACAGCGCGGCCCCTCCATGGCTCATTTTTGCTCCCAGGAGGCTGCAGGGAGGCCTACTAGGCCCAAAACGGGACACGTGGGGGGGCAGTGCCCCCACACGGCCCATTTTTGCTCCCAGGGGGGTGCAGGAAGCCGAGTGCAGCCTATTGCACCCACTGGCCACGCCTACCATGGCCACGCCCACCCAGCCGATCATTAGGGCAGAGAACCGGTTGTTAAATTATTTGAATCCCACCACTGGACAAAGGGATTACTGAACAAGCCCATCCGGAATTCTCACTCCAGGCACAAATGACCAAGTGATCAAATGATTCTCTTCTGGACATCTTAAACAAGATGTGGAGAAGATGAGACTCCGATGCTGGGAAAGATGGAAGGAAACAGGCATGGACAACTAACAACAAGGTGGAAGACAATGGGGACAATCTTGAAGGACTAGATTAGGGACAGATTTCATGGAGAAAAATCTATCTATATGATCTGTAGGACTCAACAATTTCTTGATGGCACTCCCCGTATTGCTTTTTCCAAAAGGCAACTTGAGTTTCTTGGGGGTTTTTTCCCCCTTGAAAATGTTTTGCTTCTCATCCTAGAAGCTTCTTCAGTTCTGACTTCTTGGATGAGATGAAGATGAAGCTTCTTGGATGAGAAGCAAAACGTTTTCAAGGGGGGAAAAAAATCCAAGAAAGTCGAGCTGCCTTTTGGAAAAAAAACACCTTTTGGGACAGCCATGAGCTAGATGATGGAAAAGCTCCATCGATAACTGGATGGTGCATAATTAATTCATAATCAATATCATCTCCAAACAAACCGGAACTTGTGACATCGGAAAATGTCATACGCAGGAGGAATTCAGGCTGTGTAGTTATATTTAATAATATTAAATATTCTACACAGAATATATAAGAAGCTTCACCTTTAGCATACTAAAAAGCAGAGACATCACCCTGTCAACAAAAGTGCGTATAGTCAAGGCGATGGTTTTCCCCGTTGCAATGGATAGCTGTGAAAGTTGGACAATAAGGAAGGCTGATGGCCAAAGAATGGAGGCCTTTGAACTCTGGTGCTGGAGAAGACTCCTGCGAGTCCCTTGGACTGCAAGGCGATCCAACCGGTCAGTCCTAGAGGAGATCAACCCTGACTGCTCTTTAGAAGGCCAGATCCTGAAGAGGAAACTTAAATACTTTGGCCACCTAATGAGAAGGAAGGACTCCCTGGAGAAGAGCTTAGTGCTGGGAACGATGGAGGGCAAAAGAAGAAGGGGACGGCAGAGAACGAAGTGGCTGGATGGAGTCACTGAAGCAGTCGGCGTGAGCTTAAATGGACTCCAGAGGATGGTGGAAGACAGGAAGGCCTGGAGGAATGTTGTCCATGGGGTCGTGATGGGTCGGACATGACTTCGCAACTAACAACAACAAGTTATATGGAGGAGCAAATTTACAGAATATCTGGTGAAAAACACACCCTTTCTTCCTTTCAAAGCACTTTAGCCTATGAAAAACACGCTCTTATCGTAGGGACAACAACTCCAGGAAGCTCTTTGGAAATAGAGAACATGAGTAATTTGAGCTGAAACGAAGGAAAAACCCACCCACCACTTTTCTGATGAGGAAACGGAGAACTTCCCCTCCGTGGACCCTCTGAATCATCCACGTCTTCCACACATGTTCTGGCCATACGTGACTTACGTGTTAGTAACAGATTTGCTGGGTAGGGAGCATTTCTCCGTTCTGATTTGAAAATATGGAGTTTTAGCCCACACTCTAGAACTGATTCTGGACAGAACAGGAGCGTTTGCTCAAAAAGAAAATAACAGAAGGTTAATGAAAACCCAATGCAGACTAAAAATCCCATAAATGACAGCTGACAAAAACTCTCTCTGAAACAGAAGCTGGGCATCTTGAAGCTTTCTGCAGCCTGGAATCAGGCTGCTAACATATTATCAGAAAACAGATGATTTTTCAGCAGTATGAGGGTTGTTTGAGGTGGAAATAGAAGCTGGAGGTGTCAGGGGAGATAGATTTTCACCTGTTTGCAGACAAATACCTTGCCATCTTGCTGCAAAATTTGATTCTGAGGTGTTTTTCAGACCCTTTTGGGAAGTCTGAAAGCAGTTTCACCTGACCTTGGCCATTCTCCAGCCAGCCATGGGAATTCTGGGAGCTGAAGTCCACACTGTCAACTCGCAAAGCATTCCTGGCCTGCTCTCGAGTTGCCATAGGCAAGGGGGATGGGAAGCCGGCGAAGCAACACGGCAGCCAAAGACAGGAGCACATTCCAGACATATTTTTCTCAAGGCTGTCTCCCAAGGTTACCCACAGTGGCCGGAGGGGAGTGATCTCTACCACCCGCAAAATTGCTCCGTTGGGATATTTGATTGATGACACACCTTGGGGGAAGGGGGGAAACAGGATCATGATTGTGGCCGTAAATTACATGGGGTCAGATTTGGCGTCATTTGGGTAGTGCCAATAGGAAGCTCCTAATAAATAACTGGATTTCTTTTGAAACTTGGCTCGAGGCTCATGATTTAATTAGGGCCTAATCTTAAAGGATGGAAATGAGAGAGGTTTCATTCTAGAAGCCTATCTTTATCACCTTGTTGGATTGAATCGAATTTCAAACACTGGGGATCATAAACCATGTTCAGATCCTTTAGTGTGCCTTGAGTTTTAGAGTAGTACCACAAGGCAGATCTGATGAACAAAAGTGAACTAATGGGCTCTTTGTTTTGGGCATAGAGATGATGACGGCTGATGATTTATTGATGATAGCCTCAGCAATAGCACTTACACTTATATACCGCTTCACAGTGCTTTACAACCCTCTCTAAGCGGTTTACAGAGTCTAAAAACTAAAACTAAGAACCTACGGCATTTCTGGACCCCTACATAAATGGATAGCTGCCTTACTGTCAAAGAGACAAGTGGTCAAAATAGGAAGCGCTCTATCAAATCCTGTACCTGTTAATAGTGGTATTCCCCAAGGCAGCGTTTTAGGTCCAGCACTCTTCATATGTTACATAAATGATCTTTGCGATCATATTAAAAGCAACTGTATTCTCTTCGCTGATGATGTTAAACTATTCAACACCACCGACAATGCATCTATCCTTCAAAAAGACCTTGGCTATGTGTCAGATTGGTCTAACAAGTGACAACTTCAAATCTCAACCAACAAATGCTCTGTCTTTCACATTAGCAAAAAAATAAAATAAATCAAAACATAAAATACAAATTAGATAGACATGACCTTGTAGATGACCCTCACTCTGTCAATTACCTTGGAGTACTCATCTCTAATGATCTAAGTGCCAGAGCCCACTGTAACAACATTGCCAAAAAGGCATTAAGAGTTGTTAACCTAATCTTACGTAGCTTCTTCTCTGGTAATATTGTACTACTAATCAGAGCGTACAAAACCTTTGTTAGACCAATTCTCGAATACAACTCATCTGTCTGGAACCCGCACTGCATATCGGACATAAATATAATCGAGAGAGTCCAGAGATATTTCATGAGAAGAGTCCTCCATTTCTCTACCCTCAATAAAATACCTTATGCCACCAGACTTGAAATTTTGGGCTTAGACAATTTAGAACTATGCCGACTTCGGTCTGACCTAAGTGTAGTACATAAAATTATCTGCCACAACGTCCTACCTGTCAATGACTACTTCAGCTTCAACCACAACAACACACGAGCAAATGATATAAACTCAAGGTAAACCGCTTCAAACTCAATTGCAGAAAATATGACTTGAGCAACAGAGTGGTCAATGCCTGGAATCCACTACCTGACTCTGTGGTTTCTTCCCCAAACCCCCAAAACTTTAAACTGTCTACTGTTGACCTCATTCCTAACATTCTTAAGAGGTCTGTAAGGGGCGTGCATAAGTGCACCAGCGTGCCTACCGTCCCTGTCCTAATATTTATTTATTTATTTATTTATTTGTTTAAATTTCTATACCGCCCTTCTCCAATATAGGACTCAGGGCGGTGAACAGCCAAAGTAAAAACAAGACATACAAAATCTAAAAACTGTTTAAAATAATTAAATATTATGGCCGTAATTAAAAATTCCAATTTAAAATCAGTTTAAAATTTAACTCAAGCCAGCCCAGCTAGCTGAAATAAATGGGTTTTCAGGGCCCGACGAAAAATCCGGAGGTCTGTTATTGTACATATCTCTGGGGGGACGTTGTTCCAGAGGGTGGGCGCCGCCACAGAGAAGGCTCTCCCCCTGGGGGTCGCCAGCCGACATTGTCTGGCGGACGGCACCCTGAGGAGGCCCACTCTGTGTGAGCGTACTGGCCGGTGGGAGGCTATTGGTGGCAGAAGGCGGTCTCGTAAATACCCCGGCCCTGAGCCGTGGAGCGCTTTAAAGGTGGTCACCAACACCTTGAAGCGCACCCGGAAGACCACCGGGAGCCAGTGCAGCTCGCGCAGGAGAGGTGTCACATGGGAGCGCCTCGTCGCCCCCATAATCCCCCACACGGCCGCGTTCTGGACCAGCTGGAGCCTCTGGGTGCACCCCAGGGGGAGCCCCATGTAGAGAGCGTTGCAGTAGTCCAGGCGGGAAGTGACGAGTGCCTGAGTGACTGTGCATAGGGAGTCCCGATCTAGAAAGGGGCGCAACTGGCGTATCAGCACTATCCCAGGCGGCCACCAGATCTTCAGCCGAGTCATGAGCCAGAATCTCAGGAAATGGCCCAAGCTCCATCTGGAACCTATCAGGGTCCATCAGGCGCCTGGGGCGGAACCACCTGGTCGGTCCCGCCTCCCTGTGGCGGGGTGCAGTGGTTAGAAAGTCCAGTCGAAGGAGCGAATGGTCAGACCATGACAAGTGTTCGATGGCTATATCCCCTATATCAAGGCCACTCAACCACTGACCAGAAACAAAAACTAAGTCCAGAGTGTGTCCCCCTATGTGAGTGGGGTCATGAATTAACTGAGTAAGGTCCATGGCCGTCATGGAAGCCATGAACTCTCGAGCCACTTCAGACATTTCACCGATAGATGGCAGGTTAAAATCCCCCATGATGACAAGTCTGGGGGTGTCCACCGCCATCTCGGCTATAACGTTAAGCACGTTAATTTTTACTCTTACTCTTTTCATGTATTCAAATTATGTTTATACTTCTACCTGTTATCTTATATACACTTGACAAAATAAAAAAATAAATAAATAAATAAATAAAAATAAAATAAAGTAAAATAAAAATAAAATAATAAAATAATAAAATAAAATAAAATAAAATAATAAAATAAATAAAATAAAATAAAATAAAATAAAATAAAATAAAATAAAATAAATATAATAATAAAAGCATATTGTCCCTAACAATCTGGATCCTCATTTTACCGATCTTGGAAGGGTGGAAGGCTGAGTCAAACTTGAGCCAGTCAAAATCAAACTGCTGGCAGTTGGCAGTCAGCAGAATTAGATTGCAATACAGCATTCTAACCAGTGCGCCATCATGGCTCTTGATGATGGTTAGATGATGCTAACAAAGGAGAATATTTGTAGCTCAGGGTTGACAGGAGGGGTCCTTGGTGCTCTCTGAGCTTCCTTGTTTTCTTGCAGACATTTAATTACCCAAATTAGGTATCAACATTAGTGCTACCAAGTTAGGGTAATGAAATGTGGGTTAGATGATGGCTGTTGGAAAGGAGCACCTAAAAACATGGAGAAATCAATCCCAAAAAACCTCATCCCCAAATGAAATACCACAGCAAAAGACTGAACAAAATCCACCTATCTGGTTGAAGTCATTACTATGGATATCAAGACGATCCGGCTGAATACCATTATAAAGTGAAAGTGATTTGTGTGATTTATTTCTCTCCCCTTAAATCTAAGAAAATACTCTTAGAGGCTTTTGTACATCCTTCGCATGAGAAAACCGAACCGGCTAGGCTGAGCGTGATTGAACTGGACTTTAGAGCAATTGGGAGCAAAACTTTTAAAGCGGGGGAAAAGAGAAAGCAATGGCCATAAAAGGATCGCTTGAAACTGGCAATTTTGATTTGATTAAGTGAAATGAAATGCATGCGGGAGCCAGTTTCACACATGCACTAATGGGGTCTGAGGTCCTGTAAATAATCAGGGAGAGAAAAGGATCTTGATATGCCTAATATTACTTTCAGTTCTTAATTCACTTTTACGCAGCTTAATTTTTTTTTTCTCATCCTATATTCTGCTTTAACCCCATGGTTGTGCTTTCAAATATCTTTATTAAAAAAAAACAACAGAAAAGAAGATTTTGAAGTAAAGCAAATTGTTCCCGTGAAAAATGAATATTCTTTATGGGTTGCCGCTGTGAAAAAAGGCAAACGACAGGCTAGAGATCATTAGAAAAGGATTGTAGAAAAGTTAAACTACCAACATCGGAATGCTCATCTGATACGTCTGCATCTCGAGAACTTGTAAAGCTCTGGTTACTGCATTTGAAAAGGAATGCAACACAGTTTTAAGAAGTGTGGAAGAAAGAAAGAAAATGACCCAGGAATTTCAAACATTTTGCTTAGAAAGAAAGTCAGGAGGTTTGGAGACCACGAACCTGGAAAAATGATAACTGAGGAAGGACACTGAGGTAGTCCTTGTCAGAGTACATTCATAAACTGGAATAGGGCATAGCAACAGGTCAGCCAATGAGGGCTGTTTGGTAACTGAAACATAGTATTTGTTGTATGGGGCCATAAGAGACAGTTTGGAGCCTGGGTGTGGCTTAACTGTTCTGTATATAAGCTTGAGGACACTAGCTTCTCCCTCCTCCATTTTGCCTCCTCCATTTTGAGCTTCCATTTTGTGCTGTGCTTGTACTTGCTATTTCTCTTCTCTACACTGTGGAAAAACCTACAAGGGTATTGTATGCCTTATGTGTTTGTATTGTATATAAAGAAGTTTCTTATATATTTTGAAACCTGCTTAATAGTCTGCTTGTATGTGCTGCAACAAACTCTGACAATCCTTGATTTATAACCGATTGCTTAGTGACCATTCAAAGTTACAATGGATCTCCCTGGGGATACTTATAGTCTGGTTGCAAAGTTGCAACAGCTGCAAACCCACCCACCCCCATAGTTACATTATTGTGTTTGGGGTGTTCGGCAACCAACCTGCATTAACAACCCACTTGTATTCACTGATGGTCATGTGACCATGTTTTACGACGTGAGAAATGGCATCTGTTTCCTGCTTTTTGCTAAACGCAAATGGTCAACACAGTGGATGAAGGCATACATGAACAGTGGATATATGGACAGTGTAGAAAAAATATTAGAAGAATAGACTCGGTTGCCTGCAAGGATCACCCTGGAAGGCTTGGTGTGCAATTGACTTAATTTTGTGGTGAAATCAAATCAGCTAAGTTGACCCAACATCATTGAATTCTGTTAGAACCAGTAGTAGGATTCAGCCAATTCGGGAGAAACGGTTGTTAAATTGCTGGCTGGCCCCTCCCTTCCCCGCCCCTTCCAGAAGTCCCCAGGTGCCTCATTTTGGCTACCAGGTAAGTGCAGGGAGGCCTACTAGGCCCAAAACGATATGTGGGAGTGTGTGGTGCGGTCCCCCGCGGCCCATTTTTGCTCCCAGGAGGCTGCAGGGAGGCCTACTAGGCCCAAAACAAGGTGTAGGGGGATTCCGCCACACTGGTGGCCTGTTTTTGCTCCCAGGGGGGTGCAGGAGGCCGAATGCTGCCTGTCACACCCCCTGGCCACACCCACCATGGCCACACCCACCCAGCCGGTCATTAGGGCAGAGAATCAGTCGTTAAGTTATTTGAATCCCTGGTTAGATCTACTCTTGTTCTCAAGAATGACGAACAAGTCCTATCCACTTATTTTTCCCAAGTAAAAATCCTTGGGAATGGAAAACATTTATTGAAATGGTGTTTGTAGTTGACGATTATATATATATTATATATATATATATATATTGATCCTCCCTAGACTCAAGTCCTTATGAATGCATTGTGAGTATTGGTTCAGCCCTGTGTTGGCTAAGCAGAACCCAGATTCCAATTTGCTGCTTATTTATTAAGATCACTTTGGTGGGACTTAAACCGCAAGTCATTCGTTTCCACAAAGGTCAATGAGGAGATTAGCAGAGGGAAAAATAGCTGATTGTTTACTGGTTCCGTAAAATTAGATTATCAAAGGCTGGGGCTTTGAATAACACATATTTATTACAGCTAAATAAACCGAATCGCCGTTATCTTCCTACGTCCATCAAATCAAAGAAAGCTTTCGGTAATTTACCCCGAGTAATTTTAATATTTGCCTCAGAGGTTGTCCAGGGAACTGCTCCATTCCAATCATGAACTTTTATAAAAAGTCATGGACTCTTTCTCTCCTCTCCTCTCCTCTCCTCTCCTCTCCTCTCCTCCCCTCTCATCTTGTCTGTCTGTCTGTCTGTCTGTCTGTCTACCTATCATCTATCTATCTATCTATCTATCTATCTATCTATCTATCTATCGATCATCTATCTATCGGTATCTATATACCAGTATCTATCTATCTATCTATCTATCTATCTATCTATCTATCTATTCCATCCATCCATCCATCTTCTTACCTGCCCAGTTTAATTCTTTTATATTAACCACCAACTAAATCCTGGTCATGTACTCGTTACTTAATACATGTTCATATATATCTCAGTTTCTGTTTTTAATATCTGCTGTAATAAATTATTTGCTGAAGGATTTATAAACATATTTTTTTTTGATACGAGTCTCTTGTAGACAAATACTGTCGACCAGGAAAAAAAAAAAACATAGAAAAATCCATACCTGTAGCACCTAATTCTGTATTATCTTTTCCCAGTCCCGTAACATAAATGATTAACTCACCATGTGCGATGAACTAGAATTCTACCAAGTAGATATACAATTAAATCAAGATAAGATTGGACAATATCGATGGTTGGTATATGTCCATGTTTTTCTTTTTTTTCATGCATCCATTATCAGAAAGTTTTAAAAGATGTTATGGTTTTGAACAGGGGTTGGCAACCTGCGGCTCTGGAGCCGCATGTGGCTCTTTCATCCCTCTGCTGCGGCTCCCTGTCGCCGGTGGGCTCCACAATTGATAGGGCTTTCGGTTAGGACAGGTAGAGGAAAAAGGAGGCTGCACTAGGAGACTCTATGGTGAGACTTCTATGGGAAGCGGACTTTCGGTCAGCAGGGGGGAAAGGATGCCCCGCTAGGAGACTCTATGGTGGGGGGAACCGGACTTCCGGTCGGTTCCAGAATTGAACAGGGGGCTTCCGGTTTGTGGGTCTTTGAGTGCTTAAGGTTGCCTGGTTTTGAACAATACTATACTGACTTTGAGAACCATCTACTAACAATGAACGTGTTATTTTATACAAAACATATAAACCTTTGTTAAAATATGAAACGGAAGGAGAACCCGTGAATGAATGTAAGATAAAGTGTAAGATAAAATTCTGATGACAGTATAGAAATGATTGAATGGGAAAACGTGTAGTTGAAAGGACTGAAATTTATCTTCTGTTCTAACCTTAAAGATATTTTTTTATTATACAGGTAGTCCTCAACTTACAACCATTCATTTAGTGACTGTTCGAAGCTACAAGGGCGCTGAAAAAAGGTAACTCATGGCCATTTTTCACACTTATGACCATTGCAGCATCCCCACGGTCATCTGATCAAAATTCAGACACTTCACTCATATTTATGACGGTCGCGGTGTCCCTGGCTCACGTGACCGCCTTTTGCGACCTTCTGACAAGCAAAGTCAATGGGGAAGCCAGACTCACTTAACAACCGTGTGACTAACTTGGCAGCTGCAGTGATTCACTTAACGAAGAAAGGAAGGTTATAAAATGAGGCAAAACTCACTTAACAACTGTCTTGCTTAGCAATGGAAATTGTGGGCTCAGTTGGGGTCGTGTGTCGAGGACTGCATGAAGTATTGTTGGTATTTGACACCAAAGAAATTGTCTAGAATGAATAAAAGGCACTTCAGATCCTTGCTGGAAAATGGGAACAAAACGAAGGGACAGTTTATTAGGTTTTCTGGACGTATAAAAAAAGCCCAAAAGTTTGGGATACATATGCATAAATTAATTCAAAATTTAAAAGACTAAAGTACAATTAACACCAGAGCTTCCTCTTTTGGGACTAATGGTCAGACCCAGGCGTGGGTTCTAAATTTTTTTACTACCGGTTCTTTGGGCATGGCTTATTTTGTGGGCGTGGCTTGATGGTCATGTGACAATTATTTAGGATTTAGCAGAGGTACTGGTCTACCAGGCTTTTAACTGCTTGCAGAGCTGTACCAATCTATCCATTTATTTTTTGCAGGCACTGGTCTACCCATTTATTTTTGCAGGCATTGATCTACTCATGTATTTTTGCAGGCACTTATCTACTCATATATTTTTGCAGGCACTGGTCTACCCATTTATTTTTGCAGGCACTGGTCTACCCATTTATTTTTGCAGGCATTGATCTACTCATGTATTTTTGCAGGCACTGACCTATTCATGTATTTTTGCAGGCACTGGTCTACCCATTTATTTTTGCAGGCACTGGTCTACCCATTTATTTTTGCAGGCATTGATCTACTCATGTATTTTTGCAGGCACTGATCTACTCATGTATTTTGCAGGCACTGGTCTACCCATTTATTTTTGCAGGCACTGGTCTACTCATTTGTTTTCTTTTAACACTGATCAGCTGTAGGGCGGCCCTTTGAAGCCCCGCGGCAAGAGTTTAAACAGTTTTTTCCCTCTAGCCATCAGCTGGGACTCAGGAGGCAGCAATAGATTGGGGGTGGGGCCAAATAAAAGGTAAGAATAATGCGGGGAGGGGGGCAGAACCGGTTCGGTGACATCATATCGTCACCGCTACCGGCTCGGGAGAACCGGGCCGAACCGGGAGGAACCCATCACTGGTCAGACCACTAGAAAATGGAAATTGTTTTTATGTGCGTGAAAAGTGGAAAGTTTCAACACTATCCACAATGAGGTAATTCTTGGTGACGATCTTGTAGAGGTGAATAAATTATTATTTATTTATTATTTATTTATTTAATTTGTATACCGCCCTTCTCCCAGAATTAACTTCTTTCATTAGAGAAATGACAAAAATCTACATTTATGGCTGATAGGAAATCCCTTATAGATTTTTTTGTATGAGACAGGAAAAAAAATGCATTTATGTCTTGTGGTTTCAGTGATAAAAGAAAAAAAAAAAAACCAGACAGATAATAGAAAAACACGCACATTCTTTTTATAACTATAGAGTAAATTTGCACATTGTGTAATCATATTTGCATTTGCTGCAAAAGAAATTGGAAACTTCTCATTTCTATTTCTTTTTATCCTTTCTTTCTACAGTTCTGTGTGTGTTTTGTTTTATTTTTTTTCATTTTCTTCTCTTTTCTTTGCTCACTTTATTCTGTATTAGTTTGCATTAGGTTTTGGGTCCTCTTTAAAACTTTTAATAAAATTTATATTAAAAAAAACGAAAAGAAGGGCTGCTCATAAGCGAACTGTTCTTTAATAACAGAAAGACAAATTTCAACGAGAGGCTGAATCCAAATTTTAGGAGAGAGGGAGGACAAGATTCCCAGATCCAGCTGGGGACCACTAAGTGACTAAACAACTTAGCATTAGAGGGCTCCGGGGAACCAAAATGAAAAGACAAAATCCATACTCTAAAACAGGAGGGGAAAAAAAATCTAGCTAAAAAATGTCGCCTTTCTTATCTCTAAATACATTTTAAAACTTGCACAGGTAGACTTCAGGTTACAATCTTTCATTTAGTGACCAAAGTTACAACAGCAGTGGGGAAAAAAAGGTTTATGACCATTTCCCATATTTATGACCATTGCGTCATGTGATCAAAATTCAGAGCCTTGGCAACTGACTCATATTTATGACCGTTGCAGTGTCCCGGGGAGTGGGGCGGTGTCACGTGATCCCCTTTTGCGAACTTCCGACAAGCAAAGTCAAGGTGAAAGGCAGATTCACTTAACGACAGAGTCACTAACTAAATAATGACAGTGATTCACTTAACAACTGTGTCCAGAAAGGTCATAAAAGGGGGGCAAAACTCGCTTAACAGCTGTCTTGCTCTAGGAATGGAAAATTTGGCCTCAGTTGTAGCCAGTGGTGGGATTCAGCCGGTTCGGTAGTTAAATTGCTGGGTAGCCCCTCCACTCACAATCCCGCCCCTTCCAGGAGTCCCCACGGGCCCCATTTTGGCTCCCAGGTAAGTGCAGGAAGGCCTGCTAGGCCCAAAACGAGGCACGGGGGGGGAGCGTGTCCCCCATCCGCAGCCCATTTTTCCTCCCAGGGGGATGCAGGAGGCCGAGTGCTGCTTGTCACACCCCCTGGCCACACCCACCATGGCCACGCCCACGCAGTCATTAGGGCAGAGAAGCGGTTGTTAAATTATTTGAATCCCACCACTGGAACTTGTAGTCCGTAAATTGAGGTCTGAATTTATTTAGAAATAGAATAACAGAGTTGGAAGGGACCTTGGAGGTCTTCTAGTCCAACCCCCTGCTTAGGCAGGAAGGCCTACACCACTTCAGACAAATGGTTATCTAAATTCTCCCTAAAAACTTCCAGGTCTACCTGTATTTGTCTTATTTCTACACTTGTAATCTTTGAGCTGTTTGACCTCCTCTACTTTGGAATTTTCCATTATTTTTTTTATTTTATTTTATTTAAAATTTATATACCGCCCTTCTCCCTGAGGACTCAGGGCCGTGTACAGCCAGAATTAAAAAAACATAAAATACAAATATTAAAAAACAATTAAAATATATATAAATTTGGCCCAAAATTAAAAATACAAACCAATTAAAACATTTAAAATTTCTTCTTAAGCCAGCCCGGCTTGCTGGAAAAAGGGGGTTTTAAGATGTGGACCTAAGTTGACCGGCCTTGGGAGAAGGTCGGTGAAGATGATCGGGGATGAAACATTAAGCCATCTAATGAGAGGTTGAGGGAATTGGGAAAAAAAGTTTAGTGTGGAGAAAATACGAGTGGAAGGGGATATAATAGGTCCCCGCAGGTCTCCGAAAGGATGGCGGAGAGAAGGTCAGGACCTGTTCTCTGTCACTTTGGAATAATGGATTTTTACAAATAGAAAAGAAGGGTTTTATTCAGGTGAATTTTAGAAAAAAAAGGAAAAAGGAAAACCCGGCCAGAGTGGTTTGACAACGGAGGCAATTATCAGGAGAGACGGTAGCTCAGTCTGCTTCACTGGATGCATTCAAGCCATCTGGGCCGCCATCCGTCAGGGATCGTTTTAATTTGGATCTCTGTGTAGAACAAGGAGACGATCTTTAGAGGGGAGGGGGCTCGGTGGTCTCTGAAGTTTGCTTGTTTTACTTGCAGACGTCTCGTTACCCAAACTAGGTAACGTCATCAGTGCTGGTTATAATCGTGAACGCTGACGAGGTTACCTAGTTTGGGTAATGAAACGTCTGCAAGAAAACAAGCAATCTCAGAGAGCATCTAGGACGGTCTAGGACTTCACAGTCCTCCTCCTCCTCCTCCTCTACATACCACCCTTCCCTCTAGCACTGATGATGTAACCTAGTTTGGGTAATGAAATGTCTGCAAGAAAACAAGCAATCTCAGAGAGCATCTAGGATGGTCTAGGACCATGATGGCGAACCTATGGCACACGTGCCACAGGTGGCAGTGGAGCCATATCGGTGGGCACACGCGTCATATCGGTGGGACTTCTGGAAGTTGGCAAACGGGCCGTTTTTGACCTCTAGAGGGCCTCTGGTGGGTAAGGAAGGCCATTTTCGTTCTCCCCAGGCTCCTAGAGAGGCTCTGGAGCCTGGGGAGAGCAAAAAACGGGCCTACCGTGCCATCGCGTGCCAAAAGCGGGGGGAGCGTGGGAGAGTCACACACACATGTGCAGGGGGGCAGGGCACATAGAATTATGGGTGTGGGCATGTGCATGTGTGGCCCCCCCGCGCTCCCCCACTTTTGGCACGCGATGGCAAAAAGGTTAGCCATCACTGGTCTAGGACTTCACAGTCCTCTCCTCCTCCTCCTCCTCCACATACCCCACTTCCCTCTAGCACTGATGATGTAACCTAGTTTGGGTAATGAAATGTCTGCAAGAAAACAAGCAATCTCAGAGAGCATCTAGGATGGTCTAGGACCATGATGGCGAACCTATGGCACACGTGCCACAGGTGGCACATGGAGCCATATCTGTGGGCACGCGCGTCATATCAGTGGGACTTCTGGAAGTTGGCAAACGGGCCGTTTTCGGCCTCTAGAGGGCCTCTGGTGGGTGAGAAAGGCCATTTTCGTCCTCCCCAGGCTCTAGAGAGGCTCTGGAGCCTGGGGAGAGCAAAAAACGGGTCTACCGTGCCATCGCGTGCCAAAAGCAGGGGGAGCGCGGGGAGTCACGCACATATGTGCGGGGGGGGCAGGGCACATAGAATTATGGGTGTGGGCATGTGCATGTGTGGCCCCCCCGTGCTCCCCCCACTTTTGGCAACGCGATGGCAAAAAGGTTAGCCATCACTGGTCTAGGACTTCACAGTTCTCCTCCTCCTCCTCCTCCTCCTCCACAAACCCCACTTCCCTCTAGCACTGATAATGTAACCTAGTTTGGGTAACGAAATATCTACAAGAAAACAAGCAAGCACCAAGGACCCCACATATCAACCCTGAGCTACAAAGATTCTCCTTTATTAGATGGCCTAAGTGACTCTTCCAACTAAGCGTTCGTGATCTTCAAGAAGCTCCTATGACGTTAATTTGGAAGGACCACGTTTCTCCTCTGAGGAAGATCTTACAGAGGTTCATCCATTACGTAGCATCATCTCAAAGTAAGGTCTCTATTACACTAAATCTACAGGTAAGATGATCTCAAATGTGAGATCCAGAGTGACCTCTGTCAATGTCTCCAATCAGTGTGGTCTAGTGAGTAAGGCACCAGTCTAGAAAGTGGGAGACTGTGAATTCTAGCCCCGCCTTAGGCATGAAAGCAGACTTTGGACCAATCACCAGGAGCCCGTGAGTTTTAGTGCTGCTTTAGGTATAAAAGCAGGCTGGATGACTTTGGGACAATCGCAGGGAAATGGTGAGTTCTAGTCCTGCCTTAGGCATGAAAGTCTTCTGCCCCAGCTCCGGATTCCCAAGGATTGTGACACACACCAACGGTCCTTATCAAAGTTATAACGTACCAAGAATAAACAAAGTCCGGCAAAGGTTGGCAACCAGCCCAGAAAACAAGATACGATAAGACACTCACTCTCCAAAATGCTCTGTAATAATTACATGTTGTTTCCAGCAAGAAATTACTAACTGCGTGCGACTTAAATAGGCTAAGGGAGTGGCCAATTATCCTCAAACCTTACTCTCGAGGAGACCTCCTCCTCCTGAGTAGCCACTCCTGCCTTTTGGCAGCCCTGCGTGCTCGAGCATTGAGGAGAGGCTCCTCCACTTCGCTCTCTCCACTTGAAGGAGCCTCTGGAGGTTCTGAAGGCCCTGGCTGAGTCTCTGCCTCTGGCACCACATCCTCTTCAGCCTCCTCGCTGTCCGATGTGAGCGCCGGCTGTGCAGGCTGCTGGCATGACCCCACACCAGCCTCCTCCTCGTCGGGATCAGCCATGATCCGCACAGGCCGCTGGCGGGCCACAACAGAAAGCCAACTGGGTGACTTTGGGTCAACCACTAGGAGATGGTGAATTCTATTCCTGCCTTAGGCATGAAAGCCAGCTGGGTGACTTTAGGCCAGTCCCTCTCTCTTAGCCCAACACACCTCACAGGGCTGTTGTTGTGGGGAAAATAGGAGGAGGAAGGTGTGTTGGATATGTTCCTTGCCTTGAGTTCTTTGTATAAATAATAAAGGCAGGATAGGTAAAGGTTCCCCTCGCACATATGTGCTAGTCGTTCCCAACTCTAGGGGGCGGTGCTCATCTCCATTTCAAAGCCGAAGAGCCAGCGCTGTCCGAAGATGTCTCCGTGGTCATGTGGCCGGCATGACTCAACGCCAAAGGCGCACGGAACGGTGTTCCCTTCCCATCAAAAGTGGTCCCTATTTTTCTACTTGCATTTTTCACATGCTTTCGAACTGCTAGGTTGGCAGAAGTTGAGACAAGGAACAGGAGCTCACCCCGTTACGTGGCACTAGGGATTCGAACCGCTGAACTGCCGACCTTTCGATCGACAAGCTCAGCGTCTTAGTCCCTGAGCCACCGCGTCCCTTTTTAAAGGCAGGATACAAATAAATAAATAAATACTCTGTGATTTTATGATTTAGCTCTGGAAGAACAACGCTCTACACTGATATTTTTGGTAAGGTAATGGAGGCGTCTTTGCTTTATGTCTACTATAGCCGAGAAAAAAAACCTCTTTACAAAAACAGAATTGGCAGAAACATTAGTTTGAAAGCCTGCGTTTCAATAACAAACCACTTTCAAATATTTAGCAGTTAACATAATAATAAGAGACACCCACAAGTGAACAGGTTCCATTCATGGATTATGGACAGCAGGACACCTGAGTCAGATTAAAAGCATTTATTCTATAAACACTGAGAAATCATTCTAAAAACCCACATTTTAACAAAGAATCGACCCTTCTGAAAATGTCCATCAAATTCCGCATACCCTGTGAACTAAAAGGTACAATTAACTAGACTGGTAAATAATCAGGTTTCATTTTTAAATGAATGAATGAATGAATGAATGAATGAATGAATGAATGAATGAATGAATGAATGAATGAATACATACATACATACATACATACATACATACATACATACATACATAAATAACCTCTGTATCACGTATCCTTTAATGTCCCATAAGGGACATTGAAGGATACGTGATACAGAGGTATTGGCTGAATTGGCTAGGAAGGAATAAAACTACTGATTTGCTAAAAAAACCCAAAAGATAAAGTACTACATAAACAGAAGAGAATATTTGTAGCTCAAGTTTGAACTGTGAGGTCCTAGGACCGTGATGGCGAACCTATGGCACGCGTGCCACAGGTGGCCCGCGGAGCCATATTGGTGGGCACGCGAGTGTTGACCTAGCTCAGCTCCAGCGCGCATGCGCTCACCAGCCAACTGATTTTCAGGCCTTCTGGTCCCACCGGAAGTTGGGAAACTGGCTGTTTCCGGCTTCTGGAGGGCCTCCGGGGGGATGGGGAAGGCTGTTTTTGCCCTCCCCAGGCTCCTAGAAATACTCTGGAGCCTGGGGAGGGCGAAAAATGGGCCTACCGGGCCATCGTGTATCAAAAGCAGGGGGGAGCGTGGGGGGGGTCACATGTGCATGTGCAGGAGGGCGGGACACATTGAATTATGAATGTGGACACCCACACCCGTGACCCCCCCCCTCCCACCGCTTTTGGCACGTGACGGCAAAAAGGTTAGCCATCACTGCCCTAGGAGCATTCTCAGCTTGGTGGTTTTCTTGCAGACGTTTCATCACCCACATAAGTAACATTATCAGTGCTAAAAGAGAGTGGAGTTTGGCTCTGTTAATACACAAGTGGCTTGCCCTGTCAAGCACGCGCCCAAACCCCCCAAATGCAATGTGCGTGTGGCTTCCGTGAATGAGCCCCGTCCCCCCACAGATGCACACATTGCCCCCTGCATGTGCCCTGTCTCCGAGCATGCACACGTGCCCCCTGCACACCCCTTACCCCCCACACATGTGCACGCGCCCCCCCCCTCGCTCATGGCTTGCCTCCTGCACATGTGTGGCAGAGCCCCAAAGACCAGCTGGCTAGCGGGAGGCATGTGCGCATGCACAGAGGAACTGAACTGGGGTGACGGCTCACGTGCCACCAGAGAGGGTGCTGCGTGTCACTTCCAGTACACGTGCCATAGGTTCGCCATCACGGCGCTAGTATATAAAATAGAGTAAGCCCCACTCCCTTCTAGCGCTGACAATGTTACCTAGTTGGGTCATGAAATGTCTGCATATAAACAACCAAGCTCAGAGAGCTAAATGGAATATTTAGAGGGGATTGGGGTGAATTGTCATGTGACAACATTGACCCGGTTGCATTTACAGCATCCCGTCTCATAATCACGTGACTGCGTTTTACGATGGTTTTGCCCAAAACTTGCATTTACTTCCGGTTTTGGGAAAACCTTGGTGTAGCAAACGATGGATTTGCTTAACAGCCGCGGCCTTCGCATTTGTGACCGCTGCATTTGCTTAACGATTGGAAAAAACGTCGTTGCAATATATGACCGTAAGGGGCAGTCTCAGTTATGGTCATAATTCGAGGACTATCTGTAAAGACAAAGCAGGTTGATTTGAACCTTTCAGAAGCTGAAAACAAGATGTCCGCCCACCACAGATGGCATCCGTTAAAAGTGTCAAAATTATCCCAATTCCAGCAGGTACCTGTCTTCGTAGGTCTCTCGTCTTCTTAGTCATCTTGTCAATTGCGATGTTCAGAGGGTCTCCTTTCTCCTTCCTTCCAGTCTGTTTAAAAAAAATAATAATAACATATATTAAGAAATTAAGCGGAAATAAAAGAGAGATATAAACTACAGGTGGTCCTTGACTTACAATTATTTTTTTGGGGTGACCGTTTCAGGTTTCAACAGCACTGAAAAAAAAGGGACTTAGGACCAGTTTTCACACTTACGACCATTGCGGCATTCGCATTTGGTCACATGATCAAAATCCAGATGCATGGCAACATGCATGTACTTCTGACAGTTGTAGTGTCTTGAGGTCACGTGATCACCTTTTTCGACCTTCGGCCTTCGAAGCAAAGTCAATGTGGAAGTCAAATTCACTGAACAACCACAGTTGAACCCCAAAATTCCATGGGAAAGCAAGTTGTTAAGTGAGTTTTGCCCTATGTGATGATTTTTCTTGCCACAGTTGTTAAGTTGGTAAAAGTAAAGTTAGTTGTTACCAACTTAACAACTGTGGCAAGGAAGGTCGTAACATGGGGCAAAACTCACTTAACAACTTAGTTACCAGTGGAATTTTTAGGCTCAATTGTGGTCATAAGTCAAGGACTACCTATACATATGGCATTGGCCTATCATACATACAATTCTCTCAAAGGATGGTTACTTTGTTTATTTGTGCCAGAAGCATCACAATTAAAATAAGGATACTATAAGACCATGGTGGCAAACCTTTTTGCTGTCGCGTGCCAAAAGCATGGGGACCGTGTGTGGGGGGGGTGTCACACACGTGCGTGCCTACATCCATAATTCAATGCACCCCGCCCCCCCCTGTATGTGTGCATGACCCCCCCGAGCTCCCCCCGCTCTTTTGGCACGTGATGGCACGGTGGGCCCGGTAGGCCCGTTTTTCGCCCTCCCCAGGCTCCAGAAGCTTTCTTGGAGCCTGGGGAGGGCGAAAACGACCTTTCCCACCCCCCTGGAGGCCTTCCGGAGGTCGGAAATGGCCCGTTTCCCGACTTCTGGTGGGCCAGCAAGGCCCGAAAATCAGCTGGCCGGTGCGTGAATGCGCGCTGGAGCTGAGCTAGGGCAACGCTTGCGTGCCCACAGATATGGCTCCATGTGCCACCTGTTACACGCGCTCCATAGGTTTGCCATGACTGCTATAGGACATAAAATTTACACCATATAAAATAGCAGATTAAAATAGGTACAAATTAAACAGGTGTTGCAAGATCCAATCTGGCTCGGTCACTAGGACCAGAAGTTTTGTATATCTCTGGTCCCGGTGATCGACCCAGATTGGATCTTGCAACAAAATTATCCTGGGACACATCTATTTGCTTTCGTTCATAAACGGATCTTGTCCAGAAATCTTCTGTTTAAGATCAAAGGATGGTATCAACAAAGCATCTGTAGACCAGCAGATCTCTTGCCTGCTGAAGGAATCAAGGAATCTCCTGGATCCTAATAATCATCCAGGAAAACCAAACCAAAGCAAAACGTTTTACAAATGAGTTTATAATATCATATGAGGTAACTTATCATCATTACACACTTGGGACGTCAATGCACCAATTCAGAATTCCCCCCGAAAAAAAAAAAAAAGAAGAAACATTACTGATCTGGTTTTTAATCCACTGAAATTAACCTTCGTTACGATAGAAAATATTCAAAATATTCCAAAGGTTTTTAGTTTTGTAAGCCGCCCCGAATCTGAGCGTGAGTGGGTGGCCATATAAATTTTCAATGAAGGAATGGATGAAGGAAGGAAGGAATTTGGTTGTGATCATTTTGAATAAAAAGCCCTTTCTCTTCCTGAAGTTCCACTCTAAATGTTTAGCTGTCTTTCAACTGGCTCTTTATCAATTGATTTAAGACTTTTCCCCAAAGGGAAAGATTGCCAGGTAGCTGGCGTCGCGGTAAAAGGCCTGCAAATATCGGTCCTGTTCCCAGTGAAATAATCCACTTTACGGGAGGATTTAAGCAAAGGATTTCGTCTTTGTGGACAATTTTGTTTTTCAGGGAAAACGCTCAGCAAATCCAGCGGTTTTGAGGGCTGCTCGAGAATGACATTTCTGTAACGCCTTGGCTCGGCTGAGCAACTCAATAGCTTGAACAAACTCACAGTGTGTTACATCAAGAACTTGAAGAGTGCCATACGCAGCTGGGCGACTGGACGCGCCTATTATCCAAGAAGTCCCGCACTCCAGTGGATTTTTTTTCCCCAGTTTAGATTAAACCGTTAGATTATTAAGAGTCACACATTTCTGCTTTGAATAGGTCTAGTTTTTCTCAGTTGGAGGCTCCTTGGTGCTCTCTGAGCCTGGTTGTTTTCTTGCAGGAAACATTTCATTACCCAAATAGGTAACATCAACAGAGCAAACCCCACTTCTTTCTGGAACTGATGATGTTACCTAGCTGGGTAATGAAACGTCTAATCAGAGCACCAAAGGCCCACAGTTTTCCTCCTTTCTTCTTCCTCCTCCTCTTCCTCCCTCCTCCTCTTTCTTCCTTCCTTCTCCTCCTCTTCCTCCCACACCCCACTCTCTTCTAGCATTGATGATATTCCCTAGTTGGGTCATGAAACGCCTGCAAGAAAACTATAAAACTGAGAGAGCACCAAAGGCCCACAGTTTCCCTCCTCTTCTTCTTCCTCCTCCTCTTCCTCCTCCTCCTCTTCTTTCCTCCTCCCAAACCCCTCTCTCTTATAGCACTGATGATATTCCCTAGTTTGGGTCTGCAAGAAAACCACGAAGCTCAGAGAGCATCATGGACCCCACAGTTTTCCTCTTCCTTCTCCTCCCACTCCCTTCTAGCACTGATGATATTCCCTAGTTGGGCCATGAAACGTCTGCAAGAAAACCACGAAGCTCAGAGAGCACCAAGGACCCCACAGATCAACCCTGAGCTACAAATATTCTCTTCTACTCAATCTAATTTTCAGAAGTTAAAGAAGGAAGCGATCCTTGGGGAAGATAAGGAAGCTAGAGGTGGGGTGAGGGGAAGCAGAGGAAAACTGAGTATGGAATTATGCAAAGCCAGGAGCGGCGAACGAGAGGAAGATTTAAGGACATTTACTGAGTAAATCAAAACGATCACAACACCAGAATATTCAGGCTGCATGACTGATCAGCTGTGCTGAGCTCTGAGAAATGTTACCCGGCTAAGAAAAATGGTCGTGACATCAAATGTAATCCACGTAAAAAATGAAATGTTTGAGAAGATCATCTGTCCCGGATAATGGAAGTTGTCCAAAGATGGGTACTTTTACTTGAATTTAAGTTTGGAGGTGGCTGGAAATGCAGGAAGGTGGGCTGTCATTTCATCTTCAGTCTGTCCCTCCTTTAATTCTACGGAAAATGATAACTCTTAACTACAGGCAGTTCTCTTGACAATGAGGAGTTTTGCCCCCATTTTGCAGCCTTTCTAGCTACGGTTGTTAAGTGAATCACTGCAGTTCTTAATAGCAATAGCACTTAGACTTATATACCACTTCATAATGCTTTTACAGCCCTCTCTAAGCGGTTTACAGAGTCAGCATATGTTGCCCCCAACAATCTGGGTCCTCATTTTACCCACCTCGGAAGGATGGAAGGCTGAGTCAACCTTGAGCCTGGTGAGATTTGAACTGCCAAATTGCAGGCAGGCAGCAGGCAGCAGGCAGCAGAAGTAGCCTGCAGTACTGCACTCTAACCACTGTGACACCGTGGGAAGGAAGGAAGGAAGGAAAGAAAGAAGGAAGGGAGGGAGGGAGGGAGGGAAAGAGAGAGAGAGAAAGAAAGAAGGAAGGAAAGAAAGAAAGAAAGAAAGAAAGAAAGAAAGAAAGAAAGAAAGAAAGAAAGAAAGAAAGAAATAGCAATAGCATTTAGCCTTATATACCCCTTTACAGTGCTTTCCAGCCCTCTCTAAGCAGTTTACAGAGTCAGCCTCTTGCCCCCCAACAATCTGGCTCCTCATTTTACCCACTTCAGAAAGATGGAAGGCTGAGTCAAGACAGTTGTTAAGGGAGTTCTGCCCCATTTTGCGGCCTTTCTTGCCACGGTTGTTAAGTGAAATGCTGCAGTTATTAAGTTAGTAACACCGTTGTTAAGTGAATCTGGCCATTCTGACTTTGCTTGTCAGAAGGGTGCAGAAGGGGATCATGTGACTCCTGGGGCACTGCGACCGTCATAAATATGAACCCATTGCCAAGGGTCCGAATTTGGATCACGTGACTCTGGGGATGCCGCAACAGTTGTGAGTGTGAAAAAAACCCCCAGACATAAGTTATGGAGATTTCTCGATCATCTAAATCACGGTTGTCCCAGAGGTGCTTTTTTCCCGAAAGACAACTGGACTTTTCTTGGTTTCTCCTTTCAAATCGTTTCGCTTCTCATCCGAGAGGCTTCTTGAGAACTGAAGACGTTCTGACGAAGCTTCTTGGAGGAGAAGCAAAACGATTTGAAAGAAAAAAGAAAGAAAGGAAAAAACCCACCAAGAAAGTGCAATTGCCTAACGAAAAGAACACCTTTGGGATAGCGCTAAGTCACATTTTTCAGCGGTGCTGCAACTTCAAACGGTCACTAAACGAATGGTTGTAAGTTGAGGACTACCTGTGCAAGGCTGTAGAAGTGCCCCGTTTTAGGACAGAAGTCTTCCTGCTTTCCCCCACAGGAGGAAAGACCACTGTTTTGTAACTTTCCCTACCGGTTCGCAAACATAATCCCATCCACACATGCGCCCGGCCTTCCACGCATGTGCTTTGCTGGCATGCACACCTTCCACGCATGCTCTCGGCCTCAAAAACGTGCCTAAATAGGATGGCATAGATCCGGGGCGGGTTGGCGGGGAAACCTGTGATTTCCGCTACCAGTTCGGGCAAACTGGTGCGAACCGGCTGAATACCACCTCTGTGTTGTGGCTCCGTCCTCCGAGCCTATCTTATCGGAGGAAGAAGGCTCCGAACATGAAGGAGAGGAGACGGCCAGGTCTCCCTCTCCAGGACCCTCCTCTCTGGCAATGCCTCTGGAGGACACCGAAGGCCAAACGATAGGCTCAGAGCCAAGCACGTCCCCGCAGCCACAGGTGGACAGCGACGAGGAAAATAAGTGCTGGCTGGACCCTCGCCACAGGTGCAGGGAGAAGCGTGCGCAGCAGAGGGGAAGGCGTGCCCGAGATTAGCTGAGTCACTGGACCACACCCCACAGGCTATAAAAGGGAGTGTGATGGCCATTCCGATTCTGTGACGGACAAAGCTAATCTCTGGCGAAGCACTTTGCACCTTCGGACACAACATCTATTTTGCTCTGGATTTAATTACGAACTGGACTATTCAAACTGTGTGTATTTTTGTCTGTGTTATCAGAGTAAAAGCTCTTGGCAAGCAACCACGGAGTTGCTGCCAAGTTCCTTATCACTGACGTTGTGTGTTTGAAGTGTTTATTTAACCCTCGGCTGGCTGGTTGGGTGTGTGCTTGGTACAGGGACAGAACACTCTGTTCCTGAATCTTTGCAGCCAAGAAATCGCGGACAGCCGCTGAAAAAGCCCCAACTGTTTTATCCACTACACATTGTAGATCGAAACGTCCCAGCGCCATTTATCCAGTAATTCATCCAGCCAGAGACAGGTGGACAGATTATTTATTGATCCAACGGTCATAAGGCCTTAATGTACATTTCTTCTCGCCCCTCTTTCCTGCCTCCCCCCCTTCCTCAAATCATCAGCTAGGAAGAGGACATCATTCTCCGTCGTTCATTCAAAATTTCAATATCTCTCCCGTTTATTAAGGCATACATTAAAATTGGGGGTGGGGTGGGGGTGGGGGGGGAAAAAGACCTGACTAAAATGATTTCTAATATTGCTTTCCCGGTGGGGAGATATAATTTCTTGCCTCTCGGGACCGGTAAGAGGTAATGTAATCAGAAGACAAAATAAAATGTATTAACCAGCACAGTTGTCTAAGTAAAGCTTTTATTTCTATAGGAAATATCGATCAGTCTTCTGGTTGATTTACCTTACCTCTTACCGTTCCCCTGCCTCAAACAAGGAGGAAGGTGGAGGCAAAATTTTCTGTGTAATGAACAGATGCCGTTTATTAAAATTGTCCCTGCTGTGTAACCAATTCAACCAGATGTATATGGAGATTCTCCGTCATCCAGGTCGTGGTTGCCCCAAAAGTGCTTTTTTTTTTCAAGAGGCACCTGGATTTTCTGGGTTTTTCTTTTTGAAGGCGTTTCACTTCTCATCCAAGAAGCTTCTTCAGATCTGACTGGACTCTTGAAAACAAGCACCTTTGGGACAGTTCAACCAGAGTTTAATTGAGCAAGATCTGAAGGACAACCATCACTTGAGGTACATCCAGTGGTGGGTTGATCCTGGTTCTCCCCGGTTCAGTTCGGATAGCGGCGATGGTGAGAATCAAACCCAATTTTATAACCTTTGTTGCCATGGGCATTAAGTGAATCTGGCTTCCCTCACAGACTTTGCTTATTGGAAATCAGCTGGGAATCCCAGGATGCTACAACTCAGGCTGGTTGACAGAGACCTGAATATTGATTATATGACGTTGGGGGACACTGTGACAGTTTTAAGTGTTGTAACTTAAGCCAGTTGTAATTTTTTTTCAGCCCTTTTATAATGTTGAACGGTCATTAAATGAACAGTCGTTAAGTCAAGGATTGTCCATCAATTTCTGAATTGGAAATCGTTGTGTTTCAGAAATAGATAGAATGGTAGATTTGACCAGCTGAATCAGATTTACAAGGATTATTATTATTTTTTTAAATGATTGTGTTTCATAGGACATTTTATTACTTGAAAAAAATGTAATAAGCAGCCAATATATATATATATACATATACATATACATATACATATACATATACATATACATATACATACACACACACACACACACACACACACACACACACACACACACACACACATATATATATATATATATATATGTTTTCTCAGGTTTTCGCGGGTGTTTGTATGTAGGTCTTTGGTTATTCGGGTCTTCTCCCACGTAAAATTGGAAGTGTCTTGGCGACGTTTCGACGAAGTCTCATTCGTCATCTTCAGGCTCATTCGTCATCTTCCAGGAGCTCCTGGAAGCACGAAGCCGAGAACACCAGCCTGAAGATGACGAATGAGACTTCGTCGAAACGTCGCCAAGACACTTCCAATTTTACATGGGAGAAGACCCGAATAACCAAAGACCTACATATATGTATATGTATATGTATATGTATATGTATATGTATTATTTTTATATCTGGAATGAGCTACATATGATCATTTGTAGTTAAGGAAATGATGCACCTATTATTATTTTTTTTAAAAAAAACATTTGTATATCAGAAGAAAACAGATGTCACTTTAATTTAATGCAAACATGTTTTTATATTTAAAAAGGAAGGAGGAGATTTTAACAGGAAGTATAATCATCTTCCCACCAACATTTAATGGGCGGAAACATTTTTTAAAACATATGTATATATATTGACATCAAGGCTTGGAAACAAGTTTTGGAACTCATACATATTTATTTCGGGAGATTGGGCAAGAATGAAACCTAATGACGATAACCTTGGTCACAATTCTTAAATAATTATTTTAAACGTGTACCTTTAGCGTGGTGAATCTGATTAGATCTAAAATGAGTTGCATGAGAATTTTTAAAGCTCAAAGCCATTGGGATGATGGGCAATCTTATCGTGGAATTTCTGAAAGAAGGAGAAGGCAAGGAGGAGATGGAGGGGAAGGTTTTTGTTGTTTTTTACCCTGCTTAGTTTTATAGTTTTAATATGGTTTTGCACCTTGCTTTAACTTGTGATTGGGAGAGGAGGAGGAGGAGGAGGAGGAGGAGGAGGAGGAGGAGGAGGAGGAGGAGGAGGAGAAGAAGAAGAAGGAGAAGGAGAAGGAGAAGGAGAAGGAGAAGGAGAAGGAGAAGGAGAAGGAGAAGAAGAAAGGAGGAGAAGGAGAAGAAGAAGGAGAAGGAGAAGGAGAAGGAGAAGGAGAAGGAGAAGGAGAAGGAGAAGGAGAAGGAGAAGAAGGACGCCTACACCTCATTTTAAACCAAACTGGACGAAAATATGTCACTTACCACCTTCTTGGTGAGTGCCACAAGCAGTGGTATTTGCAGAACCTACAACACTCCACTAGTGTGTGTGTGCATTTGTGTGTGTGTATAGTTTGCCTTTTAAACACACACATACAAACACATGCATGCCTCTGGATAGCAACCAAGGTGCCTTGCAGGTGTCAAATATGGTGAGGTGTGTTTGGGACAGTTGGCTTCGTTTGGTGGCTGTCATCCCACAGCAACCTTATCTACACTACAGACCATGAGAGTTAAGGATTGATTGCTCCTCCCATGTAACTTCCCACCTCTCACACTGAATTAATAGCTGGCTGCCTAAGACAACGACAGAGAGTTCATCCGTGTAAATAATGAAGTAGTGCGTAGCATTAATTCTACTCCGGAATCAAATGATTTCCCTCTAGCCCCCTCCCCCGATAGGCAAAACCAGTATCATGGGCACAGATATATAAATGATTTTCTATGATGAGCCTTGGTGGCGCAGCAGACTAAAGCGCTGTTAACTAGCACCAGCTGCCTGCAATTACTGCAAGTTTGAATCTCACCAGGCTCAAGGTTGACTCAGCCTTCCATCCTTCCGAGGTAGGTAAAATGAGGACCCGGATTGTGGGGGCAATAAGATGACTTTGTATAAAAAAGAACACCGCTTAGGGGGAGCCCGAAAGCCCTACTAAGCAGGTATATAGAAAAGTATGAAGGCTATTGCTTAACGCATTGTAAGCCACCCTGAGTCTCCGGAGAAAGGGCGGCATATAAATCGAACCAATAAATAAAATAAATAAAGAAGCAACGCTTAAAAGATGCCCAAACACACAAACACATACACACAAACACGAAAAGTGAAATTTAGTGGGGGGGGGGGGGGGAAAGAATAGTTTCCCAAAGAGCCTTGTGCATCCACCTTACAATCAGTTCCTGCCGTTTCCTCTGATCGATACTCTAAACGATACTTATTTAATTGCTCACCGGTTTAATTAGGGGAAGTGAAACACAATTATAGGGCATTAGTGCAAAGTCGGTGCAAAGGACCCATTTGGGACGCATCGGACTGGAGGAACCAACTGGCTTAACGACATTTTCCCTTGAAAAAAAATCTTAATTAAAAGCTTTACCCCAGGGGAGGGAGTGAGGAGGGGGGAAATACAGCGAGCGCCACAAAGAACGAACACGGTTTCTGTGTGTCTGCTAATTTAAGTTCATACATTTGTTTTGATATTTGGCACAAAGAAAGAGAGAGAAGGGGGGAAGAATACACCAGACACTATATATAGGAGATTATTTCCATTTTAGACAGCCTAAAAACTGTGGAGGGAAAAAAAATGAAAAAAAGCTTAGACAATTGCAAGGGAAAATACATAAATTTTACTCTGTATATATAAGTGTTTGTATACTAAGAGCAGAAAGTTCTTCAGCAAGGTAAGAATTTCAGTTTGTACTAAAAGAGAAGCTACATGAATTAGGTACAACTAATTGGAGGAGGAGGAGGAGGAGGAGGAGGAGGAGAATTATGGGGTCCTTGGTGCTCTCTGAGATTGGCTGTTTTCTTGCAAACATTTTATGACCCAACTAGGTAACTTCATCAGTGCTAGAAGAGACTAGGGTTTGCTGGGAGGAGGAGGAGGAGGAGGAGGAGGAGGAGGAGGAGGAGGAGGAGGGAGAATTGTGGGGTCCTTGGTGCTCTCTGAGCTTGGCTATTTTCTTGCAAACATTTTATGACCCAACTAGGTAACTTCATCAGTGCTAGAAGAGACTAGGTTTGCTGGGAGGAGGAGGAGGAGGAGGAGGAGGAGGAGGAGGAGGAGGAGGAGGAGAGGAGGAGGAGGAGGAGGAGGAGGAGGAGGAGGAGGAGGAGGAGAATTGTGGGGTCCTTGGTGCTCTCTGAGCTTGGCTGTTTTCTTGAAGACATTTCATGACCCAAATAGATAACATCATTAGTGCCATTGTAACTTCGAATGGTCACTAAATGAACTGTTATAAGTTGAGGACCACCTGTACAGAACAATAGACATGAACACCTGCCATCACATCCTTCAGGTGTGACCGCCATAGCTCAGGGGCACCTCCTTGAATATATTTAGAACAGCAAATGCATATTATTTTGGAGCAACTCCGAATACATCCTCCTCTCTTTCGCTCTGAGGTTTGCTTTTCCTGTTTAAAACAGCGAGGTCTTATTATTTCCCACGGATCGGGGTGGCACAGTTGTGCGCCCAGGTTTTTTATCATCTGCCTCAAGGCCCCGAGGAAGCCTTGGTGCAGGGGAAAACAAAAAAACGTAGCTGAGTTTGCTATAAATAAGCAAGGACATCAATTCATAAATTTTAAAAATCAGGCCGTTAATCAGTCATAGCTCCAAGCTGTGAAGAGAAACTTCCTAGAAATTTTGGAAGGAAATTACGTGAAGAAATAAGAGTTTCATTCCTAGCTTTTTTTTAAAATCATCTGTGGCAAAACTTGAAAATCTGTTTATAGCCCTGGTCAAGGACAGTTTTATTATAAGGGCAGCCCAGAGTTAAGGGGGAATGATTCGTTTATTCATTACTATCGCAGTGATCAGAACTGAAGGGTAAGCGTTTGAAGGAACCACTAGTGGAATCTGTCCGTACAAAATCTGCTTCTGGAGTCACTCAACAGAAATAAGCATCTGTTTTTTCAATTATGATCCTACCTGGCCATTGGAAAAGGAACACCTGTTGTCTCCGTTGGCCTACTGAGTCCTCCAGGAAAAAGAGAATGAAAAGAAAGAGTGTCCGAAAAGCCGGCTTCTCCACGCTCACCTACAAGCCAAAAGTGATGTCTTGAAGTCTGTTCTGCCCCAGCTACGGATCCCAAAGAACGCAGCACACACAAAATCCGTTCAAATCTTAGTTTACTAAACAAACCAGTTTTTTACAACAACGGCTGTTAATTAACTGCATTAACAGCCGCCAAAAATTCAAAGAATAATAACTGAAAGCTTACTGTGGTTGGCAGAATGCCCAGAAGCAATTTGCAGGAAGCTGATAAGATAAGCAAGACAAGACACAAAGGTATGTGAACCAAGTTGTTCCCTGCAAATTGCTTCAGTCGGCGTTCCTCCTTAAATAGGCTAAGGGAGTGGCCAATTAGCCCCAAGCCTTACTCTCGAGGAGACCTCCTCCTGAGGAGCCACTCCTGCCTTTTGGCAGCTCTGTGTGCTCGTGCATCAAGAAGAGGCTCCTCCTCTTCTTCCTCTTCACTTATGGGAGCTTCTGGAGGTTCTGAAGGCACCGGCTGAATCCCCGCCTCTGGCACCACATCTTCTCCAGCCTCCTCACTGTCCGACTCGAGTGCCAGCTGCACAGGCTGCTGGCGCAGCACCACACCAGCCTCCTCGCTGTCGGAATCAGCTACTAGCTGCACAGGCCGCTGACGGGCCACAACAAAGTTTTGCCAGGATTCTCCTATTCAGTAATGACTTTTAATCCGATAGAAGAGAAGATCTGGTAGCTCAAGGTTGAATTGTGGGGTCCTTGGTGCTCTCTGAGCTTGGTGACATCTCATTACCAAACGTGCTAACATCATCAGTGCTAGAAAAGAGAGGATCTCTAGAAAAGATCAGATTGAAATGTGGAAATCAATTTTCTAAGCTGGCTTTGATTCCACATCGTTTCAGGATAGGAGACAGGCGGCTTAAAAGTTCTCGCGTGGAAAAGCTCTCACCGCTGCCAGAATCCCCTCAAGAAGATCAACCAGGTTAAGCAGGCTTTCCAGTTTTGAATGCAACCACCAGGAATAAATTTATCCTTTTCATCTTTGCACTGGCTTTCTCCAATATGTCATCTGGTGGTGGGGGAAAAAAAAATCAGTTTCTCTTATTGTATCATCTGTATTAAATTTTCTGAATGTCAGCAATGGCAAATCCTAGTAAATTGGAGGTGGCCTTTTTTGATGATTCGGTTAACCTTCGCGTACGCCCAAATCCAACCGCGACTTGATCAAATTTAAATCCGCGTCCGCTCAAAAGTGACACGGGGGAGGGATCCGTAGCACCTTCAACTATTCTGCTTCCACCAACACAGACGCTGCTACTTGTAAACGTCAAGCAAGGTAGGTAGTACGAGTTACAGCAGTTCATTTAATGCCATTCAAAGTTACGACGGCAGTGAAAATAGTGACTTATGTTTTTCACACTTACAACGGTCACAGCGTCCTCTTGGTCACGTGCTCAGAATTCAGACACTTGGCAACTGCTTCACATTTATGACGGTTGCAATGTCCCATGGTCACGTGGGATCACGTGACAAGCAAACTCAATGGGGAAGCCAGATTCACTTAACAGCTTCGTTACTAAATCTCTTCGGAAGTTGTGGGAGCTTCATCCGTGGAAGTTTTCAAGAAGAGACTTGGACTGCCATCTGTCGGAAATGGTGGGAGGGTCTCCTAGCTTGAGCGGGGGGTTGGACTAGATGACCTATAAGCAGGGATGGGTTCTAATTTTTTTTACTACCGGTTCTGTGGGCGTGGCTTATTTTGTGGGTGTGGCTTGGAGGTCATGTGACTAGGTGGGGGTGGCTAGCTAGTCAGAGTCATTTCTGGAAGGTCCTCACACTTACGACCAGTCCTCGCATTTACGACTGGTCCTCACACTTACAACCCGACTCATTTTTTTAATTTTATTTTTATTTTATTGAATTTCTATACCGCCCTACTCCCGAAGGACTCAGGGCGGTGAACAGCCATAAAATAAAACACATACATATACAAAATTTAAAATCGAATAAAATGAATTAAATAAATTTGGCTGAATTAATACCCATAATTTAAAATACCCATATTTTAAAATACATTAAAATTTAAAATTTGCACTTAAAAGGGAGAAGATTTAGGCGAGGCCAGCTTGATGAAATAACAGAAATAACATTTGTTTGCTTTTAACACTGATCAGCTGTAGGGCGGCCCTTTGAAGCCCCGCGGCAAGAATTTAAACAGTTTTTTTCCCTCTAGTCATCAGCTGGGACTCAGGAGGCAGCAATAGATTGGGGGTGGGACCAAATAAAAGGTAAGAATAACGTGGGGGGTGGGGGGGTGGGAGGGTGGGGGGGAGAACTGGTTCGGTGATGTCATATCGTCACCGCTACCGGCTCGGCCGAACCGGACCGAACTGGGAGGAACCCACCACTGCCTATAAGGTCCCTTCCAACTCTGTTAATCTGTTAACTCCTCTGGGGAGATTGTCAGTCATCCAAGTCATGGCTGCCCCAAAGGTGCTTTTCCACGAGGCAACTGGACTTTCTGGTTTTCCTTTGAAGACGTTTCGCTTCTCACCCAAGAAGCTTCTTCAGCTCTGATTGGATGGTGGGGAAGGGAAGGATTGATTCTCCTTGCAGACAGCTGGTCATTTGCATTCCTATTAGAGGGTCCTTCAGGCCACTTGGAGATTTATTTGTGTCCTCAGGGTTACCTGAGTAGTGAAAATGGTTCCTGTAGTCTGCACTTTTTCTGGAAATCCATTCCTACTCCCACACCCAAATCTTTGACCCAAATCATCCAGTCAGAGCTGAAGAAGCTTCTTCGATTAGAAGCGAAACGTCTTCAAAGGAAAACCAGAAACAATGTTGTTACTAATTTAACGACGACAGTAATTCACTTAACAACTGGGAAAAGAAAGGTCATAAAATGGGGCAAAACTCACCTTAACAAGTGTCTCACTTAACAGCAGAAATATTGGGGTCAGTTGTAGTCATAAGTCGAGGACTACCTGTACTCTGATATCAATAGCAAAGGAGCATGGTGGCTCAAATGGTTGGAACGCTGGGCAGGAGGTTTAAGAAGCCCATGTTTGAGACCCGAGAGCTGCCGTAGGGCAG
>NW_026844020.1:1547318-1574818 GCF_029531705.1 Pantherophis guttatus
TCCCCAGCCGACATCTCTAAACTTGGCATGGCTGGCTGGGGAATTGTGGGAGTTGAAGTCTTCACATCTTTAAGACTCGCCATGGTTGAGAAACACTGTAAGAGTTTATTTTATATGTATTTTTCTGAGGGGGGGGGAAAAACTTACTGACATTATGTCGCTTTCAGGAAATTGTGTGATGCAAAAAGGAAGGACAATAATCGACAGTTCTATATAATATTCATAGTCAGGTGGCTTTTAAGAAGTTAAGGACTAAACCAGATATTAATTGGAACAGATGACAAACTGATAAAGAAACCATATTGTTACTTATCAAGTATTAAACTTGAAAGTGAGCAAATAAAGGAGACAATGATTGCCTGGGCTAAAAATTTTAGATATGCAATAGAATTAGATAAATGGCAGAAACTATGGGATAGAAATATTAAAATGACTATGTCGACTGCATGTAAAGGAAATTTGTATAAAATATTTTATAGATGGCATTTTGCACCGGCAAGACTGACAAAAATGTATAACGATAGATCCGCTAAATGTTGGAAGTGTGATCAATTACCCGGTTCATATTACCATATGTGGTGGACATGCCCAAAAGCCAAAAAATATTGGACGGAAATACATACTTGGCTGGAAAAAATGAACAAAGCAAACATATAGACTTGAAACCAGAGATATTTTTGTCGGGCATTCTACCAGAAAAAATATTACAAAAAGACTACATATCTGGTCTTGCATATATTAACTGCAACTAGAATTGTATTTGCACAGCAATGGAAAAAGAATAAGATTCCATCTGAGGAAAATGTGATTAAGAAAATATTAGAATGCGCAAAAATGGATAGACTAAAGCTTACTATTAAAGATAAAGAAGAAACTGAATATTTTTTAATATGGGACATATTTTATCAATGACTAGACAATAGAAACAGAAGTTAAAAAGGAGGAGATATAAAAGGAGGAAATGCCAAAGTGGAGAGTTGTTAAAGAAGATGATGTTAAGTATTATTGTTATTATATTATCATATTATTATATTGCCAATATTACAGTGATGAATACCACAATAAATTTGTGTACTATGATTGTTTAAAAGTAACTGTACCCAGACCACACAGTATTTGATGAAAATTGAATGTTATATAAATAAAACAAATAAAACATTAAAAAAAGAAGAAGCTTCACACCCTTCAAAAAGCTAAGTTTGAAGGAAGACCCATTCACCAATAGTTTAGGGATCTTTAAAACATATCCTTGTAGCCACAGAAAAAGGGAAAAAAAGAAGAAGAAGATAGCAGAGGAGAAAGCAGACAGGCACAAGTAGTCCTCAAACTACATCCACAACTGAGCCCAAAATATATGCTGTTAACCGAGACAGTTGTGAAGTGAATTTTACCCTGTTTTACAACCTTTCTTGCCTCAGTTGTTAAGTGAATCACTGCAGTTGTTAAGTTAGTAAAACGAGTTATTAAGTGAATCTGGCTTCCCCGTGGACTATGCTGGTCAGAAGGTCGCAAAATGACCCAAAGACATTGCAATTGTCATAAATACGAGTCAGTTGCCAAGCATCCAATTTTTGATCAGGTGACCACGGGGATGCTGCAACGGGTCGTAAGTGTGAAAAATGGTCACAAGTCACATTTTTCAGTGCCGTTGTAACTTTGAGCAATCACTAAATGGTCTGTTTTAAGTCGAGCATTACCTGTATAGAGTTAAGTGGCTCATTTCAAAAGTTTTCCCTAGTTTTGCCCTAATTTGATATTTTATCCTGCGTATGTATGTATACACACACACACACACACACACACATACATACATACATACAAACATATAGATACATAGATACATACTTTTTTCTTTTTCGTAGGCTTTTATGTGCATATACTTTCTAGCCAGGTTTTACCTACGTAAACTAAGTTGTTCTACAGCCCTGGTTCTGTGAAATCTCATTCACAAGTTTCTGGGCCTTTTTTCTGCTGACAAACTGCAACTCTGTGTTGCTCTCTGGGAGACCTCTAACCAACTACTGTTTGTGTGGTAAGAAGATTTTGTATCACTGGACTGATTTAACTGGCAAAGACTTGGATTGATTTAAAGACTATGAGATTGTTTTTTCCCTATAAAGTATACTTTTGATAAACCAGTTTGCACATCTCTTATTCATTACTCTCAGCAATGTTTCTCTGTGCTCTACACTCTGCTGGTTGGTAACACAACAACAATATCCTTAACTCAGATTTCAAGATGTATCTTTTTTTTTTTAGCATTACCAACAGAAGCTTATAACAGAAGCTCTGCAGTCAATATCAATTTATCAATATCCCGCGGACAACTTATCAATATCCTGTGGACACCACTGGCTATTACGTATTTGAGACAGTTACTCTATATGGCTGTTCAGAATAAAACAGAATTGTTTTATTCTGTTACTCTGAACAGCCTTACAGAATAACTATCTCAAATGGTTAATGATAGCCGGTGCTGTCCGCAGGATATGGTTAAAAAAAAAAAAAAAAAAAAAAAAAACGAAGCAAGATGGCTGCAGGGACAGTATGGTCCCACCATCTTGCCATCTTGATCTACATCTATACCAGTGGTGAAATCCTACCGGTTCGCACCGGTTCAGGCAAACTGGTAGTGATAAAATCTACCAGTTCGGCGAACCGGTAGTAAAAAAAAGCTACCGAACCGGTATTCCTGACGATCCTGCTTTCTAGCGAATCTAAATCGCGCGGCACAGCTGTTCCCCCCCTCGCTATTCTACTTACCTTCAAATGGCTCCTTTTTCCATGCGAAATGTGTGTTTGTGCGCAATGCGCATGTGCGCACAGTGTGAGTTCGGTGCACACTGCACATGCGCATCTGGTGCGCAATGCACCTGCACGGGTAGTGAACTGGTGGACATCTGTGGAGGATTTCACCACTGATCTATACATCTATATATCTATATACTGTATCTATGTATCAGCTACACAGGTAGTCCTCGAATTACAACAATTCATTTAGTGACTGCTCAAAGTTACAACGGCACTGGAAAAAGTGACTTATGACCTTTTTTCCAGTCTTAAAAACCGTTGCAGCATCCCCATGGTCATGGGATCAAAATTCAGACACTTGGCAACTGATTCGTATTTGGTCATAAGTCAAGGACTACCTGTATATCTATATATCTACAGATAAATATGTATCTATCTCTATATCTATTATCTTTCTCTATCTACTTATCCCTATAAATAGATCCCTATATCTATAAAGATAGATAGACAGATAGATAGATAGATAGATAGATAGAGGATAGATATATAGATATATAGATATATAGATAGATAGATAGATAGATAGATAGATAGATAGATAGATATAGATAGGACAGAGACAGACAGACAGACAGACAGACAGATACGATAGATAGATAGATAGATAGATAGATAGATAGATAGATAGATAGATACAGTAGATAGATAGATAGATAGATAGATAGATAGATAGATAGATAGATAGATGGATGATAGATAGATAGATAGAAAACAGACAGACAGGCAGACTAAAAGACCTCCAAGGTCCCTTCCATCCCCGTCATTCTCTGATATTATGTTTATTATGCAAAGATATCCATGCTGTATCAAAACTGCACTCCGAGTTTTCTTCTGAAATTCCAGAAGATCTGAAGTTTGGCCTTGACTGCCATGCATGGCCGGCAAGCTGGAGAAATGTGGAGCAAGATTTCACAGCTTTCGTTGTGATGGGAGACGTCTGACATTGCCAGGGAAAACAGCACCGAAACCCGAGAACATCCATGGCTTTAATCTCCAATTCTATGCAGATCATGGCATGCAGATCTTGACTGGGTAAATTCTCCTTATTACCGCTCATATCTGCTTACAGAAGACAGGGTACATTTTCTTTCATTTTTTCCTCTCTCTCCCGGCATTTCTATTTTTTATTTTCTCTGAATTATTCTTGGGTGCTGGGTAGTCATGAAGACGAAATACAGAATTAATTCAATGTATTCTACTCCCAATTGTAAGTCAAATTAAATCGAACCTGGTCTTATTTTCATAAAGGGGAGGGGAAAAAAAGCCCGTGTGGCAATTTTATTTTTAGGCATATAATCTCCCTGTCCCTCACCAAAAAGCACCCAATAACCAACGTTTAAAATTATGCACACTTGCTTTGATTCTCTATCTCACTCTAAAACTGAACTGATCCCAGAGTAAATTCGTAATTATTTCCTAGCTTCCACGTTAGTGTAAACGTGAGACCTAAATACAAAAATAATTTATCAAAACACTTTTAAAAGAGAGAGAGAGAAATCAACTTATTTTTTTAAGGTGAAATAGCAAATGGCCATACTTCGTCATTCTCGTATTAAATGTCCCCTCTATTGGGAGCCTCCTACCCATTTTTGGACCTTAGAAATGATGTAACAGTTCCATAAAGTACTAGTAGAAGTAGACTTCTCATCAGTGGTGAAATCCAATTTTTTTTACTACCAGTTCTGTGGGTGTGGCTTGGTGGGCGTGGCATGGCTTGGTGGGCGTGGCAGGGGAAGGATACTGCAAAATCTCAATTCCCACCCCACTCCAGGGGAAGGATACTGGAAAATCCCCATTCCCACCCCACTCTGAGGCTAGCCAGAGGTGGTATTTGCTGGGTCTACAAACTGCTCAAAATTTCCTCTACCGGTTCTCCAGAATCTGTCAGAACCTGCTGGATTTCACCCCTGCTTCTCATCCATGTTTAATTGAAAAAAAAAAAAAGTATGGTTACAAAGAGCCGAGAAGTGTCCATGGTTAAGAGGGCAGAAAAGGAGATTAATCTAGTGGCTAAGGAATCAGGCTAGAAACTAGGAGCTGGTGAGTTCTAGTTCTGCCTTAGGCCGGAAAGCCAGCTGGGTGACTTTGAGTCAATCACCAGGAGACTGTGAGTTTTAGTCCCACTTTAGGCATGAAAGCCTGCTGGGTAACTTTGGGCCAATCACAAGGAGCCTGTGAATTCTAGTCCCACCTTAGGCATGAAAACCTGCTGGGTGACTTCGGGCCAATCACCAGGAGATGGTGAGTTCTAGTCCCACTTTAGGCATGAAAGCCAACTGGGTTACTTTGGGCCAATCACCAGGAGATAGTGAGTTCTAGTCCCACCTTAGGCATGAAAGCCGGCTGGGTGACTTTGGGCCAATCACCAGGAGATAGTGAGTTCTAGTCCCACCTTAGGCATGAAAGCCAACTGGGTGACTTTGGGCCAATCACCAGGAGATAGTGAGTTCTAGTCCCACCTTAGGCATGAAAGCCGGCTGGGTGACTTTGGGCCAATCACCAGGAGACAGTGAGTTCTAGTCACACCTTAGGCATGAAAGCCAGTTGAGTGACTTTAGGCCAATCACCAGGAGACAGTGAGTTCTAGTCCCACCTTAGGCATGAAAACCTGCTGGGTGACTTTGGGCCAATCACCAGGAGATGGTGAGTTCTAGTCCTGCCTTAGCCATGAAAGCCAGCTGGGTGACTTTCAGCCAATCACCAGGAGATGGTGAATTCTAGTCCCACCTTAGGAACCGAAAACCATCTAGGTGACTTTGGGCCAATCACCAAGAGACAGTATGTTCCAACCCCGCCTTAACCATGAAAGCCAGTTGGGTGACTTTGGGCCAGTCACTTTCTCTCAGCCCAACCCATGCAGGGGTGGGATTCAAAAATTTTAGCAACTGATTCTCTGCCCAGTTGCTGAGTGGGCGTGGCCATGGTCGGTGTGGCCTACTCAGCCTCCTGCATCACGGTGGTGGTGGGGAGCATTTTCATAGGCTCCGGAGGCTTTCCTTGAGTTGCCGGGAGGGCGAAAACGGCCTCCCTCGGGCTCCGGAAGCCCTCCAAAGACCAGAAACGGGTCCATTTCCAGACTTCCAGGAGACCCATTTTTTACCCTCCAAGAGCCTCCACGTGGGTCCTGCAGTTACCTGGCATCCAAAACACTCTACGTGGAGACTCCTGGGAAGGGAGGAGCGGGGGGGGGGGGGAGGCAGCCAGTCCTTGCAACTACTGGTTCGGCGAACCAGATGTAAAATTAGCATCCGGTTCGCCAGAACCAGTCCGAACCGGCTGAATCCCACCGCTGGGTAAATGTCTGCAAAGAAACCAACCCAGCTCAGAGAGCACCAAGGACCCCACACGTTACGTTCTACCTTCCTTCGCTTAAATATTCTTAGTTTTATTCTAGTAATACCCCTATTGGATGCTGCTGTTGTCCTAAAACTTGTAGTTTGGCAATGTTGAAAGATCAGCCAAACGGCGTTTCATCCCTCAGGTTCTCGAGAGGTCTGAATTTTCAGGTCAGAAACTTCATCAGAGGATGTTCCCCTGCTAGCAGAGCTTCATTAGCCTTCAAAAATTGGCCAGTGGCTGAGGTGGGGTAATGCCTCTCATGAAACTCTTTCTTCTCACTGAAGTCCTTTAAACCACTCGTGATCTGGGACTAATAATGGTTTAAAGCTTTGTTTCCTGTGGCCGGGATCGCACTGCGTTTGATATTATGGTGTTATCTCCCTTTTTTTATTTTTATTTTTTAAATTGCACTGTATATTTTAGCCACCCCCAGAGCTATGTGGCACGGAGTAATATACAAATGTTAATAAAATGTTGTGAACAACTTTGGCAGTGTTGCCACAAGAGTCACAGATTGTCCACTCCAGTGTGGTGAGTAACATCAAAAATTTAAGCCAAACTTACATAGGTGATCCCTAACTTTCAACCATTTGTTTAATGACCCTTCGAAGTTACAACACTACCGGAAAAAAAAACCTGACTTATGACCTTTTTTCACACTTACGACGGTTGCCGTATCCCCAAGGTCACATGATCAAAATTCAGACGCTTGGCAACTGACTCATAGTTATGACGGTTGCAGTGTCCCAGAGTCACAGGGATCATGCATGTGATTTTTGTGACTTTCTGATAGTCACAAGTCAATGGGGAAGCCGGATTCACTTAATAACCATGTTACTAATTCAGCCACTGCAGTGATTTACTTAACAACTATGGCAAGACTGGTCGTAAAAGGGGGGGGGACTCATTTAACAGTTATCTTGCTTAGCGATGGAAATTTTGGGCTCAATTGTGATCATAAGTCGAGGACTGCCTGTAGGTATGTATCCAGGGGTGGGTTTCACATATTGTTGGCACCAGTTCGCCATGCACACACATGCTCGGTTCGCTCGTGTGCACCTTCCACACGTGCGCCCCGCCTTTCACACGCTCACTGCGCACACATGCACCTTCCATGCATGCACCCACCATTCCATGCATGTACTTTGCTTGTGCGGGCATCTTCCATGTGCCCAGCCTCGAAAACATGGCTATATAGGACGGCATTATGTCCGGGATGGTGGGCAGGCCCACCAGCAGTTGCCGCTACCGGTTCCCCCAAACCATTCCGAACCGGCTGAATACCACCTCTGTATGTACCTCTTGAAATTCAGAAGCTTTTGAAAGGAAATCTCAACTCACTAACTTAGAAGGTTTTCCAAAGATCTGCTAATCTTTGCAGCTTCACCAGAATTTTGAGACGGAGGATTGTGAAGTTCAGACAATCACAGGGTGTTAGCAAATTGTCAAATAGTTTGTTGGAAACTATATATATATATACATATATATTTCCCATTTTTATTGCATATTGACTGAGATTTCGTATTATTCATTTAAGGCCGCTGCAAAATGCTACGGCATAGACATAATGAAATACGGTACGCGGTATGATCTCTAACTCTGCTGACCAACCTGATTTTTTTCTGCCCCATCTTTCAATTTCTGTCTTGAGCAACAGACAAGTTTGAAATAGGATCAATCCCTTTATTGTACGACTGCTCTCCATTAAATGGCCCTGTTGGGAAAAAGGGGATAGAACTGGGGGGAAGAAGAAGAAGGAGAAGGAGGAGAAGGAGGAGGAGGAGGAGGAGGAGGAGGAGAAGGAGAAGGAGAAGGAGAAGGAGAAGGAGAAGGAGAAGGAGAAGGAGAAGGAGAAGGAGAAGGAGAAGGAGAAGAAGAAACTGCAAGTTCAAAACTTAGAATAATATATAAATGTAAGTTCGGAAGGTGTTGTCTCATTCTGTGACTTTTTTGTCTTGAGCAATCCATGCTTCTCTATCAGGGCAATGAGATTCATGGTTGCCATAGGGACCCAGGTGTAGAAGCTCCTTTAGTACGGTGAAATGATTCCTTGTTTGAGGAAATATTTACCTTCAGACTTAATCCATTCTTCGGGCTGTACAAACACAGTATTTCTGTAGCAACATCTTATGATCTGTGTTGTGCATATCCAACTTGTTGATTCAGAGAAGATGGTTAAGTTCACAGAGAATTTTAGGAATTGGGTATGCCTAGTGAAAAGAAGGACTGGGTGTGTGTGTGTGACATGATAACAGCCTCCCAATATGTGAGGAGATTTGCCCCACTTTACGCCCTTTCTTGCCACAGTTGTTAAGTGAATCACTGCTGCTGTTAAGTGAGTATCAAGGTTGTTAAGTGAATCTGGCTTCTCCATTCACTTCGCTTGTGAGAAGGTTGCAAAAGAGGATCATCTGATCTCGGGACGCTGCAACCGTCATAAATGTGAGTCATAGGCCAAGCCTCTGTATTTTGATCACATGACCACGTGAACCTGTGTAAACAGGATCAAGGGCTCTGTTGAAAACAGTCGTAAGTCACTTTTTTTCAGTTTTTTATGGGGGAAGATTACACAGAAACCAAATTGGTATTGTTGTTGTTGGTAGTTGCAAAGTTGTGTCTGACTCATCACGACCCCATGGACAACATTCCTCCAGGCCTTCCTGTCCTCTACCATCCTTTGGAGTCCATTTAAGCTCACGCCGACTGCTTCAGTGACTCCATCCAGCCACCTCGTTCTCTGCCGTCCCTTTCTTCTTTTGCCCTCCATCATTCCCAGCATTAGGCTCTTCTCCAGGGAGTCCTTCCTTCTAATTAGGTGGCCAAAGTATTTGAGTTTCCTCTTCAGGATCTGGCCTTCTCAAGAGCAGTCAGGGTTGATCTCCTCTAGGACTGACCGGTTGGATCGCCTTGCAGTCCAAAGGACTCTCAGGAGTCTTCTCCAGCACCAGAGTTCAAATGCCTTCATTCTTTGGTGCTCAGCCTTTCATATGGTCCAACTTTCACAGCCAGACATTGCAACTGGTATATAAAGTGTATATTCTGAGGTTTTTCAAAAAAAATTGGTATATCAGTTGTACATTCTGTTGTAACTCTGAACAGTCTCTAATAATAATAATTAATAATAATAATAATAATTTTATTTCTATGCCGCCCTTCTCCTGAAGGACTCAGGGCGGTGTACAGCCTGATTAAAAGCACAAAGACAGACAAAATTTAAAAATAATTAAAATTATTAAATGATAGGCTCAGTTTAAAACCCCGAATTTAAAATCCCATTTTTAAGAACCCAATTAAAATCTTTACTTTGATAGCCCAGCCTGGCAGAACAACAAGGTTTTGAGGGCACAGCGAAATACCCGGAGGTCGGAGATCTTACGCATTTCCGGGGGCAGTTCATTCCACAGGGCAGGGGCTCCCACAGAGAAGGCCCTCCCCCTGGGTGTCGCCAGCCGACATAACTTGGCCGATGGCACCCTGAGGAGACCCTCTCTGTGGGAGCGGACTGGCCGGTGGGAGGCTACTGGTGGCAGAAGTCGGTCTCGAAGGTAGCCAGGTCCAATGCCATTGGACCTGGGTACCTAAATGAATTGTAAGTCAAGGACTATCTGTATTACATTTTAGAAGAAACATTTCCCCCCCCCCCAAATGAAAACATCTGGCACGTTAGGCATGGGGGATAATAGAAATAGGTTGGATTTATTTTTATTTTTTTTGCAACACAGGGATAGAATTTTTGATGAAGGGCCTTACGGCAAATGTGAAATTTTGGCCGGCGGTTCCAATGAGACGTCATTCGCTCCACCAGCTAAAAGAGATTCGGCATTGTCATCGGTTCCTCTGAACTCATCATTGACCCTGGAGAAAATACTAGCCTTAAGCAAGTTTTTAATGAAGACTCCGGTGGAGTCACCGCCGTCGAGCTAAATGTGATAATGAGAAGGAAACTACTTAGCAGCCATAGATTCAGGACCTGTATGCAACCTGGAAAGTTCATTTCTTGGGAATTCGTTCTTACAATAAAGCCGACATCCGAAAGGGGATTTAATTATCTCGCTCGGTAATTTGTTACATAAAACCCACTCAAGTTGATCAAGATCACGATTAGCCATGTAAAAACATATATTTAAAGGCTATTAATGGAGGAAAAGAAAACATCATCTGGGCTAGGAATCCGGAGAATTGCAACCACAAGGAATGGGGACAGTATCCAATTTTGGAAAATACAGGTAGTCCTCGACTTACGACACTTCACCTAGTGACCGTTCGAATGGCACTTAAAAAAAGTGACCGATGACCGTTTTTCACATTTGCTGTCAGGGTTCCGATGGATGCCCTGATTAAATCATGAGCCTCGAGCCAAGCTTCAAAAGAAATCCAGTTATTTGGATTTGTTAGGAGCTTCATGTCAGCACTATCCAAGTGAAGCCAACTCTGACCTCATGTAATTAACGGTCCAGACTTGACCCCGTTTCCCCCTCCCCCCCAGGGTGTGTCATCAGTCACATTCACCAACGGAGCAATTTTGGGGATTGTACAGATCACTCCCCTCCAGCTGCTGTGGGTAACCCTGGGAGACAGCCTTGAGAAAGATATGTCTGGAATGTACTTTTGTTTTTGGCTGCCATGCTGCTTCACCGTTTTCCCATCCCCCTTGCCTCTGGCAACTCGAGAGCAGGCCAGGGACGCTTTGCGAGTTGACACTCACAACCGTTGCAGCATCCCCATGGTCATGTGATCAAAATTCAGATGCTTGGCAACTGACTCATATTTATGACAGTTGCAGTTGTCCCGGGGTCATGTGATTGCTTTTTGTGACCTTCTGACGAGCAAAGTCAATGGGGAAGCCAGATTCACTTAACAACCGTGTTAATAACTTAACAACCGCAGGGATTCACTTAATAACGGTGGCAAGAAAGGTCATAAAATGGGGCAAAATTCACTTAACAACAGAAATCCTGGACTCAATTGTGGCCATAAGTCGAGGACTACCTGCAGGGTTTAAAATAAATTCACCTGCACTCTCTCCCTCTTTATATCCTGAGATCCTGGAAAACCCCTCCAACGGTTTTAATTAAAGTTCCCAGAATCTCTGCAAAAGTTAGTACTAAAAGAGTTAAGACATTTTAACATTTTTATTTATTTCCAATGTGTCGAAACAGCAACTTTGATCTGTTTTCTATGGGCTGTTTCCCTGTCTGAATTACTGATGCGCCGTCTTGTTATTCTTGCAATCCCTTGCAAGGATTATATAAATAAGTAAGTATTAACAGTGAATTTGCTCGGTTAAGATCTTCATCTTTCTCGCTATCTGATGGGGATGAGAATCCAACACAGGCGGAATGAGGGAAATTCAGATGAGAATAGTTGCGGTTTTAAAAACGGTTTTAAAAGATGTGATAGAAAAGAGGCCAAGCCTGAAGGAATGAGGGATGGAAAATGTATTTACTCTGTACTTGCGATAATACGAATCCTCTGAGTCCTCTTTCAAATACAGGTGCTCCTCAACTTACAACCGCAACTGAGATCAGAATCTCCATCGCTAAGCAAGTCAGTTGTTAAGTGAGGCACGTCTGATTTTAAAACTTTTTTTTTTTTTTTTTTGGCCACAATTGTTAAGTGAACCATTTGGTGGTCGAGCAAATCTGGCTTCCACTATTGACTTCGCTTGTTGGAATCCACTTGGGAAGATCGCAAATGGAGATCACATGATCCCAGGATTCTGCAACCCTTCATACATGTTCATATACGAACAAATACATGTTTGCTGTCAACCACCCAAATTTTGCTTAAAAGACTCTGACGATGCTGCAATGGTCACAACTGCGAAGACTGGTTGTAAGTCACCTTTATTAAGCACCGTTGTAACTTTGAATAGTGCTAGCAATAGCACTTAGACTTATAAAGGAAGTCCTCGACTTACAGCTGTTCATTTAGTGGCCTTTCAAAAGTTACGGTGCCACTGAAAAAAAGCTACTTATGACCGTTTTTCACACTTACGACCGTTGCGGCATCCCTGTGGTCACGTGATCAGAATTCAGACGATTGGCAACTGATTCATATTTATGACGGTTGTGGTGTCCCGGAGTCCTTTTGCGACCTTCTGACAAGCAAAGTCAACAGGGGAAGCCAGGCTCACTTAGCAGCCGTGTTGCTGATTCACTTTACAACGGTGGCAAGACGATTTGTAAACATTGGGCAAAACTCACTGAGAAAATGTTTCCCTTAGCAACTTAAATTTTGGGGCTCCATTGGGATCGTAACTTGGGAGGACTACCTGTGTAACGCTTCACAGGGAGTTTACAGCCTTCTCTAAGTGGTTTACAGAGTCAGCCTATTACCTCCAACACAATCTGGGTCCTCATTTTACCGACCTCGGAAGGACGGAAGGCTGAGTCAACCTTGAGCCAGTCAGGATCGAACTGCTGGCAGTCTGCAGAGTCAGCCTGCAATACTGCCCTGTAGGAAGTTAGCACCCACCCCTCTCCTAGAAAAATGAAATATTCTAGGAAATATTAAAAAGGCAGAATATTTCCCCTAAAAAGGGCCTGGTGGCTCAGCAGACTGATAGCATTCTGATTAACACCAGCTGTCTGCAATTACTGTAAGTTCAAATCTCACCAGACTCAAGGTTGACTCAGCCTTCCATCCTTTCTAAGGTAGGTAAATTGAGGACCCAGTTTGTGGGGGCAATAAGCTGACTTTGTATAAAATATACAAAAGTATGAAGGCTATTGCTTAACGCATTGTAAGCCGCCCTGAGTCTCCGGAGAAGGGCGGCATATAAATCAAATTAAAAAAAAGAAAAGAAAAGAAATAGAAATCTTAAGAGAGAAACTCAGAAACCCAGTTCCCTGCCCCCAAGCAGATACTTTGGTTATTTACAAGACAAAAAGCTGGGCCAGCTTATCTACAACACAAAAGACTTTCACCCTCAAACATAATAGGATTAGCCCTTTACCCATCTCACCACATGGCACCTGGGAAGATTACATCACCTAGCAAGATTCAACCAAGCACGGGAGTCTGGTAACCAATCAGGATACATTTCTTACACAGGAACAGGAAGCTCCAAGGCGGGGCCCAAGAGAGGGTAAAAATCTCTCTCTCTCTCTCTCTCTCTCATGTACTCATTTTGCCCAGGACCTCAAACCACGTGGTCCTGTCCACCATTAAACCATCTTTCCAAGCAGTCTCCATGTTTCCAGTGTCTTTCTCCCCACTTGGAACTGAACTAAAGAGCCTTAGTAGCTCAGCAGACTAAAGCACTGTTAAGTAACACAATAAATAAATAAATAAATAAATAAATAAATAAATAAATAAATAAATAAATAAATAAATCCAGATGGACATTTCTTCCAACAGCACTTTAACTACTGTGTCACCACAGCTCTCTGAATGATAGCTAAATGAATGGCTGCATGAAGAGCTGCGGTGGCGCAGTGGTGAGAGTGCAGTACTGCAGGCTAATTCTGCTGATCAACAGCTGCCAGCAGTTTGGCAGTTCGAATCCCACCAGGCTCAAGGTGGTCTCAGCCTTCCATCCTTCCGAGGTGGGTAAAATGGGGACCCAGATTATTGGGGGGCAAGAGGCTGACTCTGTAAACCGCTTAGAGAGGGCTGTAAAGCACCGTGAAGCGGTATTTAAGTCTAAGTGCTGTTGCTATGTCAAGGACACCCTGCAAATCTACCGATGCCATTTTAACCTTCTCTGGAGACATGAAATTATGGTCATAAACTTAGAACAAGACACTCCTCAACATAATGCATTTTCCTTCTCTTCTTCTTCTTTTCCGTTCCCCTTCTCTCCCTCCTCCTCCTACCTCCCTTCTCTCTCCTCCTGCTCCTTTTTCTTCTTCTATTTCTTCTCCCTCCTTCTTTTTCTCCTCCTCCTCCTTCCCTCCCTCCCTTTCCCCCTCCTCCTCCCCTTCTTTAGACTGTGAGATGGTTGAACTTAATGACAGAAGGGCTTGTTCAGACAAGTTTGCTGTCTGAAGTAGCCAAATTGAAAATCAACCCAATTTCCGTGTTTGCAGAACACATTTTGCAGTATGTAAACTGGGGGAGGGAAAAAAGTCTATGGGTATCACCTTCTCCCCATAATAAATATAAATAAAGGAATAAATAAACAACCTTAGCTCTAATATTAGGTAGAATACTAATGAAGCTGCTACATCTCTAACTGATCTGGTGAAATTTGATGGTGAATATTGGCGGTCCTCAACTTATGACCACCATTGAATCCCAAATCACTGTTGTTAAACGAGACAGTGAATTTTGGCTCCACTTTATGGTCTTTTTTGCGATGGTTGTTAAGTGAATCATTGCAGTTGTTCGGTGAATGACACGGTTGTTAAATGAATCTGGCTTTCCCCTTGAACTTCGCTTGTGAGAAGGTCACAAAAGGGAATCCCCTGCCATGATCCCGGGACTCTGCAACCGTCACAAATATGAGGCAGTGGTAAGTGTGAAAAGTCCTAAGTCACTTTTCTCAGTGCGGATGTAACTTCGAGCGGTCACTAAACGAATGGTTGAAAGTCAAGGATTTTCTGTATGGCTAGGAAGGTGCATTGGCTGTGACGTCCATCGATTAAACCACAACTGTCACAAAATCTGGAACGGCTTTACGAAGGAACCATTTTTGTAGGAATTCACCGATTTATTTATTTATTTATTTTTTTAAAAATGCACTTTCTAAATCACAGGCATGTGCCCATAGACCCATGGAGAAATCGATAGCCGATGTTATTGATTTTGAAGTGGGGATTATTATTATTATTATTATTATTATTATTATTATTATTATTATTATTATTATTATTATTTTAATCGGGCTGGCCTAAAATCAGATTTGATGGTGTGGGAATTTCTGTAAAAATAGATCTGAGTCATGTAATCCATCAAGGCTTCATCTGAACAGAACAGTTAAGCGGCCCGAGATGGAGGCGGAGGAGGAAGGAAATTGTGTTCTCCGCGTCAGAAAGTTGCCATCTGCTGGAATGGGCCACGAATGACAACACAACTTCCTTTGGCAAGGGACGCCTTTCCTTAAGCCTCGCGGGGGTTGTGTGTGTGTGTGTGTGTGTGTGGAGCGGGGAAACTGAGGTACCTGTGAGGCATTGCCAAACAGGAGCAAAAGGGATTTGGGGGTGGGCGGGAATACAAGAACAGAAAAATAAGTACCTAAATAAAAAAATAAACTCTTTCAAGTGAACCGATGAGCAAATGTCGGGATTTCGTAGATAACGTTCTTAAGGAAATAAATAGCTTCATAGTTTAACTGCTCTCACTTACTAGATCACCATTTTTTTACTTGGGGTGGCAATCTGCATCCCTTCTCCTCCCTTTAGAGAGGGCTAGTAAAGTCTTCTTCCTCCTTCTTCTCCCTCTTCCTTCTCTTATCCTTCTTTTTCTCCTCCCCTCCTTTTCCTTCTGCTTTTCTTCCTCCCCCTGCCCCCGTCTCCCTCCCCTCTCCTCTCCTTCTCTTTTCATTCTACTTTTCCTCCTTTCCCTCCTCCTTCTCCTCCTCTCATCTTCCTTCTTCTCTTTTCTTCTCCCTCCTCCTATCTCCCCTCCCCCTCTTTCTCCTCCTTCTCTTTACATTCTACTTTTCCTTCTTTCCCCCCTCCTTCTCCTTCTCCTCCTCTCCTTTTCCTTCTTCTCTTTTCTTCTCCCTCCTCCTATCTCCCCTCTCCCTCCTCTTTTCCTTCTCTTTTCCTTCTACTTTTCCTCCTTTCCCTCCTCCTTCTCCTTCTCCTCCTCTCCTTTTCCTTCTTCTTCTTCTCCCCTCCTCCTATCTCCCCTCTCCCTCCTCTTTTCCTTCTCCTTCTTTTCCTCCTTCCCCACCTCTGACATTTGCCCATTTAGATAAAGACATAGTTGCCGGTCCATTGTGTTTTCTTTCAACGGGCACTTTCTGGCCAATCTTATTCATAGATTGCTAAATGTATTATCCAATGTAGCATTTCAGACAAATGGTTGTCCAATCTCTTCTTAAAAACTTCCAGTGTTGGAAGCATTCACAACTTCTGGAGGTGAGTTGTTCCACTGATGAAGTTGTGCTAACTGTCAGGAAATTCCTCCTTAGTTCTAGCTTGCTTCTCACTAATCAAGGAGAGAAGCAACCTAGATCTAAGGAGAAATTTCCTGAAGAACAATTAATCTACTGGATGAAGTTGTGAATGCTCCAACACTGGAGGCTTTTAAGAAGAGATTGGACAACCGTTTGTCTGAAGGGGTGTAGGGTTTCCTGCCTGAGCAGAAGTTTGGACTAGAGACCTCCAAGGTGTATTGTATGGTATGGTATGGTATGGTACAGTACGGTACGGTACGGTACGGTACTGTACTGTACTGTACTGTACTGTACTGTACCCTATCCTATCCTACCCTACCCTACCCTACCCTACCCTACCCTGCTCTACTCTACTCCTCCTAAAACGTACATTAAAGATACAACACAATCTAGATATAGGTTAAAGAAGCAACAGTGGAAGCTCATCAGAGGGAGATCCAAAGTGGAGATAAGGAGGAATTTCTTGACATTGACAACAATTATTCAGTAGAATGAGTTGCCTCCAGAAGTTGTGGATGCTCCAATCACTGGAGGTTCTCAAGGAAAGATTGGACAACCATTTGTTCAGGGATGGAATAAGGTTTCCTGGCTTTGGCAAGGGGTTGGACTAGAAGACCTCCAAGGACCCTTCCAGCCCTATCATTCTATTATTCTAATAGTTTGAAAGCATCTGCTAAGGGTGGAAGGGTTGTCAGAAAAGCCAAGATGGCAGCCACCGTCATGTGATCGAAACCCTGCCCCTCTTTTTAGAGGCCGTGTCAGCCATCTTGACCCTCCCCTGCAGATGCCTCTGCTCTGAATTCTAGGAAGGATTTTTTTTTTTTCACGGAAAGAACTACAAGTAGTCCTCAACTTACAACCGTTCGTTTAGGGACAGTTCAAAGTTACAACAGCCCTGTGACCGTTTTCCACAGTTACCACCTTTGCAGAAACGATCCCGTGATCAAAATTCAGATGCTTGGCTACTGGTTCATATGTATGACGGTGGCTAGGTCCCCGAGTCATGGGATCCCCTTTGGCGATCTTCTCACAAGCAAAATGAACGGGGAAGCCAAATTCGCTTAATAAACCGGGTTACTAATTTATCACTTAACAACTGTGGCAAGAAAGGTAGTTAACTTGAGGCAAAACTCACAACAAATGCCTCACCTAACAACAGACTTATTTTTGGCTCAGTTTTGGTCGTAAACCGAGGATTACCTGCAAATCTAATAGACAAATGAAGAAATAGACAAATGAAGAAATAGTGCACCCGAACTTCCGGTAGGTAAATAATATCCTTTAAAAGGGTGCATCATTTCTGAGCAGGACTGAGCAGTGAGAGAAGTGATGAAAAGACATCAGCAGATGACTGTTGGCCTGATCTACAAGTGGCAAGTGGATCGTCACTGAAAGTAAAAGAAAGTAAGGGGCAAAGTTTCCTTTAGATCAGGGCTCTCCAAAGTTGGCCACTATAAGTCCTATGGACTTCAAGTCCCAGAATTCTCCAGCCAGCATCTCCAAACTTGGCTATTTTAAGACTTGTGGACTTCAACTCCCAGAATTCCCCAGCCAGCATCTCCAAACTCGGTCATTTTAAGATTTGGGGACTTAGACTCCCAGAATTCCCTAGCCAGCATCTCCAAACTTGGCGACTTTATTTTTTTTTTTTTTTTTTTAATTTTGATTTATATGCCGCCCTTCTCCGAAGACTCAGGGCGGCTTACAATGTGCTCAGCAATAGCCTTCATCCTTTTGTATATTTATACAAAGTCCGCTTATTGCCCCCACAACTGGGTCCTCATTTCACCTACCTTAGAAAGGATGGAAGGCTGAGTCAACCTTGAGCCTTGGCGAGATTCGAACCCTGCAGTAATTGCAGGCAGCTGGTCTTAATAACCAGCTTAATAACAGGGTGCCTTAAACCACTGTACTACCAAGGCTCTTGTGAACTTCAACTCCCAGAATTCCCCAGCCAGCATCTCCAAACTTGGCCATTTTAAGATTTGGGGACTTCGACTCCCAGAATTCCCCAGCCAGCCATGCTGGGGAATTCTGGGAGTTGAAGTTCATAGGTCTTAAAGCAGCCAAGTTTAGAGAGCCCTGCTTTAGTTCCTTCTTCAAGACCTCCATTCCTTCTCTCTGATGAATGGAATCCGTTTCTCCTAGGAAAGAAACCACATAAAGATGAGTCCATGGAAAAAGCTCTCCGTCTCCGTTACAGCCAGTTTAGGAGAAGTTTAACTTATGACTCACTTCTCTTTTTTTTTTTTTCCCCTTCCTTCTCTTTCTGGTTACCATGACATTTATATCAAAAAAAAAAATGCTTTAGGGGAGGGGGAATAAAAAAAAAAGGAGAACAGCAACTGTTTTCATAAACCTCCGGTTCTAATGTTGCAAATATATTGACTTTATTTTATTTTTATTTTTTTTTCCTCTCCACTGCTTCCATAGATGGCTGACTTCAACAAAATTTATTTCCAAGAGAGCTTGAAGCAAGGCGTTCCCACTTTTGATCTTCTGTACTGGAACTCAGATATCATGGACTGCATTTTCTAATTACGGTTTTTGCATTCGGTCTATTATGGCAGAGTGAATCAGAGTGCAGACGGTGGAATATTATGCAATCACGTTGGTGTAAATATCTAAATGGGGCAGAAACTTCGGTATACGTTTAATGTTAACTATGTCTTACTTATGTATTGAACTACAGCTAGTCCTCGACTTACAACAATTCATTCAGTGACCATTAAAAAGCAGTGGTGGGTTTCAAATTTTTTTACTACCAGTTCTGTGGGTGTGGCTTGGTGGGCGTGGCTTGGTGGGCATGGCAGGAAAAGGATACTGTAAAATCTCCATTCCCACCTCACTCCAGGGGAAGGTTACTGCAAAATCCCCATTTCCTCCTGATCAGCTGGGACTTGGGAAGCAGAGAATAGATGGGGGCAGGGCCAGTCAGAATTTTTACTACCGGTTCTCCGAACTACTCAAAATTTCCGCTACCGGTTCTCCAGAACCTGTCAGAGGCTGCTGAAACCCACCTCTGATTCAAAGTTACAACGGCACTGAAAAAAGTGACTTATGACTCACACAGGAGACCATATGCCATTCTGGACAACTGGCTGTCCAGTTTCTTCTTAAAAACCTCCAGTGTTGGAGCATTCACAACTTCTGGAGGCAAATTGTTCCACTGATTAATTGTTCTCACTGTCAGGAAATTCCTCCTTAGTTCTAAATTGCTTCTCTCCTTAATTAGTTTCCACCCATTGCTTCTTGTCCTGCCCTCAGGTCCTTTGGAAAATAGGTTGACCCCTTTTTCTTTGTTACAGACCCTTAAATACTGGAAACCTGCTATCATGTCAACCCTAGTTCTTTTCTTTATTAGATGAGACTTACTCAGTTCCTGCAACCGTTCTTCATATGCTTTAGCCTCCAGCCCACTAAACATCTTTGTTGCTCTTCTCTGCACTCTTTCTAGAGTCTCAACATCTTTGCGTCTTTAACATAAATCTGAGCCTTTAACTTATATCTTAAAAGGACATTATACATAGTAATTAAATAGCCCTGATCCATCTATCCATCATCCCCCCTCTCTCATATCTATCTATCTATCTATCTATCTATCTATCTATCTATCTATCTATCTATCTATCTATCTATCTATCTATCTATCTATCTATCTATCTATCTATCCATCTGTCCATCCATCCATCCATCCATCTATCTATCCATTCATTCATTCATTCATCCATCCATCCAGCCATCCAGTATTAGTCTGTCCGTCTAGCCATCTATCTATCTCCTGGGTGTAATGGAAGAAAAGCCTTAAAGTTGCCTCTTTTGTCCAAGATAAAGAACATCATGCAATGACCATAAATAAAATCAGCATTCAGTCTAGAATTAGCTTATTGGACATTGATATCCGTCCCCCTCCCCCAAAGCAATCAATGTGTTTGACATTTCAGTGATTTTGGCCAATGTGCTAGCCACCTAGAAATGTGCTGACGCATAAGTCAACCCACTATCAACAATTATTTGTACTTCTTATTTCAGGATGATTTTGTCTGTGTGGCTTCTCACCATGAAGATCACACGTAGGAATAATAGCAAAGCTGAATATCAGCATTCCAATTCTTCTCACCACTGAAAGCTACTTTCTGGAATAATTTACATGACCGGTGCAGTAAATCAGGCTTTCTGTGAATTTACTGTAGTAGGCCGACTACAAGCCAAAAGTAAGACTAAATTCTTGATTTCAAACGTCTGGTTTTTTTGTTATTTTGTGTGTGTGGTGGAATAATAGCCCTGGAGAAATCTGGCTCGTGCCCGGTTTGAAAAGAATAAATTCGCTTTTTGATTTTGAACACATGCCCTTTTTATTGTTCCAAAATCAATGGAATAAATGAAAAAAGGGTAGAGATTGATCTGGTTCGTGCAAAATACGTACACCTTTGGCTTGCTTTACAGATTCCCTCTTGAAAAAGACATTAAAAAAGGACAAAAAAGGATGGAAAGCAGAACAATGCATGGAAATAGCCACACACACACACACAAAAAAAGATGTCAGGAGTCAAGAAACGGTTTTGTCCTTCACAAAAGTCGCCTTTGTTGTGTGATTTGAGTCACGGAGACCTGAACAAACCCCCTCAGAATGCAGCAGGCCTGCACAGCAAACCCAAATCGGCTCCAAAATTGTTAGAAGAACAAAGCTCTTGTTTAGGGAACCAGACAGATCAAAGGCGCACCAAAAAAATAGCCAGACTCCACACAATTACAGTTTCCAGAACAGTCTGAGAGAAGAAAAAAATCCTATTTAATAACGAAAACAGTTTGGCACACTTGCATCGGTATGCATTAAAACCTGAGACTGCCATGTTTGATGTGAGCAGCATGGAGACCATGAATAGCTTCTAGGAAGCATATAACATTGGAATATAGGCATAGGCTGCCTTTTGAGCTACTTCTGCATGCCTGTAGAGAAACTTTTTTATTTTATTTTATTTTATTATTTTTATCCCGCCTTTATTATTTTTTTACAAATCTCGAGGTGGCAAACGAATCCAATAAACTTTCCTCTTCCTATTTTCCCCACAACACCAGGTCTCTGAGTTGAGTTGAGTTGGGCTGAGAGAGAGGGACCATCCCAAAGTCACCCAGCTGGCTTTCATGCCCAAGGCGGGACTAGAACTCAAGAGTCTCTTGGTGATTGACCCAAAGTCACCCAGCTGGCTTTCATGTCCAAGGCGGGACTAGAACTCAAGAGTCTCCTGGTGATTGGCTCAAAGTCACCCAGCTGGCTTTCATGCCCAACAACTCAAGAGCCTCCTAGTGATTGACCCAAAGTCACCATGTTGGCTTCCCAGAATCACTGATTCTGGCCCCAGGTCATCTAGCTGGCTTTCATGGATAAGACAAAACTAGAACTCACGGTCTCCCGCTTTCTAGCCGGGTACCTTAAGGCCTAGACCAAGCAGTCTCTTTCATGTCCTTCAACTTCCAATGATAGCGTGAATGCTTCAAATAGTGAAAGAGCCCATTCACCCTGAAATCTAGAATTTACCCGTTAATCTCTTGAACCTTAAGAGAACACTTTTGAGACGTGATTGCTTGGGCTGCTTCCCTGTTGCTAGCACTCCAGAGTTTTAAAAATAGCAAAAGGAGTTAAGGTTGCTATTGTCAGGGCTGGGCTGCTGGGGGTTCGCAGGGGTTCGGGAGAACCTCTAGCTAAGATTCTGTGCAGTTTGGAGAACCTCCAAATCCCACTCCTGCCTGGCCCCACCCACCCCACCCCTCCCAGGAGTTCCCACATGGCCCATTTTGGATGCAGGTAAGTGCCAGGTGTGTGCAGAGGCTCAGGGAGGGCAAAAAACGGGCCTACCGGAAGTTCGGGAAAGCTGGAAACGTTTCTGGCCTCTAGAGGGCCTCCGGAGCCTGGGGAGGCTGTTTTCGCCCTCCTGGAGGCTCGAGGAAAGCCTCCAGAGCCCGGAGAGGACAAAAACACCTCCCCCCCGCCGCGCTGCAGGAGGCCGACTAGGCCATGCCCACCGCAGTGGTAGGTTGCTCCCGGTTCTGTCCGGTTCTTTAGAACTGGTAGTAAAAGCCAGGGGTGGGTTCTATTTACCTTTACTACCGGTTCGTAACGGGAGCGCACGCATGCATGCTTCACATTTATGACGTCTGGGCGGGTAGGTGGAGCCTCCTGCCACTTTTACTACCGGTTCTAAAGAACCGGACAGAACTGAGAGCAACCCGCCACTGCCCCTGGCCCGCCATGGCCACGCCCACCCAGCAACCGGGCAGAGAATCCCTTGCTAAAAGAAGCTCACCCCTGGATATTGTCCGCCCTAAACCAGGAGAGAACATTTTATCTCCTACATGAGCATTTCGTTTCAGAGTTAAGATTCCCCACTGTGTCTGTCCACTTCCTGATTTATTGTGTGGAAATCTGACTCCCACCTAGACAAGCAGGGCAGTTGGACAGGAAACAGTTTCGCCTAAAAAAGAACATTTAAATGACCCAGGTTGGGGGGGGGGGGTTTTTAAATAGCCCATGGGGCCGGGATTTGGTGGGGGGGGGGTCCCGGTGTAAGATTGTGGAAAATCAGAACAGCCTATATTAAAGATAATAATAATAATAATAATAATAATAATAATAATAATAATAATAATAATATATTTTATATTATATTAATATTTATTTATATTATATTAATATTTATTTATATTATATTATCAATAATTATTATCCACAACACACCTGACATAACAATAGTTGAAAAGAAAAAAGGATGGTTCATTGACATTGCAATACCTGGTGATGCACGGATTGAAGATAAGCAGCAAGAAAAAATCACAAAGTACCGGGACTTGCAAATTGAAGTCGAGCGACTGTGGAAAAAGAAATCGTGTGTTGTCCCGATTGTAACTGGAGCCCTCGGAGCAATACCCAAAGGGCTACCCCGCTATTTAGAAATTCTAAATTTGCCGGACTTGAACATTTTGACTCTACAAAAACCCACCTTACTCGGAACAGCTTACATCCTCCGACGATACCTTAACAGTTCCTAGGTTCTTGGTTAGGACTCGAGCTGCTGAGCTATTAACCAGCCTCAAAGGCTGTGAATCTCACTAAAGATTAACTAATAATAATAATAATGAAGAAGACAGCGATCCAATTACCACTCCTTAATTTACATGTAGGTCACTGCTTTCACAAGATTTTTTTATAACTGCATGCTTGCACTTGCAATTGTATCTTGGAAGCTTGCTGGTGATAAAAGAAAAACAGATAAACCCCAAAATCTATGTGAATGGATGCACATTTGGCACCTTGTCTAAATAAAGAAGGCATCTGGATGAACAAATCTGTAGCTTATGGAGAATCGCACTTTCAATGTGTTAATGAAGCAATGATGTGAAAGTGGATAGCACTTACATAGACCTTGTTACCCTGGGGGGGGGTGTAAGGGTGAGGGGTCTGAAAATTAGTATTTGATTTCTCATGGGGAGAAGGAAGGGCCCCAATGCCAGGCCAATCTATGAAATCCCACTTCGGAGGGATTGTGCATCGAAAGCCAGCGGTGCTCCAGAAGTTAAAACAAAACAAAACAAAGAAATAACTAACTTACTCCTCTTGGTGTCAACTTTCGTGTACCAATTATTATTATTTTTTAATGCTCCTTTCATAAGACGTACCATGGTCCACGGATGACGGTTTGTCTGTTGCCAGCCACAAAGGGAAATTAAAATCACCACTGAGGTTCCATCTTAGAATAGAATAGAATAGAATAGAATAGAATAGAATAGAATAAAAGAGTTGGAAGGGACCTTGGAGGTCTTCTAGTCCAACCCCCTGCCCAGGCAGGAAACCCTACACCACTTCAGACAAATGGTTATCCAACATCTTCTTAAAAACTTCCAGTGTTGGAGCATTCACAACTTCTGGAGGCAAGTTGTTCCATTGATGAATTGTTCTCACTGTCAGGAAATTTCTCCTTAGTTCTAGGTTGCTTCTCTCCTTGATTAGTTTCCACCCATTGCTTCTTGTCCTGCCTTCAGGTGCTTTGGAGAATAGCTTGACTCCCTCTTCTTTGGGGCAGCCCCTGAGATACTGGAAGACTGCTATCATGTCTCCCCTAGTCCTTCTTTTCATTAAACTAGCCATACCCAGTTCCTGCAACCGGTCTTCATATGATTTAGTCTCCAGTCCCCTAATCCTCTTGGTTGCTCTTCTCTGCACTCTTTCTAGAGTCTCCATATCTTTTTTACATCGTGGCGACCAAAACTGGATGCGGTATTCCAAGGATGGCCTTACCAAGGCCTTATAAAGTGGTATTAACCCTTCACGTGATCTTGGTGGACACTGATGGATATCATTTACAAAACATGAGCCCAAAAAAGACCATTGTTTATGGTGCCATTGTTATGGTACATGTACCATAAAGTCACCCAGCTAGCTTTCATGTCTAAGGCAGAACTAGAACTCATGGTCTCCAGGTGATTGTCCCAAACTCATCTAGCTGCCCTTCAGGCTTATGGCGGGACTTGAACTCGCAGCTTTCTAGCCTGGTGCCTTAACCACTAAACCAAACTGTCTTATATCACCAATGCAAAGGCAGACACGTACTCTAAATTTTAATTTTAATTTGGGGTATTTTAAATTTCTGGGATTTTAATTGGAGCCTAATCATTTAATGATTTTAAATTTTAATCGTTGTTTTGTTTTGTGTTTTTAAATAGGCTGTACACTGCCCTGAGTCCTTCGGGAGAAGGGCGGTATAGAAATAAATATTATTATTATTATTATTATTATTATTATTATTATTATTATTATTAAATATTAGCAGGAAGATTTGGCAGTATATTCTGCAAACTCGAGAGTCATAACCAGATTTTGAAGCAGATTTTGGCACGCCTTCTTATCATCAGCATCTTGATGTTTCTTCCGTGCTCTCTTCAATTCCTGCAGGATGTGATGGCAACCTTTATTTTGGGTATTATTTGGAAGACATAAAACGTACATTTCCACCACCATATACAATCCGTGTGGATCTAAGCTTTGGTTTCTCTATATCTAGTGAATCAAATGGAGGGATAAGTAGGTTATAGGATCTTAAAAAAAAAAATCAGTTATGCACATAAAAAAATGTAGTACTAAGACCATACACACTGCCACTTTTCAGATCAATAAAGGAAAAAAGTGATATTTTCAATTAGGGGATGATTTATCCCCCTCCAGTCATATAGAAAGGAGAAAACATTTGCTACTCAGAGAAATATTCACATAGAAGAGGCACCCTCGACAATCGGTTAATTTTTTATATGCTTATGAGGAAAAAGGAAACTTCATTAGATGCCAGTCAACCTGAGCTAAACCGAAAGAAAAATATAACAACGGCTAACATGTAAAAAGCTTTTCACACGTATAGTACATTTTTCCAACCCAAAACTCAGTGGGACTTTAATTTCCACCGATTTCCCCTTTCACCAAAAAGTACTATTTCGTGAAGTACCGATCCGATCTAAAGTTTGAGACCAAGGAACCGACCTTTGCATTTGCCTCTGATTGGTGTGCAGATAACACATGCAGTCCTCGACTTACAACAGTTTCATTTAGTGACCGTTCAAAGTTACGACAACGCTGGAAAAAAAGCGAGTTATGACCATTTTTTTTTTTCACACCTACATCCCTGGGGCCAAGTGATCAAAATTCAGCCACTTGGCACCTGACTCGTATTTATGACGGTTGCAGTGTCCCTGGGTCATGTGGTCGCTTTTAGTGACCTTCTGACAAATGAAGTCAATGGGGGAAGCCAGATTCATTTAACAATTGTGTTACTAACTTAACAACTGCACTGATTCACTTAACAGGCTGTGGCAAGAAATCAGTGGTGAAATCCATTTTTTTTACGACCAGTTCTGTGGGCGTGGCTTGGTGGGTGTGGCAGGGGAAGGATACTGCAAAATCCCCATTCCCACCCCACTCCAGGGGAAGGATACTGCAAAATCCCCATCCTTTCCCCACTCTTGGGGGAAGGATACTGCAAAATCTCCATTCCCACCCCACTCCAGGGGAAGGATATTGCAAAATCCCCATTCCCACCCCACTCTTGGGGGAAGGATACTGCAAAATCTCCATTCCCACCCCACTCCAGGGGAAGGATACTGCAAAATCCCCATTCCGTCCCCACTCTTGGGGAAAGGATACTGCAGAATCTCCATTCCCACCCCACTCTGGTGCCAGCCAGAGGTGGTATTTGCCGGTTCTCCGAACTACTCAAAATTTCCACTACAGGTTCTCAAGAACCTGTCAGAACCTGCTGGATTTCACCCCTGCAAGAAATGCTGTAAAACGGGGCAAAACTCACTTAACAAATGTCCCACTTAACATACATTATGGGCTCAATTGTGGTCGTACGTCGAGGACTACCTCTATAGGTAAATGTGTGGCATTAGTACAGATAGTCCTATGACCACAATTGCGATGGGAATTTCTATTGCTAAGCGATGTGAAAATTAAGCGTACAATTTTATTTATCTTTTTTGCCACAGTTGTTAAGTGAATTACGTGGTTGTTAAGTGAACCCGGCTTCCCCCACTGACTTTGCTTGTCAGGAGCCCCCTGGGGTGGTCTCAAATGGCAATCGCGTGACTCCAAGAAGCTGCAACTGTTGTCAACACACGACAGTTGCCAAATGCCCAAATTCTGATGACAGCACTGAGGTTGTGACGGCCGTAAGTGCAAGGACTGTCGTAAATCGGAATATTCAGAAGCATCGTAACTTCAGACGGTCACTAAACAAATGGTTGTAAGTTGAGGACCACCTGAATGGAAATAAGTACTTTGAACGCAAACTTATTTAGAGAGAGGCAACTTTTCCGAGAAAACGTTGAAAAACCTGTTTTGCAGAGGTTGAAGATGAATGTAGGAAGAAACCGACAAGGATTTCCAAATGAAAATGTGTGAAATTGATCTGGATCAGAAATAGTCCAACGTGTTTTTCTGTATACATCACAGAGAATTTCAGAAATAACAGTACAAACGCCCACAATATAGCGCAGCCTGGACGCCCATTTATGTAAAACAGAATTTCCCTCGTAGCTTTCTGGATTCGAGGTCTTATCTTTTGGGGAACAGAGGTTCCCCAAGGGAAGTCACAAGTGTCTTCTGCACAAAAAGTCTGTAAAGGATGGTGCCTTGCAAGGATAAGGGCCGGGGCAGATAACTGAATCGATAGCTCCACTGAAGGAGAAATCCACTCGCTGTAAAGAACTGGAACTATCTGGTCCACGTTTGACAAAC